>RXPK01000247.1:3477970-4077970 GCA_004143645.1 Protaetia brevitarsis
TTCTATTAGGTATATAACAATATCATGGGAACAAATACCTTGTCATTATCAAGTGAAAAGTTTTGTAAAAATGTTACAACATTTTGAAAAATATGATACGCTTTAAGTGCTTTATAGAGGCTAATAAAAATAAACAATTAGCTTTATAGCTGTATCACAGACGCTGCGGTAAAAATAATTAGCAGAATAGAACAAAACCTAATATAATATCGTTCGTTCAAGAAACCAAGACTTAAAACGTATATAAATCTCAAGACGGACAAAGAAACTGAGAAGTTGACAATTTTGGTCGAAAATAAACGTTTTTCAACACTTACACGGCAACAATAGAATGAAGTATTGGGGAAGATAGACGACAGTGAGAAGGATCAACTGCAACAGCAGGATTTTGGACCGAGAAAAGCATTTTGTTGTTAGTTTTTAAGAAAATGCGAAGAAAACTCCAATTTTGACACAAATGTAATATGGACAAATGAGGGCCACAATAAGAGGTGAAGGCATTTTTAATAAATAACATTGTTATTATTGGGATGAAGGAAATCAACATAAAGTAACAGAGCACGTCAATTAGGACAGATAAAGTTTTAAAGTTTGTGTTGGGTTCTATAGAGGTCGGGTTATTGGACCATTTTTATTTGACAGTAAGGAATCTGAATTCACAAAGATATGGTGAAAGTTTAGATGAGCATCTGGTAGATTTTACTGACAATTTGCCCTTACAGGCAATAATTTTTTTTTTCATCAGGATGGTGTTTCACCACACAACACCCGTGTAATAAGTTGTCGAATGAGCTTTCTGGTGCTAAATGGATTCTAAATAGAGATCCAGTTTACTGGTCATCTAGATCACCCGATCTCACACCCTGAGATAGATTAAGTACCTGGTACATCGACACCAAACTAATAAGTAATTTAGAAGAAGAATAAAAAAATCGTTTCAAACAGTGTTAAGAGGAGATGCCAATTATGCATTCAACAAATGGTCGCCATGCAGTTTCAAAATCGACTTCAAATTTTTTTTTTGTGTTTCTTTAATATTTGTTTTTATATCTTTTAGGCATTTCTAAATATAATTGTTAATATTATTTTTTTACATATTATAAAAAGGAAAAAGAATGTAAGAAACAAGTTTGAACAGCTTTAATTAAAAATAAAACAATTATGGCAAAATGCTTTTTTCTTGTTGTTGCCCACTCTGATAAAACTTAGGCCATGTCTGAGTACGCATATTTGCTGTATCTAGTATAGACTAAAATCTAGTCAACAAACCCCACCACCAATAAGCCACGCCTCTCCGAACCCATACGAACTAAAATGCATGCTTGATGTGAACTTCTAACAAGTAAACGAAAATGTAGGCACTTGTGTGAATACTTGCGGGTACACCAATATCACAATGAAAAGTTTTTGCTATTTTGATAGATTTTCCGCTACATTCATTTTTGTTTTAATGTGTCAATTCGCTCATAAACAAACGTCGGTTAGTTGCTAATTACCGCTGCAGTAGTTAAAACCGTTAAAACAGTTCATTTGTAATCTGATTTGTAATTATAATTATAACAGAAACAAATGCTTCGATTAGTGCGTCGGTCGGAGATACTACAATGACTTAGGCGATAGGCACATAATTAATCCACCGTGCATATTTTCATCTGACAATACAATTGAAATGTGGAAATATCAACATTGGCGGAGTCATCAGAGCTCTCTCCAGATATGTTCTCTGCAGATGATCACCGATATAGCGAGAAAGAAAATACTGACAATTATTGAAGCATGGGTCGTGTTACCAAAAAGAAAAATTTACAGAAAAGCTCTAAACGGATGAAGGAATCTAAGCTGCAGTCCTTACTGAAATACATGAAGGAACGAGATGAAGAGGATAATGCACTATTAGCACGTATGGTAACAGCATTAGAAAAAATTGCTGGAACAGTGTAAATATTTTTTTACAAATACTTTTCCTCCTCCTTACTTTTTGAAATAGATTTATTTTCACATTTGATTTTCTGCTGAAAATATTTTTTTTGTTAGGATATTGTTTATTTATGTTTAATAAAGCGATATTAGTAAAAAAAAATATTTTATTGGATGCTGCAACATTCATAGAAATCAAAAATAGAACAACTTAAGTCAAAGCCTTTGTAAGATTGCATTTCTGAATTCAATTCCTCCTCCTTGATCTCTTGGCCTTGGTTGATTATCATGTACTTCGTCCTCATGCTGTATAACTAGTACATCTCCATTGGATATAAATGTTAATATTATCCATGACAGTTCCTAACAATTGTTAAATTAATCTAATATAGCTGTCAACCAAATGCAAAAATAAAATACTATGACGGCTTTAAAACGGCACCTATCGGTTGCACATGGAATCTACCCTCAAGTATACACTGAATAGGAGAATCGTCCGAATACCCGAATTCTTGGTGGGACAAGTTCCCGTGACTTTATAAGTACACATAGCCATACATACTATATAATTCGGGCAAGGCCTTAGTTTTAAAGGCAATTTATAGGCATGGCTTCCTTGATGTAATCTTTTTGTGTTAATAATACGCCTCCGTCACCAGCCATCTGTGATATAATTTAAAAAATCGTTAAATAGGTATAATTAAAAACTAATAATCAAAACCTTGCTTGTGTATATTTAAACAAGAAATAAAAACATAGCATGTTCCATATGTTACACATAAGAAAAATGTTTGTGTTACGTCCCAAAAACTAAAAACGATTTGAAATTTTTCACTGGTGGATTCGCTTTAAAAAAAAATTAGAAAAGTCTCTTCAAAATTTTTAGTAATAAAAAATTTATGACGAATTTTAAAACATGTAAACTTTTTGTATGTGAGTAGCGGTTTTAATCTAAGCGAATAATAAAAAAATAAAGAAAACGAGTTACCCCAAGTGTCCCGTTTGTCTGTCTGCGGAAAAAAAGGAACTTAAGGTAAAGGGAGTGCCGTGGATAAAGCGAGAAAAATGCGAAGATTCTAGAGGCGGCGAGGCACTATCAACTATTAACACGGCGACCCAACTATAACTACTACTCTGCGCGAGAGCTTAACAACTAGTCTAGCGAATGCCTACATTTCCGATAAAACGAAAAAGGGTTCTCCTTTTGCAGATGCAAAATAAAGAATAAAACAAACAAAAATCATGAACTGGCGTAAACACTTTTAAAAATCACCTTATAGCTTAAAAACTGCTCAAAAAGCGGTTTTTGTATTTAAACTTGTCTCAGAAATCGAGCCCAGGACATTTAGGATATCTATGTTAGAAGTACCCTAAACCTCAAAATCTCATCGAAATTGGCCCACTTTATACATATAACTTCTAAAATTTTCTTACTTTTTCTTTTTGTGTTTTAGTGATTAGTTGAGAGATATGCATTCCCATGGATTGATTAATCGTCCCGTCAGCACCATTAGGTTTATTTGCTTCCAACTTTTCAGACATATTGTATATTTGCAGATCCACATCAATCCATAGTGAGGTTGCATCTTCATTTAATACTTTGTATGTGTTTTAGAATTTGTTTTTATCCGGTTTTATATTTATAGCATTCTCCTGCACAATAATATTCTCAAACACAGTCACATATCTAAGTTTAAATTTGCAATTCTTTTATCATCAGCATTTTGTGAGCCTCAAATCGATTCGAACCAACTATTTTATTGCAGAAGATACTAAACTATAAGAGACATTGTCGTAACATTGTTATCAAACATCGCCGAAGAATATGTGTGACTGCACTTTTATTATGGTTAGTGAACGATACGATTGTTGGCATATAAATATTTGAGCTCACTTTTACGAACCTGAATAATATATTAAATTGAGTCTGGTGTGGTGTGGATGTTACCTTAAACAGAAATTCCTAAAAGTTTGTATATTACGCTTTATTGATATTATATGCTATGAGTTTTTTTTAACGAGACATCTCTTTAGTATCTCTATAGCGTTTCAGTAAGCAAAATTTTGGGCATGAAAGTGAAGGAGGTTAGAGCGAGAAGGTTTCGTGTTTTGCCTTGCTTGACCGTTCGCTCATATCTGCAGATATTGGATGTGGCAGACACATATCCTGGCAGACATACTTTTTTTCCCTAATGTAAATGCTTACATGATACAATGGTGTTGTGTCTGTGAATGTCTGCCCAGCAACGATACCTTAGATAGGAATACTATCATGAACAACATTATGTAAGATATTTCTTTCCTAACCGCCCAGAAAGTTTCATTTTCCATACGTCATATTACGTCATTTGCGAGCGCCGTGTCATGTCTATTAATATACAAATACGGCGTGTATTTCGGGCACGCTGATAATAAGTGCATTACCGTCTCTTCCGAAGTCCTACACGCTCTACATCGGCTATCAATCTCCTCTTTCAGGATTTGCTTTCGGAAGGAGAGTGTGTGGTAAACTCCATCCTGCACAGCCAGTATATACCCCTCAATCTCGGAGTACAAACTAGATGACCCAAGAAAGGCAAACGTCATAGCCGGCGATAGACCGTGCTGTTCCACATGGTTGAAAGGCTGACCATGTAGTTGTTTCTGGGTGTGTTGCTGCAGATGTTTATTGAGGAAAACCGTTTGTAGTTGTTTACGGATCTCCGTAGGCGTGAGCAATACCATGTTGTCGGGTGTCTGTTTCTTAAAGTGAATGGCAATTCCACAGGATGCGAAAGCTCTTCTGGCTGTCTCATAAAGGAACGCTTCCTGGCCACCGTCCTCCCTCTGACACACTATAGTGAGGAGAGGGTCCCTGATCTGATAAATGCAGACTGCCATCGATGTAACAATCCTGTCATATAGGTGTTCTAAACAGGTGAGGCCTCTTCCACCTTGGTTCCTGGGCATGTAAATTCTAGGCACCGATACATGCGGGCGATGATTTCTATTGTTCGTTAATATTTTTCTAGTATCCCGATCGATCTGGAATATTTCATTCACGTTCCATTTTATAGCTCCGAACGTGTGGGATACCGTCGGAACCGCTAACATGTTGGTTGCCAATATCTTGCTCTTTGCAGGTAGCTCTGAGCTCCAAATGGTTTGCAACGTCGATTTATATCTGGCAGCTATTATTTCCTTTACTTGTTTGGAGTTGTGCATGTGCTTCTGGACAATTCCCAAATAGGTCTAGGTTCATCTGTTTTTGTTCTTGTTCATTTTTGGTATATTCTCAATCGTAGAATATACAGGAGGTGTGTAAGTTTATACTTTCTATCATTTGGCTTTCTGGCATTATATTCTGGATGTTTCCATAACATGACTGACAATGGCATCAAGGATACGCAGAACAATAACGGACTCAATGAATCCCCCTGATATATTCCTTTACGGATAACTATTGGTGCGTTTTTTTGCACTTTTCGGCCCTGACCAACACACACAATTGTTCTTCATCTCTGCATCAGTTATATATAATACTATTATTATAAATGCACGCCACCAAGTAACACTTTTCACAGGAAAAATCGGGACACCGGCAATCCAGAATTTTAAAATTTCTTGATTGTAAATGCAACTTTCGAAGGACGTATTCACTTATCATAGCGATTTATGGCTATGATAAGTGAATACGTCCTTCGAAAGTTGCATATATTTATTTTTCTGTTTAAATTTCTAGTCGTTACCTTTGATCGCAGTAATATACATAATTAAGTGATTAATTATGTATATTACTGCGATCAAAGGTAACGACTAGAAATTTAAACAGAAAAATAAATATATGGAGAGAAAAAGGTTTATGTATAGAATAAACAACTCAGAGTTTCGGTGGCGGCGTTTCCTTTAGAAATACCAATGAAAAAAAAATACATAGCAACAAAAAGAACTCTTGAATAGACGGCTTCATTTAGAAATATATATGTATTTAACTTGTTTGATGTTATGTATAGATAATTCCTTTTTAAGAAAAAATATGGTTATGGAATTTTATTATTTAATACTATGTTACTTGTTAGTGCTGCTTTCATATTAGTTAGTTACTTCGATTTATGCTCGCGAGTATTACTTTAGCAACAGACAATATGTCAATCAGCCTCCTGAGTTTTGGGATAATGTGATTTTCATAGATTTATTGACTACACTATTATTGATGCATTAATTACTATTTTTGTTTAATATTCTTAAATATTGTTTTATTATAAATTTTCTTATATTAAAAAAAAATTACCAAAACCAGGTTTAAGATTATTTATAAAATTCTTAAAGCAATTAAGTTCACAAAGAAATTATTTATTTTATTAACCCTCCGTTTATTGTATTTTCAGGATATATATCTTAGCTATCGCCTGTGTAATCTAACGTCGTTGATCTATGTTCTTGAAATATGGCCAACACTTGGTCTCTTTACAAACTGTCTTTACGTAGCACAGGTTTATTAACAATTATTTAAATATTATTGGATTTATAATACATAACGAGCATTGTAAGAAAGCATATTGTTCGTCAATCTCAGTTAGTGGTAAAATATTTATTTTTGAATTTGATACATTTTCTTTTTTCTTGCTACTCCCTGAAGCTGTGTTACAGACCAAAAGTGTTAGCTATATTTCAATAAAATAGAACGACATTGGATTGCACAGACGATAGTTAAGATATATTTCTTGAAAATGCAATAAACGGAGAGTTAATAAAATAAATAATTTCTTTGCGAAATTAATTGCTTTAAAAATTTTGTAAATAATCTTACACTGTTTTTGGTAATTTTTTAATACATAGAAAAATATTTTGTAGTAATACAATATTTAAAAATACTAACAACAATAAAATACATCAATAGCAATAATGAATACATAATAATAGTGTAATAATCAATGTGAAAATTCATTGTTCAAAAACTCAGGAGGCTGATTGACATATTGTCTATTGCTAAAGTATTACTTGCGGGCATAAATCAAACAAAGTAACTAATATCACAGTAATAGGTAACATAATTTTAAAATCCCATCGCCATATGTTTTCTTAAAAAAAGAATTATCTCTACATAACATCAAACAAGTTAAATACGTATATGTGTATTCCAAAATGGTGCCGTCTACTCAAGAGGCCTTTTAGATGTTATGTATTTTTTTTTTGCATTAATATTTCCGTATTTGGTATTTCTAAGGAAACACCGCCACCGAAATTTCAATGTGTTTATTTAATGTATACACCTTTTTCTCTATATATATTTATGTTTCTGTTTAAATTTTTAGTCTTTACCTTTGATCGCAATAATACACATAAAAAAGTGATTTATGGCTTTGATAAGTGCATATATCCTCTGAAAGCTGCATTTACACCCAAGAAATTTTAAAATTCACGATTGCTGGTGTCCCGATTTTTCCAGTGAGAAGTGTACATTGAGTAGAAAAGATTAGATGCGGATATGACTCGTAATTGAACTTGTAAAAATAAATTTTAATCAGACTAGTTTTACTTACTATAATTAAACAATCGTATGTATTATGGAAAACGACCCTTAAATTGACAGTTTTGAACAAATATTTGACAGATTAAACTTGTCAATTCAATTCATCATTGTCACGGGTTAATTTTTTAATTGCTTTTCGATATCATGTTAAAATTGAACTGGCTGCAAAAGAAATAGTATTGAAACCTCGCTAAAAAAGTGCTATTGCAGACCTTGAGCAATTACAAATTAGCTGAAAGCAATCATATACGAGATAGCACTACTATTTAATGTATTATATTTCAATGTCTACAGATATAAACGAACCTGATATGGTGAAATATAATTTGAAATACAAAACATAATTTGTATTTCAAATATTTTCATTTTACATACACCCAGCCCTCTCTTTGTATTCTTTAAAAGCTGTCTTTTACGAAAATCCACCCGCTTAGGAAATATTAAGCCCAGGAGTTTTAAGTAAAACATCCAGTATTCGGTAATGTGATCTGACTTTCTACCGCAATACATATCTACTGTGATTTACTTTTTACATGATAAAGAACTCGTATGGAAGTATACATATAGAACTTACCTTGCGTATAACGTACAGACTTGATATTGCCTCTTCTCTGATATAAACATTAAATTCGTCTATTGAAAAACCCGTATCCGACCTTTGAATGGCGCCAGTCATTTCTAGGGCAACCATATTGTTGCTGAAATCGTACGTAATAAGTTTCTTTTTTTCTCTTTCTCTCTCACTCTCCGTCCCGTTAACTTACTGAAAATTAAATTCCTGCTGCTTCTTATAATTCTGTCGCAATATGGCGGTCCTTATTTTGCTCTTGGAAAAAGGGGGACGTGGGAATTAAGTGAATTGGAAAAGTTTTATCTCGTGTTCCTAATTACCTTGACCACTTCGTGTATGGTCTCGGAGGGATTCATCGCCTTTAACTTATGAGCGGTCCTCCACAGGTCGGCCTTTCGCAGGCAGTACACCACTGAGAAGGAAGTTGACACTACCTAAACAGAATGAATGCAATAAAAGGGCGCGTAAAAGAAAAGTTAGGAGTTATAAAGCCGCTTGTAATTAGAGCTTGATGGAAGAAATGGCGAGTGCGAATACCTGGCAAGCTGTATAGGAGCAGATCTCTCAACAATACAGGGGGCATAAATGTACAGTGTGTACTCTAAATTTAAGTGGGCATAGTTATTATTTTCTACGGTTTTAGAGCGCAATTGAGTAAATTACAACAAAAATTTTGTACTACAAGTTTGATGTGCCACAAATCATTATTTTTTTTAAATTTTTGTAAAAAGGGTTGCCTATTTTAACAGTGTTAAAAAAAGAAGGCAAAAAACTATAAACAACCATATTTTATCTAATTTTAAGAGTTTGAAAGAAAAAAAATATGTCAAATCAATAGAATGAAGTTATTTATTCCTGTGGTGATAGAGAATCTATGAATCATGAATGCTTGTAGTTACGTCATTAACTGGCCGGTAAAGTACAGATAATTTTCAAAAATTTGGGAGTTTTTATATACTGGGTGAGTTTTTTTATCTTGAGACAACGGAATGTCTCTAAAACACTGCATCAAATCAAAAAAAAAGATCTTAATAAGATTTGTTATAATGTAGGGGGCTGACTGAATGGTGCCGAACTCGATCCCCCACCTCACCCCCTTACAGAGTGGGAGGGGGGACAATTTTGGAATCCTAAATGAGAACCCCCATTTTGTATTGCAGATTCCGATTCTACGCATCAGATAATGTAGTTTTTTGTTTGAAACTTTTTCGTTTCGTAACTGTTTTTTGTGCGATGTAATCGCAAAAAAGAAAAACATGATTGTGAACGTCTAGAAAAAAATACACAAAAAGGAGATCATGTTTGCTTATTAAACATGATTTTGTGTTTTTTTTTTTTCATTTTCTCAAATACAGTAGCCGTTTGCATCGCATCATTTAAGCACAGCTTAACACAAAGCCCGACTTAAATCTGAAAATTTGTTTGTACCGTAAGTTAGGCATCCCTTAAATATCGTAAAGTGTAACTTAACTTAAGCGGTCGATATTCTAGGTTTAGCGACCCCTTAAATAACGTTGTACAGATATATCACATATGCAGTTGTTATACGCTTGCGTAATATATATTTTATCTTCGGACGTGTATTACAATTGTTTTATATTTATTTGGTCATACATCTTGCATATGCGGTTTATTTAGAAATTTTGTATCCTATATTTTGTTTTTGCAAATATGCTTTATTTTGAGAAAGATGAAGATGATGTATTTGGTTATGAATATTTCAATCATTTGTAGAGGTTAATTAAAGAAACTATAAAACACAAATATTTTAATTTTCAGAAAAATATAACAGAGTAAACATAATCAGAATATAAAATTTCTTCAAAATTATTTAACCGGTGTTTATTATTATTATTTTTTTTCCCTTTCTTTGGGTATTCCGGTTTTTTCTTATTAATTATACCAAGTTTTTTACGTTTCGGAATTATATTTATTATATATAAAGGTGGATAAATATGAGAATATCTAAATGTAAGTTTGTAAACATATTTCTTATAATTACTATTTTGAATTTAAATCTGTAAATTTGAATTGTAGGATTTAATTGATGAAAATGGAATAAATATAATTCCGAAAATAAAAAACTTTGTATAATTAATAAGAAAAACCGGAATACCCAAGGAAAGGAGAAAAAAATAATATAAGAATATAAAATTGTAATAATAGACAGCAGGATAATTTATTTTGTTTATCACAGTATGAACATTAATTTTATAAATTCAAATCCAACTTTAATCGTAGCCACATTTTCCATATTATTATCGTGACTGTTTAGGTCTAGGATTACTGAGGAATCCATGTTTTTATGAAAGGGTTTTCATTTTCTTTTCTTACAAATTTCCAATGTTCTGCAATATACCTGTATAGCCTGGCTAGTCCCTGGAAATTGGTCACTATCAAATGGGTTTTCAAAATTATGAACCGTTTTTGTTACTTATGTTAATGCTTTTGTGTGTGATTTCTCTTCCGGTTTGGTACGTTTCCCTTCTCTCATCAGCAGCCCTCTTTTTTGCTCCTTTTATTGGATTGTAATAACTTTTTCAGTGAATCAACTGACCTTACAACAAAATTAGGTGATTGTCTATTTCATTCTTGTGCAATGTTTCGCCAAGTTGTTGTTTTGTCGTTATTGGTAACATCGTCGGTTTTCTTAATTTTCTATTATATGTTCATTTTTGTTTATTAATGATACTATAACTTGCTTTTCCGTGGCTGTTAAATTTGCCGATCGCGTTTCCACTTTATAATTTGACAGGTTAGAGGTTAGAATGACACCGACAAGGCACGATTGACACAAGCACTTTAGATCAAACGTACACACAAAGGCGAGGTTGTCGATTATCATCTTGTTTTAACTAAACCTGTCTAAATGCTCATCAGTGCAATGAATTTGAAATTAAACCAATCTTAATGATTAAGGAGCCCTTAAGTTAAGCAAAGCTTTAGTGCGAAACGGTGCAAACGGGCATAAGACATACATACGTCCATATTTTATTAGGTATCAATGAATTAGTTGAAGTGAAATAGAATACAGCCGAGTAATGCGTAAATAAGAACTTTCATAATGTTTACTACAGTACATGCAACAACGCAATTTTAACCTAACAATATTAAATATCCATTTACCACTCCGTTAACATTTGACTTCTGCTTTTTACTGTTTATTTGTCCTTCTTTGATTTTAAATTTTTATTTACTTCTATTACCTCTTTTGCCAAACGTTTTTTTTTACAGAGCTATAGTGCAGCAAACGTTTGTGATAAGTTTAGAGGATGAAATGAATTGAATGAGTGAATATAGGTTACACTTCAAGATGCCCGGTAGACGACTTCTTGTTATCAAGAGTTGATTTATCATTTACTAGTATATTTCGAGAAGGAAATAAAATAAAGGCGAAATGGAAGAGACATAAAATAGAGAAAGTTTATGTTATTGATGAATTACTTCGAGCACATACGCATGAAGCTTTAAGAATTGCTACCATTTAAAAATTTAAAATTTTAATTATTAAAAGCTTTTATTTTTTGCAAAAATACCGATAAATACACGTACGCACACACACACATATTTAAATACAGAACAAACGTTGCCATATCCATGATTTGAAGTGACGAAACACGCTTTGTATTTATTTATGTCGACAAGCGGCGAACGAGGAGCCACATCTAGATTGGCACCGATTTAAAACATTGGTTGATCTCCGTGGAGAACTAGCGGAAGAGGGGGTGGTTGGATTACACGGCAAAAATTACATTGAAGTGGAGCCTGCCTTACCGCTGACTTTTTGCCACGGCTGCCCGTTGATTGGTTGATCGAGCCACGCGGTAGCTTGATAACTACTGCGTGGCTCGATCAACCAATCAACTGGCAACCGTGAGAAAGCGCCAGCGGTATGGTGCTCATCTTAGCGCGTCATCAGAATAGGAAAGACGCTAGTGAGTGTCAGGTCAAGAACCTCGCGTGCAGTCGCTATTGTTTATTGTGTTTTGTTTTTTGTGTGTGGTGCTGTGTATGCGTGTGTGTGTGTTTGTTGTTTTATGTTGCAATGAACAGCATCCGTAACCTATTAAATAAAGCATTTTCTTCGTATTCTTAGAGGAAAACCTCGAAATAAAACAGCTAGGATGGCCACTACCGGATTTGGACATTTCAGAAACTCAAAATGTTTGTGTATCTGCTTCTAAAATACGAACAAGAGAATTTAATAGAAACATTTACTTAAAAAGCGATTGGATTTACAGTTGCGATGAAAAGCAAGCTGTTTTTTGTTTCCCTTGCGTTTTATTCGGAGGAGAATTACATAGAAACACATCTGGAAAAGATTTCAAATGCATATTGATATTGCGAATGATTGGGAACGGCCTGAACTCTTTCACACGGAGTCCGTGTGATATCAGTATGGTCCTTGACAACCGTCTGTTCAACTAGTGGAATCATCTAATTGCCTCGTCCGAAAGAAGCCTAAATGTCGAAACGTTACAGTGAAATTATCTAGTTTTTTTTTTGCCTAAACCATACTCCAAATAAGACAAAACGCTAATGCATATCTTTCTTTATACTCACGCATGGTTTGGAAGTACCTTTGGGCGTGTCTAAGATAAAACAGAGTGTGCATAGTGGCATATACACTAAATTATAGTTGATTTAAAATAAGTAAAAGAAAACAGTTAAAATTTATCTCACTAATCGTAGGTAAACAAAAAGTTACTTGACAAAAACATTTTGTGTAACTTTTTCGGAGCTGAACTAGAGGGTAAAAGTTATTTGTTGACAATTCGAAAGTCGATGAAAACAGCTCTTTAAAGCCGTACAAATATCGTCGGAAATTTTTGCTGTTGACTATGTTATATAAATATTATTGGAGAAATATTGGAACTCGCCGTCCTCTCGGCTTTCGCAAAAAAAAAATGTCGGCCAAGAAGTTTGCTCAATCGATTGTCGAAAAGAATCGCCTACGGAAAAAAACCCAGAACAGAGGGAATATCAGTTAAAATTTAAATTCATTTTCGCAGACGTTCCTGCTTCTATACGTAAAAGAAAATAATTGTTCAGTAGAAATATGAATTACTAATTTTGGATAATTGTATAGGATTTTTTTTAATCTAACATAGTAAATTAAATATTTGTAAAAATACCTTTTCATTTGTGTGGAAGCATTTACTCTCTATTTATTAACACTGTGTTTATAGAATCATAATAGATAAAATAAAGTAAAGTCCCTTGAAAATGTAGTATTTCCAAGTTAAGCATGTTATGCTTGATAAGTATCATTGAACTGCTATGATTAATTCTAAAATAAACAATATCATAGAAGTAGTAACGAGTTCTATAAAATAATTATGGTATGTGTGTATTAAACTTTCATAATATTTGCGTTAAAAATAATCTTGGCACAATTTTCACATTTATGATTTTAAACGTTTAATTTATTAAATTTAATTAATATAAATAATTCAATGAATATTAAAATAATTTTTTGTGTACTAAGGATAAAGACATCGATCACATAGGCTTGTAAAAACAAACGGTTCTATATTGCAACCGACAGGTAGGCGATATTAAAGACATTAGTGACCCCATAAGTATAATCAAGTTTGTTTGAAAATGTATTCGAGAACCGCAATAAAGTCATTTTGCCGTGGGAGCCCTAACTTTCGCAATCGAAGGAAACCAAAAAGTCGATGAATCAGCAAGAAAGGGATGATCAACTTCATGTGATACCATTGCACAAAAAAGGTTCACGAAGTCAAATATTGCTAATTATCGTCCTTTAACAATCGGACCGAGTTTCTCTAAGGTGTTCGAATACGGTATGCTTGACAGATTATTGACACATTTGAACAAACACAACCTTTTGACAAACCAGCAACATGGCTACAGACTAAAGCATTCTACCATAACCGCGATGCATGCACTATATGAGTACGTAGTTAGAAATCTTAATTCGGGCACACTTACAGTCGGCATATTTTGCGATTTAAGTCGCGCCTTCGACTGCGTCGATCATAATATTTTTCTAAATTAAACAGCTACGGAATTCGCGGAGTTGTAGCACAATGGTTTGAATCGTATTTGCGTGACAGGGTTCAATTTGTCGAAATACAATACAGTAATAGTAAGTTTGTCAATAAAGTAAGATCTCCTGTGTTGCCAATGGAAAGGGGTGTAGGCCAAGGTAGTGTCTTGGGCCCTCTAGTCTTTCTCTTCTTCATAAATGATATTGCGGATTTTCTAGCTGTTTACAACATAACTATGCATGCCGATGACATTAGCGGTGTAGTATCTACATCTACCACTCCCCAGACAGAAAATAGATCAAATGCTTTGTTGCATGATGTGGCTACATGGTTTTCTAATAACAAGTTATATTTAAACAACGAAAAAACAAATTACATAATTTTTCATACAATTCAGAACAAGAAGGAATATTATTTACACATTCACGTACAAAATGAGGAGATAAGTCGTGTCCGAGAAATAAATTTTTTAGGTTTGTATATGGACGAAACACTCTCTTAGAACTTGCATTGTGAAAAACTGCAAATAGATTGAATAGCTACTGTTACCAGATACGCAAATTAAAAACTATAATTGAGTTTAGTTCTCTGCTTTCATTTTATTATGCAAACGTGCACACCAGAGTGTCATACGGCATCACGGTTTGGGGAGCATCGCCTGCTAGCAGGACTGTATTTTTGGCTCAAAAACGCATAATCCGGTGTATGGCTGGAGTTCACTGCACAGAGTCTTGCAGCCCTTATTTCAAAAGGTGGAACATTTTACCTATGCCTCCTATACACATTTACGAACTCTTAAATTACGTCTATGCGAACAGAGGTAATTTTCAACGCAATGAGCAATTTCACGCACATAACACTAGGTCCAAGCAAAATTTCGTGTCCTCTGAATATTACCAAAAATTCCCCCAATGTTTTGGGTTTGAAACTTTTTAATGCCTTGCCTCAGAAATATCAAAATATAATATCAATTAACATCTTTAAACGGCATATTAAAAGCTTTTTACTGTTATCCTGTATTTATTCTATCGAGGAGTACTTTGAGTTATGTACTATATGTAGATAAACCAAATGTAATTGTGTGTAACCTATTTTTGCTTCGAGTTATCCTACACATTTTTTGTAATGTACACAGGATTAAAAAATATATATTATTATATAGGCCTTGAATCTAGTTTTCTAGAGTGTCCAAAAAAAACAGGACGAGAACAGATAAGAAGTTGGCCAAAAATAAAACACAAATTATACTGGGATAAAATTCATGAAAAGACATTTATTAAGGGACTATCGAATAAGAAGACTGAACAACTACTGCAGCTTAGTTGGAATCATCTTCGCATCGTAACAGGTCTCCTTAGAAGCCACTGTGCACTGGAAGGACACTTACTAAAATTTGGGATCAACACTGGAAATATTAACTGCAGACTGTGTGATGCCATGACAGAGAACGCTTACCATATCCTGTGTGGATGCGAGGCCCTGGACGCAAAAAACAACAGGCTATTTCTGGCAAACCAAAAATGAACCTAGAGGATTACTTCGATCAACCAGGCAAAGACCTATACAGATTCATGCAGGGTACTAGGATATTGGAGTAGCTGATATAAGTTAATGGATACAAGAAATGGGAGACCAAATACAAAAGCCAATAAAATACAGTGTTTCGGGAGGCTTCAAATCAGACGATGGGGAACAGGTGTAGCCCATACAAGATTTTGCAAACTACCACACTGGGGAAGAAGATGTGTTAAATCAACGCCAAATTGGGTTGCATATGAAATAAATTTGGTTAATGTAACAACACAAGTTTAGACAGAACGCTTTTGTGTTATATTAATCCGATTTATAGTTGCTTATATACAATCATTTTTTTTATATCAAATTAATGACGATCAGAGGATATTTATCATATAATTATCTTTGCCCCGTCACATTGAGCTATTGTGTTATCCTTAGTTCTTACCCCATGCTTGTTTTACTTCTCAGTGTGTTGCATGTGCATTGATGTTAGAGATCACAAAAAGATTCAACACACTCCTGTTTTAATATTGAATCATTTACAGTGTACATTTCCCTTACGTTGGTAGTATTTTTCACACATTACTTATCTAAATGACTGAATATTTAGTAACCGTATGTTGATTAGGGCTTTATACGAGGATCATACGATTGTCATGTCTAGAATACCTACGTATTTGTACGTAAAGGCTGGGTAGTCATCACCCCACCGCTGTACAGATCTTTTAGCCCTTCATGTAGCATGCATGAGACTTAAAACGTTATTCCTGCAGAGATCAAAAGAAGGACGTCAACTGCATTTAAGAGGTCATCAAGCCTGTACAGCTATGAGAGACAGATCTGTGTAATCACTTTTCCGTAATACGTGCCTGCTAATATGTGCGTTCATTTTACTTGAAATTTGATTTCTTTTTTTGTTTTTGTGTAGAGTGAACCCAAAATGAGAAGCACATATGTCGTCATCGTAATGTCGACGTAGAATAGAGAAACTAAAGTCATTAGTAGCGGGGATGATTTTTTTTTACGATAGAAATTACTGTAAAGACTTCTGCCAAAGTGACAGGAACCCCTAAAGCTAGTATAATAGACTCTTCCGACGATTCCAGCGCTCAAAACGGATATGACGACATATGTACTTCTCATTTTGGGTCCACTATACCACAGAATTTAGAATTAAGTTAGTTTAGGCACTCCCAGTTTTAAAGCTATTTTTCTTGTAGGATGGTGTATCTCTTTTCTTGTGCATGAAATTCATTTTCATTTTCTCTTATATAATACTAACATTAATCTCACTACGACAACCTTAGTAGCATCTACTAAAAAAAAAGGAAATCCGATCTTAAAATTGCAAAATGTAGATTGGAGATTAGAGAATGGGGGTTATATTTTTAAGTATTTCCCTAGGCAATAAACTTATCTGGAACAAACACGACCTCTAAGTAGCCAACAAGGGCAAAAAGCCCTGTACAGAAGCTCTACAAGAAAAAGAAAACTGAGGATGGAAACCAAAAATACTGCTTTGAATGTATACAGCAATAGTGATATGAATCATCACTTATGGGTCAGCAGTTTGGAGCAAAAGAACTAACTCAGCAATCGCCAGGATTAACTTTCTATAAAATGAAAGGTTAGCATGCTTATGTAGAGCCTGCCCAATAGCAGCTATGAAGGCATTTGGACACAATAGGTGTCTTAGGTTGCAGTATATCACGCTATATCCATGAAGGTCCTACTGGATCTGACCTCTGTTTACTGTGGTGGAGGGCGTAGCAAATAGAATACCACTTAAAATAATCAAGAAAGGAACGATTAAGGCATAAGCCTCAATTTCTTCGTGGTGATCAAATCTGGGGATCAAATACGTCCTGGGATAATATGCCAAAAAAAACTAAAATCAGCTTTGTGAAAGGATTTCTCACAACGTTTAGCAACCAGAGTGGGATCCAAACACCATCTTGAAATTTAATAGAAATACCGTCAAATGGTACACGGATGGCTTCAAAATGGTGGAGGGGGCTCTGCAATATGAGTACATGCGGGCAGAACCAACTATTTTGAAAGTCTAGGAAAACACCCGAGTATGTTCCAGGTGCCCCCTCGCCCGAGCTGTCGTGTCGTGGCTAAGGGCTTGCACAGGGTTCTACAACGATGCCAGTTGTTGATTTCGGCTACCGAAAGCCCAACTGTTAAACCAGGTCCCCGAGAGGGATGGGGGGTCTAGACTTAACTACACGGACCGAGAGGAGACAACCTCAACAAAAACCGGAATCCTAAGGTGGCGGACTAGGCTGATGGGATGCGTGGCTGGATAGAAGACCAGTCTACTAGTCCAACCTTGGGGCACCTGACGCACCCCATTGTATTTAGCCTTACCTCTGCATGCGGAGCTCTGTGGAGGTGGACATTTTCTTCCCTAGCTACTCGTGGGATCAACCATGGAGGAAGGACGTTTATTAGCGGTACGACACCACTAATAAACAGAAATTGGAGCAGGACCTCCATAAAAAGCCTTCCACTTCCAAAGTGAGGGTACCTCCCAAGGAAGGAGCAAAGGGAGGAGCAAAACGACTAAAGCAGATTGGGAAACAGGATGGCATCCATCCCCTCTTAAATTGATTACACGATTATTAGGGTCTGAACCCTTTTGTGGGATAAGTAGCACTGCAATATTGAAGAAACTAAAAGGTGAAATACAGCAGAGAAAATTCACCTACTTTAAAAATCCAAGAATCTTCAGGAAACGAGCCAAGTTGAAACTTTTCTGGGAATCTATAACCCAAAGATATTTGCAGAATGCGTCAACTGAGTAAGAGTAATATTTGAGTGAGCTTGAATTAGCAAAGGAATCTGAATGTAGATTTTTGTGAAGAACAGGGTGAAACGTCAATCCATCCCCTGTTAAATTACGCAGCAGTGATATCTAAGAGGGGCAATTACCTAAGTTGGGAGCTTCTCTTGCCCTGTATGTTTAAAAGAAATAAGATTGAACGGGCAGCTGGAAAATAGTAAGAGTAGGGGACACAATAGATATTTTAGGTCGCAGTATGCTAGCAACCCCCATCTTACATCTGCTTATTATGTGGTGAGACTTTGTGTATATTTGTAAAGTTATCTGTAAGTCCGCAAGCATTCTTAATATATGCTGACAATCTTGCAGATAATCTCATAGCCGCTACAGATATGCATAGAATTCCATCAATAGTTTCGAGTTATTCGAAGCATTTTTTGTTTTTGTGCACTCCTGTATTTAGAATTAAGTTGGTTTAGCGATGTCGCTATTCGATTCCCCGACCTCGAAAGCTCACCCTGAGGTGCACCGCATTGCCATTATCTTCCTAGTTCTACATTAGTTTTCAATTGTAAAATGGAAAAAACGAGGAAACTAGTCATTTTTGACACATAATTGTAAATATCTCGAGAATGGTTATTCCTACGGGTTTAGCGATGTCACTATTCGATTTCCCAATCTCGAAAGCTTACCCTGAGGTGCACCGCATTGCCTTTGTCTTCCTAGTTCTAGATTAGCTTTCAATTGAAAAACGGAAAATAGCCATTTTTGACACATAATTATAAATATTAAATTGTAAATTGTAAATGTTTGTCATCTTCTTCTTTAAATAAGTTTAAATGGAAGATTGCTGAATCATTATTTGCCGATGCCACAGTCTATTATATTGCTCCGTTCCTTGAAAAAAACAAGTAATGGTAAACCTTCAAATTCCTAACAATGGCGACCTAATTGATACCTGTATTGTTAAACATTATGTATTATTAAGTAGACAGGGAGGTCGAGTAAACAATTAGCAAGGAATAACCCGGTGATTGTGTAACAAACCACGAGAACGATTCAATCCTCCAGAGCCCACTGTTCAGTCTCCCAAATCGATTTAGTCGAGTGCAATTTTGTCATCATCGCCGAATCATGTCAACACCCGCGTAATTATCGAATTTGTCGCTTCCTGCTTCCACTGCTTGCGCTCGGTGCCAATATCGCGTCGGGGGTATGCAAATACGTACTGTTGTGTATTAATTGAAATAAATAAAAAATACTAAAATGATTTTAAAATGAAAATGAAAAAAAAAATATATTAGCTAGCCCAAAGGAAAAGATTTTAAATAAAACAAAAAACTATTAATCTCAGAGTTACCTTCGCGAATTAAAACTTTAATTTAACCACGAACAGTAAATTTCTTAATTACACGAAAAATAGTAACGCTTTAATATTAATTAAAAGAACAGAATTTTTAACCCATTGACGTCATTAAACAATAAATTTATTTCTACAAAACGAGCTAGAATACAATTGTGCAGAAAAATACCTTAAACTGAAGGTTCTGGCCTAAAATAAAAACTGCACTAGACTCTAATTTAAAATAGGACAATGCTATTTCCTATGCAAAACAAAAAAGAAAGGTTTTATATGTTCAGGAAGATTATTCAATATATAAAACCTTTGAATTTCTATCCACGTGGTTTCAACAAATTAATATAATCTAAGCGTGGACAAATGCTAGAAATTTAAAAAGAAGAAAAAGCTAAATGATAGAAAAATGCTTCTACTCACCTAAACGAGGTGATAGAAAAAATTAAAAATGATACAGCAAAATAAATTAACTCTTACAAAATATAAATGAGAGAAAAACTAAAATAAATCTTCCTAAACAAAAAATAATAATTGATCTTATATCTACAAAGTATACACTTCAATACATTAACAATTGTTACAATAATGTTTCCTTGATTGACTATATTATACATGAACGTTAATTTTTACAATACAAAATGAATAACAAAATGGCAACAATTATTTAAGAAAAACGTCTACTTACATCAATAGTCGAACAAGGAAGTCCTTCACCAAACCCTACAATTCTTTTACCTACAAAAATCCCTCTCTTAAAATTCGTACAACGCATACGTAGTACATTACAATGACAATATTTAATAGAATACGCATAAAATCAGCACAAGCGAACAATAGACATTTGAATGACTAGATTAATAAAAATAAATCTTAACACTACATAATTAAAAACATATAATAAACTCTTAAACTAAACCTATACAAAACAAAACAAAATTGTGAAAATTCTCGATAAATTGAAAATCAGCTGTACGGACAAAGAAATCACAACAACCATAATATGCAACTTAAAATACAGCGATAAATGGGTTGTATGGGTTACGGAGTCCAACAGTCCACAGCAGTACGTACAATGACAGACAGATTAAATACTTTCCTCTAGATATCGTACAAGTGTAATTATTAAAATGTAGATTTTCAATTTAATTGCGGACATTATTTCATTCTAACAACAGTAATTTTGAGATATATAAGAGAATGCTGAGATACCCAGGAATAGGCAGTAAAGGAATTGAAGGCGATTATGACGATTGGCAGATTTAAATACTATCCTCGTATTAAATGTTTAGAAGATGCTATTTGCCAATATCATTGGAAGACATTAAAATGTGAAACCAAATTTAGTAAGTAATTCGAGCAGAAAGTATGCAAATAGGGAAGTAGATAAGCGATCTTCAGGGCATAGAAGGCAATTACTAACCTTAGAAGAAGTGAATATGTAATTTGATTGACGAGGATTGCAGTCTTACAGTCTCATGAGTTAATAACAATATGTTTGCGCCAATAACCAGATATACAAATTCTTTTATCAATCACTAACCGATCCTTTAAAGAATTTCATAATTCACTGAAACGGGTAACATATCTATCAGAGTAAAACAAATATCAGCAATACGATAGAAACTCTTTGATCGTGAAATACGCTTGAATTATTCGTGAAAGAGGTAAAATAATGTTTATTGATCATTTGTGTGTAGTACATGTTTATTTACGGGCGTGGTTTGGTAAATCAACAAGGAATACGCCAGTACATTTGCGTGAAGCTCAACTAATGGGACAAAATCATTCTGTTGTGGCCACAAATTATTGAATCAGTATTCTTCTTCTTCTAGTCAATTTGATTAGAAAAGGTTCGGACACATAGAATCAATTTGTAGTCAGGTGGGTACTATGACCATATTGTAACTACCATCAGCAATAGAATTACAAGTGTGCTTGATTTTTCTTTGAACGCATGTATGAAACTTTTCAACAATTTTAGTCTGATTTGATTTACTAATTTAGTTTAATTAAACTCTATATTAACGACTGGAAAATATTTCTGACATCGAAATAAGGGGAGCCACTACGAAGAAGACGACACTGGAAACAACTACAGAACCACGAAGAGGGATGGCGTGTTTACCTTACATAGCAGAAGTCACCGAAAAAGTGGGCCAAATTTTGAAGAAACGTAACGTACAAGTACGCTTCAGAACTGCAACGTCGTTCCAGCAGTATCTACGACCGCAAAGGATAGAATACCCAAGGACTCACAGAAGGTATCTACAATAAATGGCCAATGCGGACAGTGCTAGTCGGACAAAACAGGAAGAGCCATCGACATAAGAGTAAAAGAACACGAAGGGACGCAGATTAAAAAGGACCGAGCATCAGCAGTGGCAGAACACATGCACGACACCGGACACAAAATGGATTTCAAGAATGTAAAAGTAATAACTACCACCAAGAACTACGGGAAAGACTCATCAGGGAAGCCATAAAAATAGAGAGAATAAAAACCGTTAACAGAGAAGAAGGGTACCACCTTAGAAACACGTGGAAGAGCCTACTACGAACCATCACGTAAATGAGCGGAAACTACACGGTTGGATGCACCAGGGCGTATATAAGAAGAATGTTGACTATCGAGAATCATGTTCAGTTATCCTGAAGAAGCTGTCAGTATGAACGGCGAAACGTCGAGCGAAAGTTTTGACACACGGCGAAACCCGCAAGAAGCTGTTAGTTATAGGAAATAAATATATTATTATATTAAAAATCAATACTCTCAATGACGTCATTAGGCTAGAATTCGGGAGCGGTATCAATTTTACGTCAGTAAGGCTGTAAAGAAAATCAGCAGAGAGTAAACAAATAAGATTTCAAAAGGTTTTTTTTTTTGTTAAGGTTTGCCGATGAGAAAATTGTGCGCTTCCAAACAATTTTTTAGACGCGCTTCTATTTAATAATAAAGCAAAAAAAAATAAATTACATGATTTAATTCATAAAGAATTCTGGTTTAAAAATATGCAAAACAAAATAAATCGTTCCTTCTTTCTCAGATTTCCACCAACCAGCGAGTCAACTTAAAGACTCGAAATAACCAGAGACAGTGTCTAATTTAGTGCGCGTATATGCGGGTCAGCACTCCAACAAAGCTAACATTTCTTTTAATTAGAACTGGACGGTGTTTGCAGTGCGACCGATCAATTATTCAGACGGGGAAATTGTGATTTGTGCTCGGCCCCGTATATTACCGGAGATTCGCTTACCTGGACAGGATTTTCTAATGAATATATTAAACTTATATCGCCTAAGCAGGAACCCATGCCCAATATTAAAAGTGTGCTCTCCGTATCGTCTCCAGATAATATTTGCACCGAGCCCGTGGCGACGTACATTAATATATTCTTCACTTTATCTTGGGCGTAGATTATCTCGCCGGCGGTGTAGATTTCGGAGAACATTTTATTCGCCAGTGCCCTCTTGAATGCGGAGTTCGTGTTTTTCAGCACGTTGGACTGTAATAAAGTACGATACAGGATAATGCTTTTCTCGAAACAAGGGCGTAAGATGAAAAAATGAGATGATAGCGATGGGAAGGTAACACTTGGACTAACAAGGGAACACCGGCAACTGTCATATTCCGATTTTATTGAAACTTTACGCAATTTTTTTTTTCTGCCCAATCGCCCAATTTAAGGGTACAGCCTCCTAATAATGATAATATGCGGCTCACTTTCTTGTGGTGTCAAAGGAATTACTGCGATATTGGCTACTTGGAACGTCACAAGTAACATGTTCACTACATTAATTATATCAATTACTGGCATTGTACCAAACTACAATTGCACGCAGCACGAGACATAATACATCATTTGAAATGATTGTCTTATAAAGGCGTCCCACCGAACGGGTACATTAGATTTTTTGAACTTCTAGTAAAAAATTGATTTTGAAACTTGCAGTGTAGACATGGCCTAATGTGATCTATTTAAGGAAAATATTTTCAACTTTATAGCACTTTCGGTATACAGGGTGTTGATATCAACTTTCTTATCTTAAATGGAATGGTATAATTTTTATCGCTCTAACGAATTTGGCGAGTCATTTGCAACTAGTTTATATGAAGGTTCCCTATCCCTAAACTCGACCGTTTTTGAGATATTTTCATTTTCGTTGGTTTTTTGACATTGTACTCTTTCAAATAAAATCAAATATTTCATGATATAGCAGATATTTAATGGTTCTACTAAAGTTGATGTAAATACAAGGACGTACCTATAAGGTGTTGTAGCAATAATCACTCAATCACATACAGGGTGCTCCAAAACGTGCCTCCAATGTGGATACCTTTAAACCAACAAAACTTTTTTCTTTAAAATGGAACATGGTATTTTTTACTACAGCATTGAATGCAGCGCAAAATTCTACATCGATTGATATTAGGGTTGCTATACCTATTCTTAATAGTTTTTGAAGTATTAGCATTTCTTGCAAAAAATTGCTGAAAATATGCCTAAATTCCAAGTTTCAAACAAATAAAATGAGTTATTTCCCACAAAACACTCTGTACATTATTTGCCTAACCTATCTAAATATTTATGTTTCAGATATCTAACATTCACTAGTTTCTTACTAATAGTAATGTCTTTTAGTCATAGAGAATGTACATTAATTATTAGATATTAGTAGGCCATGAGATGTGATAACAAACAAGTGATATCCATTGTTGGTAATTTACCAAATTGCACAGTGATAAACCTATGCAGTCAAATCTTTTATAGTAAGTTCTAATGCTGTCAACTCCTTCACGCATTTTGTTCTAACAAGTAAAATATTGTAAATCGAAAGAAATAAGAAAAACATTGAAATTACATATAGAAATAACATTTTAGACTTATTCTACATTCATGAAGAATGTAACAATGTTTAGATACCCACACTTATTGTACTGAATAAAAACCTCAAAAAAATAAAATACAAAGGGAAATTAAAGCAGATATCCTAAATACATCCATATTTCAAACATTGTTCACTCACTAGACCAGGTATTTTCTTTGTAGGGGAGCTCTCTGACATGAAGTCTCCGAAAACAATGCAGCCTCCTGGCTTTTTGTATTAAACTAGGTATTAAGAGATACAGACAGATAACATAAATCAGGAACAAACTATTAAAAGTCTTCCAAAATGTCCAATATAAATGTTCTTTCAGGACAATAGTTTTAGTTTCTTTTTTAATTTGACTTATTTTCGATGTATTTAATAAGCAGGCAAAAATATTAACATTTAATTTTCTATCGCATAATAATTATGGTTTATTAATATTTTATAATTACAATTACGTAAAATTTGCTAATAATTGGAAAACTTCCAATGATAAATATCTCAGGTATGGAAACCAAACAATGCAAAAAAATATTTTATTTACTGAAAACTTGGAAATTAGTCATATTTTAGGCAATAAATGCTAATATCTCAAAAACTATCAAAAATAGGTATACCAAACCCTCATGTCAATCGATGTAGAATTTTACGCTGTATCCAATGCTGTAGTAAAAAATACCATGTTCCATTTGAAATAAAAAAGTTTTGTTGGTTTAAAAGTATCTACATTGGAGATAGGTTTACGAACAGCCTGTATGTGATTCGGTCATTATTGCCATAACATTTTCTACCGACGTCTTTGTACTTACATCGACATTAGTAGAACCACTAAATATCTAATACCTCATCAGCTATCAGCGGTTGAATTCGTACGTGAACCACTCAGTAACAAATTCAAAAACTCGATGCATCGTTTACCGATAAAAATTGTACCATTCCATTTAAAATAAGAAAGTTAATATCAACACCCTGTATACCGAAAGTGCTATAAAGTTGAAAATATTTTCCTTAAATAGACCACACTGCAAGTTTCAAAATCAAATTCCTGCTAGAAGTTCAAAAAAATCTAATGACCCAGTTCGGTGGGACACCTGTATATACGTCTACGAGATCTTTTGAAGGTTTATGTTTAATTACATATCTAATAAATCTTGAGAAGGAGAATATTATTTATGCGTTTCTAGAAATTATCAGTGTTCAATATATTACTCTATAAATGCGCAGTCTGACGTAATTAATCGTGCTTGTCAAAAATCACAGAGTATCAACTGCAAATTATATGCACTGCGCGTTAAATAAATAAATAAATCAAAGTAATTTCTTTATATGCACTTTTCTGGAGATATAGTAGTAGAAGAATAAATGACATTTTATTAAAGGTTATATAAAATATAAATGAACTCATTTAGTAAATGCATCAGATAGTTTTTCATTATTTGATGTTGAATGTTTGTTATTATTCCTTAATCATTATTGTTAATATTTCTCTGAATTTTTTTTATACCGTCGTTTTCTACGTAGAAGAGCCTTTTTTGAGAGAGATAGGCAAAAGAGATAATGTTAACAAAATAGGGAATACTCCCTTCTCCATTACTAGCGCCTTGCGAAAACAGGTTACGTCATCTTTTGGATCATGCAATCTGCTGCAAATTATGTTAAAAAAGTTCTTTTTTAATATCTATTACAATTTCGGAATTATTCCTAAAAATTGCGATTTGCGAATTGAAAAAAAAATTGGGTAGTGCTTCTACCGAGGAACTCAGGTGTTTTTTCAGTCTCTGAGCTTCACGGAAATCTTTGACAGTTGCTGGCGTTCCCTTGTAATTATTTTTCCAAATAGAACAGAGAAACTGTAAGGGTAATACGAATCCAATAAATAAACACAATAATATCTCAATTTAAAAGATTTGGAGTTAAGTATAGTTAGCTATGATCTATTTAGAAAAAGTAAATAACTTCATCTATGTCTTCCGGTCACATCGAACGTCAACTTTTATATTATAAATAAAGACCTATATCTTCTGGTACACTTTTAGATTCTGCTAGGCATTTTAAAGCCAATCTTATGAAGCATTTTTTTTTATCTAAGGGGTTACCGTTTTAGAATTATTTTGGTTTTTGTGAAAAGAAGGCATAAAAAAGTACGTATTAAATTGCTTATAACAGCTATAGAGTAAAAGGTAGAGAGCTTTTATGTAGACTGTGGGACGTATGGATCCTCTACTGTTTAATCAAGGAATAAAAGGTAAAGAAACTTATACAGGCTGTCCCACAATTTAGAGCTGACTTGGGGTATCTCCTTGACACCAAAAGTATTCTTTTTTCAAATGAAACGCCCTGTATATTTTTATACCATCTCATGTAGAATTGTATTATCCATCGAAGATGTTCTTATACCTGTCATTGCAAGGATTACTAATTTTCAAAGAATGAAGTTTTGAATTAGTGCTTGACTGATTAAATTTATCCTCAAAGCCAAGAAACCCCTAATGATGTGCAAAAACTTTATAAGGGAAAGATGGTAATACAAACAAGAAATACTGTTTTTTAATGTACACAACAGCACTGAAACCAAACATCTTTTAACGGTCAACGGCATAGAGCAGAAACATCAACCTGGTTACTGAGAGAATTAACCTTTTCCAGGCACAAGGATTAGCTTATCTTTACACAACTGTCAATTAGTGTCAATTCTTAGTTTTACAGTGACGTGATCAAGAACACCTAGGCATTCAAGGGGAAACTTGAAAATCATTTGGAATAAAATTAAGAAATTTGTTTGGCTTCTTTGTAGAAATTAGCAGAAGTCGTGTGCCTAAACGTAAGAGACATGCAAGCCCAACATAGTGACATTATATAAAAAATAACAGGAATTCCTAAATGTGCAAAATTTTGTTGTGATTGAAATAAGTTTTATACCAGATACTGGTAACGCCCCTTTGTACTAGCGTGTTGATCTTGATTTAATTTTTAATAAGAATTACAAATTGAGAATGGCTATATATTTTTTTTCTTTTTGCTTGGTGGGTGCGGTTAGGAAACATTGCAGCCTCTTGTCTTTTTGTTTTAATTCTGCCATTTCCGTGCTCTTTAGGCTGAAATCTAGTTCTACTATAAATATGAGCTCTCTACTTAGTCCTTGGTTCGTGGTAAGTTATGGTAATCAAGTTAAATATGCCGATCCCATAGTTAAATCCTTTCTCATATCCTTGCCCCATGGCCTATTTGGTCTGCGACCAAAGTTGGTTAACGCCAGTATCTTTAATATATCTGTACTGCGTACTTCTGAAGTGTCTCAAAAAGGCCAGTTTACTCCGGAATCTCTTGGACTGGATGTTAGAGCTGATATCATTGGCTTCTTTAGAAGATGCTTCGATTCGATAGTAATTCAAGTAGTAGTAGTTTCAAAGATTTGTTATGGATGCTTTTGCCTTGAACTAGGTGCCTTGTGCCTTGGTTGTAGAAAGTCATTTATACTCTTCCAATGAAGATGTGCTTCGTGAATTGCATGAAATTGCTGCACCCACTCGGTAATCACGAGTTGTTTTCGAATCAAATCCAACTGCTCTTGATTCATTGTTTCTCTCAGATCACCCTTGTCTATTACCATTATCTGCAACCATGACGCTACCTCGCTGAAACTTTCAACCAGTTTCTTCCAAGGATGGGGTAGTGTTCTACAGTCTTAGTTAGGTCTTCTTAAGCTTCGATACTCTTCTTATTACCATTAGTAGTTTGGCTTACGTATACCACCTATGGCTGCATATACTAACATGAAGTGTTAGTTAAAATTAAACCAAGATTAACATGTTGGTGCGATGCAGGCCAGCCTAAATGTTTCGTTCTGTTTTTTTTTTTTTAACAATAAATCAAAGGTGTGGACAAAAGATTAAGATGGCAAGATTACTTTTTCATTTTTTCAGGTGTAGATTTAATTTGTAATTTGTAAGCAGCAATTAAGGCACTGGATATGCAGCTAATCAGTTGAAGATGGTTTGGCAATGCTCAGAAAAATTGAGCGACTGGGCAAAAGAACAAGGTTGTCCTTCTATGAGTTCTAGGCCACGTACAACTGGAAGGAAATGAAATAATAAATAATATGTCTAAAAAAGTCGTTACAATCCCATTCTGAAGATCGCGAATCCTTTGGAATGATAAATAATAGTACAATTTCAGATTCACATAGGGGCACAATAGGTCTTTCTGGCCGAGGTGCCTTCTTCTTGCCCATGTACAAAAAAAAAACAGCACAATACAATAGTAAAGTGGGGAAGAGAAAATCAATCTTGAAACCTACGACCGAAAGAGAAATCTAAAGAATGCATCACTGCAAGTAGAAGACAATAACCGCATTCTAACAAAGATCCTATCAG
The DNA here is from genome assembly GCA_004143645.1 of Protaetia brevitarsis. Taxonomy (NCBI): domain Eukaryota; kingdom Metazoa; phylum Arthropoda; class Insecta; order Coleoptera; family Scarabaeidae; genus Protaetia; species Protaetia brevitarsis. The sequence goes on from RXPK01000247.1 coordinate 3,506,893, forward strand.
ATGCAAAAACTGGGAGGGCATTTGAGTTAGCTGCATTTGTATGAAACGCGATGAATGTACGGTAGTATAAAATAATGTTTGTGTTTAAAGCTGGTTCAATCATCCAGTATTTATAAACAGGATTGCATTCAAAACCGTATGCAATGCACTTGTGAGCGATTTCACGCATACTATGCACTGCAAACGAACCACACTTGATATTATTTCATTTACTTTTGAAGTACGTTATTTCTATCATTTACCCTGCTTTGTTTGTTAAAATAACACGCTGTGTATAACGTTTCATACACCGTGTCTTATTCATGTTAGCCGGGTTTTGTGGCGTGTAGAGCTGCCGAACAGATAATTAAAAAAGAAAAAACACGTTAATCTTGTTGGATTCCCTGAAAATTGTTTAGGGGTGCCAAAATATACCACACGTAAAAATTCACTTTCCCACGCTTGTACTCTCCCTGTTACGCAATTTTTACGTCCGGAAATAATTTACGGGTTGCATGTTGTATTCATAAGGGAAATCAAAAAAAAGGCAACGTATGAATGATAGAGATAAAATTATTTGAAATTAATATTGATTTACTGAGGAAATCGGCATTTATTACCAAATAATACCACTTAGACTACAACTACATTAATAAGATATAGTCTTATTTCCAAAATAAATCAACCTTAATGAATGTAATAGGTTTGCATTTATTCTTACCGCATTCAATGCTTCCCAAAATTTATCTAGTAAAACCCTATCTTTAATTCCGGGAGGTAGTGCATCTAGTAGTCGGGAGCGTCTTATGGCTGCCCTCTTCTTCCAAAAGGCTATGTAAAATTCCTTGATTTTTCTTTTTATCCGTTTCGAAATTGATTCCTTGGCCTACAATATGAAATATGCGATATAAGTTAAAGGTAGGTAATAGATAGAGTAATGCTTCTTTTCTAATCTTATCTCTAAGGTATTAAAGACTATTTCTTCGGATCAATAAAATTTATTAAATAAAACGGATTCCAGTTACCTCATACCGCGACAATAAGTCTATTTGAATTGTACAAAACGTTAGATAAGGTAGCCGTATGTACAAGACAGTAATATTTTATGCTGTTCAATTTTGCCCATAGTCGAAGAAAATAGAAACATTATCACATATTATACACGTTTGCTATATTATAATAATAATAATAGTAACCTTTATTTCATAATGAGTCACTAATACATTACTGCATAATAACACAAAATGAACTAGCGTCAAAAAGCAAGACAAAAAAAGAATTGTGAAATTAAGATTCTCTCACAAAAAAAAAAATTTCCATATTATATGATTCTAAATCTATTAGACACTGTTTCTTAAAACTATCAATCGATGTCAAGGTTTTTATATAATTCGGTAAACTGTTGAATGATTTTATACACATATATATGTTTTTTTGTTACAGACAGTCTGTGAATGGGATAGTTTATATCTATGGATCTTGTTGTATAATATTGCTGCTTTTCAACATTAAAGTAAGCCCTGTTGTTAAAAAAATATATTAAAGATGCGTATATATACAGTCCATAAACAGTAAAATATGTCTTCAGAGCGAAACACTCCACGACATGACTGATAAAAAGACATTCCCTTTATAATTCGTAGTATCCTCTTTTGAGCTATAATTAACTGCAGAATTTTTCTGTTACTTCCCTAATACATAATTCCATAGCTGATAATCGATTCAAAATTAGCGTGGTATACTACTTTCAGAGTTTCTTGTTCAGTATAATGTTTGAGAATTCTAACTCCATAACAAATAGAATTCAGTTTTTTTAGTAAATAATTTATGTGTTCTGACCAATCTAAATGTTCATCTATATATAAACCAAGAAATTTTATACTCTCACTAATTTGTATTTGTTGATTGTCTAGCTCAATTGTAGATGGTTTATCTAATTTATTTTATATTGTTCTAAAGATAATCGTTGCAGTTTTATCCTTGTTTACAATCAGCTTATTTTTGGACAACCAATCGTTACTAATTTTATAAAGACTACTACTAATACGTAGTATGCCTTGAACATTTTTTAGCTCCAGCAATCATATTAGTATCATCTGCATAGCAACACATATCTGTACTAGGATCTGTAGATATTGCAAAGAGATCATTTAGGAATATTACAAATAATACCGGACCAAGGAAACTACCCTGTGCTATTTCCATGCTATAAGGTAATACACTTGATGTGTAATTCTTGCCATTTTTGTTTATATCAACACGTTGACTTCTACCAGATGAATAAGAACGAAGTAATTGGAGCGTCCTCTAATACCGTAACTCTCCATCTTTAAAATCAAAAGTTCCCTGTCTACACAGTCGTACGCCCTTGGTAGATCAACACATAATCCTATGGCCAAACACCTTGCTCAAGAAGTCTACCAGGTATATAGCCGTGCTGACCGCAATGAAATAGATGACATTCATTCATAAAATCTACTAATCTTTACACATTACCAATTCGAATAGATTTGAAAATCCTGTAAGTATACTAATTGGTATGTAACTGTCAAATAATTGAGGATCACCCTTTTTATATAGATGTTTTATAATGGTAATTTTAAGATGCTCCGGAAAAGTAGCTTGCTTAAAGCAGTTATTAATAAGAAGGCATAGTACATCCTGAAGAACTGGTAAGCATATCTTCACAATACTGGTAGGAATATCATCGATGCCGCTACTATGTTTATTTTTTATTTTTTTAGCTAATTCACCTAGTTCTTTCGGAGAAATGTATCTTAAGTACATCGATCTATCATTATCTGTTATATTGAATGAAAATGGATGTTTCTCAAGATTTTCCGTCAATTTTGGAACTATCGACAATAAAAATTTATTGTACTCGTGCGGTATCTGTTCAAAATTTCCCTCAATACTCACTTCTGTAATGGACTTGCCACCCACTATCTCGTTACAAATATCCCATATACATTTAATTTTATAAATTCAGATAATTTATTACCTCTCATTAAAAATGCTGTGAACGAGCTTGTTTTAATAAAGAATCATATTCTTTTTTGTCTTGTTATAACGGTCCTTATAACTAGCATCTATTCTATATAAAGAAAAGTAATAATCTAACTTATTTTACAAAGTTTTATTTCTCTCGCGATTGCGCAAGATTATTCTTAGTATTCCTATCTGTTCATTCACGAGTTTAAGCGGATAACAATGATTAATAATTTTACAAAAGTATTATTAAAACTGTTCCATTGTTCATTTACATCATGATTTAAATCAACTATATCTATCCAATCTATCTGTGCCAAATAATTTAGAAAATGCATTTTATTCTCTTCCGAAAACACTCTTTTGTAAATAAATAAATAAATAAATTATAGCTCCTGGTACAAATCGAACAGACCCACGTGAATCCTGAATGGGAATACGTTTTATGGTTATCTATAAATAATAGTTTTTAGTGGTGAAATTCCGAGAAAATAGTTATTCTGCGCAGATTTCTGTACGGAACCTACCTATATGCATCCGTATTCATGTACAGAGTGATCCAATTTGCTTGTCAGAATAGGTTAATTCCATAACTGTAAGAGATAGGAAAAAACGAGTGGCCAAGTCTAGATCTCATTTTTCGTAACTTATACAGTGGTGAATACAGAAATTAGTTATATTCTTTTGTTTTTGAGTTATAGCCAAAAATTGAATTTTTCGACTTTTCCAGAATGTTTAATAACTCGTTTGTCTCTAATGATACGAAGAAACTGCACTCTTAGCAGTAGAGTCGACTATTTATATTTAATTTATGCATAACCAAACAATATGACTTCTACGATTATTTTATTGATTTTGCAAACTTTGTTCGCAAATATCTTTGTAAATAGATACTATAGAGCTTTAGGAAAAAATACGGGTCTTCTAATTTTAGACAAAGACTTCAAATTTAACATATAAAAAAGAATCCAAGACATCAAATTTTTTCGCTGTTCCGGTTGATATGGAATGACCCATATACTTTTGACTTTGACAAGAAGAAAATTTATACTGTTCTTATTGTCATGGGCTATTACGTGATGGTTTTTAAATTAAAAACGTAAATAATTTTTACTTTTAAATTTTATCAACTTTATGCCGCAGGCGAAAAATGAATGTATAAAGTTAAAATCTGATTTAACTAGTAGCTTCATCTCGTAAACGTGTCTGAATAATGTTAAAACAGTTTCTTCGTATCATTAAGGTGGAGCGATTTATTAGGCATTTTGGAAAAGTCGAAAAAAAAAAATTTGTGGCTATAATAGAAAATTTTAATTTTCGCCACTGAGCATATCTCGGAAAAAGAGATCGAGACTTGGTCAGTCGTTTTTTCCTATATCTTACCGTTACCGAGATGCTGACCAGCAATTTGAACCACCCCGTACACCGCCCGACAAAATTAATGTCGTAGTCCACAGCGAATTTTTATATTTTCTATCTAATTATTATGATTGTTAAGTGTTTTACACGTAGGTCCCCAATAAATTCCCACCTGCATAAGTCCATGGCGCCGAACGCGCGCCTGTTCAAATGATGAGCAGTTTTGACGGTCACTGCTCCATAGGCGATGACATTAACTTTGTCGGGCAGTGTACATTCAAAAGTTACAGAATTTGACAGTTCAATCACGTGCAACGTGCAACTATTGGAAAAATGAAGCCAAAGGATTACTTCGATCAACCAGCGAGAGACCAGCCTATAGATTAGTGCAGTGTACTTACGGCTTCCGTAATAAAAATAAATAAATATAAAGAACGGTGGAATGAGTACCCTATATCACCTAATTTTCTTTGGATTATTTTCGAAAGAGCAACAAGCAATCGGAATAAGATACAAGTGGCTATACATTAAGTGGAATTTATGGAAGATGCAGCAGAAAGTGAGAAGGAATACAAAATATTGCAAGTATTCCGGAAGATAAATTTAAGCTTAAAATTTCGAAGATTTTATGTAAAATGAAATTAAGAGTGAATATGAATTAAAGAAGAATCGGGTTTAGAAAGAAGAATGACTAAATTGAGAGTATCATATGAACGAAATGATCGTTTCGGCCAAAAAATATAAAAATTCTGCACTCAAGGCTAAAGGAAGAACACTATTAGGTGATTTAGTCTTTTTGGTTTATATACATCATACAATATATGTATTTGTATCTAGTTATGAGCCAATAAAGTGAATTATTATTATTATTATGACTTAAATGGACCCACATTACAAAACTAAAGCTGTAGAACGCAAGCTGTGGAAAAGTGGTAAAACAAAGTGGGGCTCTAAAAAAAATCCAGAACATAATTCAAGTCAAAAATCGCTAAGCCAGCGGACTAATACTAAAATTATAAAAGGAGAACATATTTATTGTTAGAAAACCACAGTACACAAAACTCAATTAAATAAATTTGATTTATGTCTAAAATGTTCCTCCAATATTAGCACAGGGACGCCTGTGTCGTTTGTACAAGGAATCGTCATAGCACGTCTAAGATTTTGTTTCTAAACTATAATTCATCACATTTTACCACCATGGCAGTTGCAATCTTGTTACTCTAGCTAATACTTCGCGCGTTTCTCTCTTACACTGCAGTATAAGTACTTTTTCTTTTCAAATAAACGTACATAGACCTCGGCAAATGTCGTGAACATTAATTCTAATATCTACGTGTATAAACCTCCATTGCTACTAGCGCAATTTCTCTCATTCGCTTATACAAACAACGCCACTCTAAGTAAGACGTACTATAATTACTGCAGTTGTGCAGGAGCACATTTCCTTACAATAAACTCATGCAAATATACATATTTATGACGGGATTTATGTCAGATATGAATTTCATGCAGTTTTACTTATTGTTAGGGATCTTGCATCTTGTTGGGTGAGATGTATTATTGATACTCTTAGAAGACTGTGTAATATAGTGAATTACTACGAATGACGCCGAAGGTATTATTTTAGGAATTATTTATCATTATTTGCTTTCTTATTGTTTATTATACCTTTGGTATAAATCAGAGTTAATCCTTTATTTATATGATCTGGGTTGGAACTCTGTGTATAATAGAATTCTATTATAGTTTTCTATAGTAGTATTCTATGTTTGAAGTCGACAACACGGTGAATTGCTACTATGTGTGCCTATAATAGTGCAATAAATTTAGGAATAGAAATATAATCCCTTAAATGGGCGAAAACTAACTGTTTAGAATTTATTGGCGTGACGTCCTAGTAATTTTCATGAAAAAGACAACACACAGGTGATCAAGTGATATTAAGTGGGAATAAAGAAGTTGTTTAGGTTAGGACTGCGAAAAATATTTGTATATTTTATTCGCTAATCTTTATTCATTGATTTAAATGTTTCCAGTACATTAACTATGGGTGTGGATGAAGAAGAAGCGTTAGAAGAAATGCGCATCTTTAATAAAAAACGACGTATTCTACGCGAAAAAAGCGATCCGTTTATACATTCTAAATATTTCACACCTCTTTTACACCCAAACAAGTAAGCTATCAACTAGTAAATGCTATCCTTTTCTAAACGATCTATCTATCCTTCAAAGCAAGGTGTGTGGACGTATCGTCTTTAGGCGACAATATGGCGGCATATAGAAATCTACTATTGCCACACAGAGTACAAATGATGTAGAAATGAAGACATGATAAACAGAATTCTATTGTACACAGAGTCCCAGCGCTGTAGTGCGGTGTGAGTACTTTCGATTTTGTGCGAAGTTTGTTCCATTTGTAGATCTTAGAGTCAAATAGAAAAGAAAAAGTGGTCAAAAACTTTCCGATTGCTAGAATTTTTTTTTAACAGTGTAACGTTGTTCTCAGTAATATTTTACACGAAAACGAAAATAAAGATACAAGTTTTATTGGAATAAAAGATATTTCATTGGCTTGGATGAAGAAAGTCACCTCAAAACTACAGATTTTTAGTTCAATCGTAAAATACCTCTAGAATGTGTGTGATTTGTAGCAACCTAAACTTGCATATTAACCACTAATACCTGTTTGCACAACATTTACTTAAAATTTTGGTTTAAGTAAGTGTAGCTAAAAGCTTAAGTGAGATTAAAGTAAAGCGCTTTGCACCAAAAAATAAACAATCAACCTTCGTTAGGTTAGTGAATTTTCCGTTGGCATTGCAAAACTAACTCAATGACCATTAAAATCTGACGTTTGCCGCTTTTTTTGTGTCACTCTCACTCTTTTAAATCGTATATAGTGGGTGAGTTTTTTTTTATCTTGAGACAACGGAATATCTCTAAAACACTGCATCAAAACAAAAAAAAAAGACCTTAATAAGATTTGTTATAATGTAAGGGGCTCACTGAATGGTCCCGAACTCGACCAAAAGAAAACTGATTCTGGGACTAGGTAATATGCAATGTCCTACACATGTATGTACAGCGTACAAAAGAGAATTTGAAATTTTCTTAGAAAAATAATAAAAATACTAACTCGCGCGAATGCGCTTATACAAAACAGGTAGAGGGCCTTCTGAATTAAAGTGTGTAGATCTCTCATATGATCTCACACTGGAAATCTTAAAAAAGTGTTTATGGTTTGAGTAATAAATTTGATGCAGATGCTGTAGAAGAAAATTTTGAAACCATCAGTATAAGTGTCGAAAATGTAAGGTTATTCTATAATATAGGTTTTTAAGTTTTTCAAAACATGTTGGGTGTGTTACGGCCGTTTGCACCGTTCGTGATTAAGGTATAATTAACATTTAATCATAATTAAACTTTAAATTCCTTTGCACCGACTGCTTAACTAATAATTAAATCCTTAATTCGTGATTATCTTTAATCAGTAGCCAAGGTACGAATTAAGTCATAATTAAAGTTGGCGCAAGCGTAGTTTCTTTGTTTACAATCGTGTTTATAGGCGATTATAGGTTATGTTATGGGGTTTTGGTTATAATACAAATATCTTTGACTAAATTGAAATAGCCAGCTAATTAAAGTGTTCACTTTGAAGATTAGAACAAGGAATAGCGGCGTGCAAGAAGTGTATATTTGACAGGGTTTTAGAAAGTCCAAGGTAAATCAAAAATTAATTCCCGAAATAAAAACTGACAATAAATGTATTTGAGGATTACTCATGGTTTCAGGTGGGAATGACCCGGAGGTATTTCGTAATAGGAAAGGATATCTTTCTATAAATTCACAATTTTTATATGATGCTAATTTAAAAATAATGGATATCGTAGCACGATGGCCAGGGAATACACACTTTAACGATCCATTCTATTCCCTAAGCGACAGTGGATATACCTCAAAAACATATTTATTGACCCCACTGTTAAAGTCTGAAACAGTTGTGAAAAATCATTATAATGAAAGCCATATTACAACACGGAATGTCATTGACAGCATGTTTCTAAGAAGAATGTTTTCCAATACTGGCATATGGTTGTCGCTTAAAGCTGGATACCTTTATGGCAGTAATAGTTGGTACCTCAGTATTGCACAATATAGCCATAAATGTTGGTAAAGAGGAAATCAATGAAGAAAAATTAAATCAAGAAATTTTAAATGGACAACTTCATGAGATTAATTATGACGCTGTTGATGATGTACCTGCTGCGACACAGGCATTACTAATTAATGATTATTTCAACAATTTGTAATTCATTGCTATATAGAAATTAACTTTTGAACATTTTTTTTCGTATTTGTTTTCTTTGGCTTTTGTATAAACGATATATATTTTATTTACTCTAAATGCGTTATCACTTTGATTTTTTTAAAAGAAATATTGTGTATGCAATTAACCATTTATTTATTAAATAAAAGGAACAAAATATACAAGGAAATGATGGTAATAATAAAATAATTCTAACAAGTAATAGTAGAGGTCAAATAAAGTATCAAAAATTGGAGCATTTGCAGAACAAACAAATAAAAGAATTGCATAATGAAAAAAAAAACCTGCATTCACATATTAATTTCTATTTTAAAACTACTACTCAACTTTTTTTATTTCAATATCTAATTCTGTAGCAATTTTCTTCAGCTTAAATTCCAATAACTTTCAAATGCCGCTTAAAATCGCGTATTCGCATAGCAGCAATTTTCATTATGATGGAACAGTGTCCCTAATATAAATACGATTTTTGACTAAAAACTAAACTTAACGCACTACCAACCTATATTTCTGTCGCAAACTTTTTAATTAACTAATCATTAATTAAATTTGTTCGGTGCAATCCTATTCATATTTAATTCGTAATTAAATTTAATCTTTGATTAGTTAATTAAAATGTTAATCATAGACGGTGCAAACGGCCGTTAATGAATTAAAAGTTATAAAAATATGAATTTGGACCAAAAATAATATAAAATTCAATTTATACACTCCGTCATCTACTATTTCACATTCATCCAACATTTTTCCCGCACTTTTCTGTTAGAAGTACTTACAAATAACACATCTCCAGCGTACAGTAGTATAGCACTTTGTTTACATGTTGCGTGTCAACCTTAACCTTAAATAAATGACCGCAATTTTATTTTTTGTGTAACACTTCATATGCCACTTAAATTTTGAGTAGTTTAAGTTTTTAAAAACATAATGTAAAGATATTTTAGTTTTAACTCACGCTTATAGTACTGGCAATTAAGTAATGGTCATGCAACGGGTATAAGTGGAACAAGAAAGCGTAGAAGAAATAAAAGTGGTCTAATTCCATTTGTATTTTTTTAAAATATTTAGGTGATTGGTTTCATCTTCAACAGGATGTCATCAGGTAAGAATGTTTAGCAGTGTGACAATTTTACATATTATATACATTTTTTGGGAGATGTTTTAGCATCAAAATGCAAAATTCTGCAGTTTTGAGTTGTGACTCGCCTCTTCCAAATCGACTATATTTTATCAAACGACAAACACTAATCAATTGAACACTAATATTTGGTTGTGAAGCCGTTTCTCTTTATATCTTTGAATCTGCTGGGAATAAAATTTACAATACATAAAAAATTGAAGAAATAATTAATTATTTAACGTTAACACTTTCCCATGTTCTTTGGACAAATTATGTAAATTATTTTCTTAATTTAAAACCTTTGATTTAATTGTTTCATTCTATTCATCTTTCACTCTCATTCGTTTTCTACGAGATTCAAATGAGTACTTCTTAAGGAGAAATTCAGGGCAATAAGATTATTTTATCTAAGTCATGCTTTGACCACATTAACCATATGAATTGAACAATTGACGTATTTATAAACGAAATTCCGATTTGGAAAAAATGTGTTCATCAAAAATATGAATCCTTTGAAATGTTAAGAATTTGAGTTTCTGAAAACGTTCTTCACTATTCCTCTATATATTGAAATCCAATCCCATAAAATAGACAGTTAACGAAGTTATTAATAGCCACTCAACAGCCCTGACTTGACTCTACTAAATGGTGTCTTATAGGCCTTCTTAAAGGAAAAGGTGAATTTCGATTCAAATGCAAATATTAATACTATCAGAGATCGGTTTTCTTACTGTCATTATTAGTAAATATATGTTCGGTAAATATAGGCGAACTTCAACGCGCAACGTCACAACATCTCACAACCATTAAAATTTAATACCACGGCAAGCATTTATTAGTTTACTATGGAATACAGGTTTACGTAAACAAGAAAATGTTAATTCCCTTTATTTTAACCTGATACAGTGATTAGAAATTATTAGATTACCGATTTCTCTTACAATGGAATATGCTCAATAGACTCTGGATTTCTTTAGATGATCATTACATTCATTGTTGAAAATCTTCAAAATTTTCTCATGATATATCTTAAAATAATAATTCTATCGACTACAATGTTTACGGTCACAAAATGTTTGCGCTTTACTGCAATTACTGCGTAATTTGTGTTGCCTACGTGTTAGAGAACTATCCCCATTCATTTCTCCTTAACTGTAGATATCAGTATACTCGATAAATGAAAAATTCGTGTTAAACGAAAAACACTTATCCTGAATACTGACTGCATTTACTCTACTATGTATGGTCAATGGAAATGTGGTAACAAAGAACCGTTAGAAACGAGATTATAATGCGAAAGGATACTACTATTTACTGAAAACTTGCCATGGAGAGTTAGATAAAAATGCATACCAACTAACTGAAGGTGACATCTGCATAGATTTCTGATACACTGTTGAAAATTTTAACATATATAGTCAGGAGAGGTCCACACTGTTTTCGTGTTATTTTGTCGACAACTATAGAAGTTTAAATTTGACGAACAAAGATAGTCAAGTATTGTCTATTGCCAAGGGGTTATTTTGTCCAACTAACACGTGGAATTATGATATACTTCTAGTCACATTTTATTTGATCTAGACTAGAAAATTTACTAGCTGTTTAACTAAATGAATGCGATCTATTGGATGATTTAACACCGTTTTCTAAACACAACGTCTTTTTAATATGCAACTCCTACTTCTTAGTGCTATAATATTCTCTCTTTAAGACGTTTTCTCAATTATAAATATACAGAACCACTCATTCAAAAGTTTTGGTTTCAACTAAACGTACTAATTTTAAAATGATTTTTTGAGAACCATTATAAAATTAAGTGAATGTTAATGCTATTTGATTCAAATCTGAACTAATTACGTAAATAGTTGTTCCCAATACATCTTTAAGATGTTGAAATTTTTTATGCCCACTGGAATTAACGTTTAATAACACAAGGTTACACTTTGCAGGTCAGTCACATTTGGTGGTCTGTTTGGATATGTTAATACGCAGAAACAAACTCGAAAACAGATACACGTGCAATGCAGGTGCTGCGTATAATGCAATACTGTATTAGATTAGGTGGGGTTTCTATATTTCTATCCGAGGGAAAAATTCTGATTGGTTGATGCTTCTGAATGTCTAGAGAAAATAGTAAATCCTCATATCTGAACAAAGAATTCACACCAAATTCTAGTAATTTCTGTTCTACTAAACACATGTAGTCAATTCGTCTGGCAAAGTTTGTAAAAACCAACACTAAAATATTTGACTAGCGCAAAATTAACGCCAACACCGTAATATTTTCAACAGTGTAGTTATCCCATGTTGAATTTATCGGAGCTAAACAGTACAACTTCTATTCGAAGTATTTTTTGTATCTACAATGGTAACCGAAAGAAATGGTGGTCAAAATAAAATGAAAAACCATGTGCATAGTTACTGAAGATATGAACAACGTATATTTTAATTTGCTTGTTTCATTTCCACAGTTGATTTATACAAGTAAATTTAATGAGGCAGAAACTTCTAATTGACTAATCATCCATTGTGTTACTTTTTTTGTGGATATTAGTGTACCAAAAGAAAGAGCAACTCTTACAAATTGAATGGGAGATAATGCGGTGCAATAACGGCAAGGAAATATAATGCATTGTCTTCACTCTCACTCACTGAACAGATTGATCTTTCTTTGGGTGTACTTAATTTTGAATAAGATATGTTAAGGATAATGAAACCAACTTCTGCAACTTACCAAATAGTTAGTGATTAATTCCAATTTATACGAGAATACAGCATGCCGTCTATAGGTTTCAATTTGCACTGAAGTAAATGCTCCCAGGAATAAACCATGGGTGAGGTAGATACCCATAAACATTAACGTCGTGGTTACCAGCTGCTCCCTATAGTTATGGTTTGTTGCTCCTAGCAGACTAAAAACTACGTTACAATCCTTTCTAATTATGAAAAGCAATAAAAAAAACTTACCCTACTGACGTGATCGTATTTATTGAATACAATATCGACCATGTGTATTCCAAAAAGATGTTCTTCTTGTTCTTGTCAAACTCAAGCATTTGCTGAAGTCGACTGGTCCAAGAAAACTCACGACCACACTACAAAGAAGAAGAGTGTTGAGAATAATATCGAAAGCTTTGCGTTAAGAACTCACCGAATCGTCGAAGCAGGCAAGTGACATGAATATGCAGGCGAAAATGTGAGATGTGACAAAGGAGATTAATCCATACTTGAAAGCTAAATAGAACAGGGTGTTATGGCCAGCCATTTGGGACAACACATCTGTGGAAGATGATGTTTTAGGATTAAAGTTATCTCTATGACTCTGCTGATACTCACAGAAGAACGCCAGCAATCTATAATTTCGGAATCCCTGACAAATGCAATTTATAGCAAACAAATAGTTATGCCTAATACCCAAGAAGGATACCAGATTCAGTGGTAAGGATGCTAGAGCTATAATATCCAATATTACGATAACTGCAAACGTAGAGAGGTATTAAAATGGAACGCATTCCTTTACACCAACTACCTTTATTTCTGACTTTAACATGCCTTCGTTTAGCCATATTTTTGTTAAATATGTACACCAAAGACGTTGCCACATCAATTATAATTACCATTTCGCATATCATAGTTATCAAAAAATACATCGGTTGATGTGAATCAACAGAGAACACATGCTGAAATAAAATTTAAAATAGCTAGGTAAATATACTCAGTGACATTAGAAGTGTTACATCCAGAAGGAATAGTTAGTTCAACTTGATTTTTTGACATCATTGATTGATTGCTTTGCGAGAAAAAAAATTCTTGCGCACCCTAACAAAATGCATAGAGTCCAAAGACGTCAAAATGATCACCGTGTTAGTGATTTTGGCAGGGGTAGAATGGTTGCCTATCGAGACGTTGATTTATCCTATCTCGAAATTCGCTGCCGTGTTAATTGTATTGCAATAACCGTAATGCGTGTGTGTCGTGCATGGATAGAGGAAGGTGGAGGAACAGGAAGAAGGCCAACTGGTCAAGCGAGGCGGACCACAGTATGTCAAGATAGGCGTTTCAGACTACTAGCCCTACGAGATCGTTTTGCTACTATACGTTAAATCGCTGACCAATGGTTTGGAGAAGAAGGTAGACCAATTAATATGCGTACACTATATTCGCCGCGTTTGAACCTTTGGACTTTTTTACCGTCTACGATTAGAGAATCCTTTGAGAGAGGACTACGTCGGCAACATTTGAACTGACGCAGAGAACAGCAGCATTGGGAGGCAGAATGGCATCATGCCGTTTTCAGCAATGAATCACGATTCTGTTTAGGTATTCACGATGACCGTAGACGCATACGATGCTTTACTGTTGGGAGGTATGTACACAGGCTATTGGCTACGGTAGCCGATCAGCATTTCTCTTTCTTCAAGGCAGTATGACAGCACCCATTTTAACTACACTAATAAATAAAACATTACAGCAAGGACGATACCCAGACTACCTCAAGACTAGCATAATAGTAGCTAGTCATGAGAAAGGCAATACGCAGGATCCGCAAAATTATAGACCCATTCCTCTATTATCGACAATGAACAAAATGTTGGAAAAGATTATACAAAAACAAATAATGGAGCATATACAAAATCCCCCCTCAATCTTATACACCCTATGGTATATGAATGATTTGTTAGAACAAACATTTAATGGAAATTTATACCCATATGCAGACGATACATGTATACTATATTCCAGTCATAATACGAAGTATATGGAAACAAAAATATAGGACTTGAAAATCCTAAAAGAATGGTGTTTCAACAACTTACTTACCATAAATGAAAAGAAAACAGAATATATGATATGTAGTAATAAAACAAAAAATAACAACAAAACTAAAAAATCAAAACTAGAAGACGTGAAAGAAACATCATACGTAGGTTTGAAAATCCGGAACACCATGAAATTGGATAGACACATACACAAGATAATAGGACAAAATTCCAAAACTATTGCTGCACTGAATAAAAAAAAACACTTGATCCCAAACACATACAAAAAAAATCTATATGTCACGCTTTTTTCACAGCAAGAAACAGCTACCTAATCAACATCTGGGGAAATACAGTGAAAAATAATATAGCGCAACTACAACAACAACAAAACAAAATTTAAAAAAAAAAATATACAACATGCAATACAAAATGCCGACATCAGAAATATACGAAAAAACACAAGAGCTAAATATGTACCAGTTAATAGACGTTAATAATATTCTTACTCTTCACAAAATAGAAAATAATGCAATTAAATTAAGAATACAATTAGTGACAAACAGAGATATACACGATTACAAAACCAGAAGAATATAAAATTAAACAAAAGGCCCTCAATGCCATTATAATTCATGATAATAATTCATGATTTGGCATCTCCAACAGCTTTCGCTAGTTACAGGGGCATCGGTCCAGCCAGGAGTTATTATTACGCCTGCGCCCGTGGACTGACTTAAGATATTCGTCTCTCAGCATTAGAAAAGGAATGAGGAAAACCCATAGACAAGGATAAAACGTTTAGATAACGGATCAACCTGCGCAAGCGTACATCAACTTCGAGGCAGCCATTTTGATGCACGTCAGGATCGTACTGTTGCCAGAGCCGCACTTAGAGCTGTTACTTTTTTTTTATGCGTTAGTTATTTGTGTTTATTTTGTTAGTTTAAAATCGGTGTTTATGTTTAAATGTATTATAGGAAATTGATTACGAACATATAATATTTAAACGAAGCTTTTTATGTTATGTAATTGGATGAATATTTTGTATTTACTACTGTGGACATTCTCCTGCGTAAATGAACATATTAAGCAGTCTTAAACAGCAGTCAACAATGAACTGAACCTATGCATCACTGTGCATTGAAAGATATTGGTTTTGGTTTAATATAGAAAATTTTAGAAATATTCGATTAATTAAATCCTAATCCTATTATGTAAATATTTTACTTAATTTACATCGTAGTGATACTTTATTATGTTAACTTAATAATAATAAAGCTAAACTATAAAATTCAGACTTCCAAAAAAAATATCAGAAGCAAACTTAAATAAATTTTATTGATGATTATAATTAAGTAACATTTTATATATTATTCACTGTCTGATGTATATTATAATATTACCAAAGCCTTACAAATTGAAGATGTTAACTCCCATAATATTTATATAATACGTACACTCTAAAAAAAGTTGGTAATTTTCCTTCCAAAAAGTAAAATTTTTGTTTACTGGTAAGAAGTAAAAGTAACAAAGCAGGGGAAAATTTACTGAAATTTGGGATTTTTTCTATAATTCCAAAAATTTACCTCAATTATAGGGTTTTTTTTATTCTACGGAAATTTATTAAGTAAAATTTTAAAATTTCTTAATAATACCTGAAAATTACATTCAAATTCATAAATTACAGCGGCAATTACGGGAAATTTCCTACGTAAGAGTAAAATTATAAGTGAACGCATGCGCACACTGGTGGTGTGGGGTGATTATGTTAAATCCTGCATAGTCGTTAGTACTTGTTTGTAGTCGCTATGTGGAGTCCATAATTGTGATATCAGTGGGAAAGGAAAGAAAATTCAGAGGTAAGTACCTAGATTATTTTCTAAATATGTACAGAAGTATGACTCTATTATATATATTTGCACTAATTTGTCATGTCTCGCTCATAACTGCACAGAACATTCTGTAGATTGCTGGATATTCTTGTACATGTTGCTGACATACATATAGTAGTCTACAGAGAACCCTATGGAACTGTAAGCGAATCGTTGGTAAAATTATGCATATTTGACACGGCACATGTCCAAAAATTTATCCACATCAAGCAACGGACGCGTTGTCATGTATGTTTAATACCAGGTAGAGTGTTCTTTTTGTAACGAGATTCGCATCATTTCAAATGTGTTTTAATTAGATTGTAGTCATATGAATTCTTAAATGATAAATTCAATGAAATTTATAAATTCGGCCAAATTCTGCGATTACAAATCCAATTCCATATCAAATGACATGTATTCAGTTTGGTTTCTTTCAGGTTAGTGGTCACTACAAAGAGGTTGCGTTTTTCATGCTTTTGTCAATAGATACTCAATAAATAAACAGTTTTCTTAAAATGCTGATTTTTAATCTCATACCTTGCGTTTAACTTTTACGTTCGTATATTAATTTATATCAAATTTTTATCATCAAATACCAAAATAAAAATGCAAAACCTATCTCGAATTCAAAATTATATTCTGTGTACTGTTTCTGACTCTTGAGTTAGAAATACCTTTTTCCGAAGCAGCAAATGTTAGTAGATTTGCAAAAATAACAGCTCTTACATACTTTTCCTGCTCGGGAAAATACTCCGAAAAAAGTAGCTTTTCTAATGACATTTCAGCTTTAACTGAATTTTCCTGTGAAATTTCAACTTTCAACTGAATTTCCTGTGGAAATTTCAATCTTAATTGAATTCTCCTGTGGAATTTCAGTTTTAAACAAAATTTTCATGTGGAAATTTCAATTCTAACTGAATTTTCCTGTGTAAATTTCAGTTATAACTGAAATTTCCTAGTGAATATTCCGAGTATATCAGGAGAAATACTTCGTAATTTTTCTAACACCTGGAAATTTTCTATGGAAATTTCCAGTGCCGAGGGAATTATACAAAGGAGCTTTCCGTGCTAAATGAAAAAAATCCTACAGAAAATTACATGAGAGTAGGAAGTTTACTTGCGCCAGTAAAATTCATGCACGGTTTTTTAGGGTGACAAAATTGCACCAAAACGGTACAGGATTTTACCAAAAATTTTTTTAGTGTGTAGTACAGAATATAGGGAATATTTTTTACAGTATCACACCGAAGTTTTATATTTCATATTATATACATTATACATTTTTAATATAGTTACTTGAGTCAGTAAGAAGTACAATTTTGAAAATAATTAGCAATTACCTTAGAGAATTTCAAATACCTGTTTTTTTTGTGCAGAATATTCTTTTGTATCAAATAACGAAGTACTAAAAATCAACGATAAAAAATTCGGATACCTCAGCAAAAGGATATTATTATGCTTTTATACACAGTACATGTTTTTGCTAAGTTTTTGTTGCTTTGAAAGCATTTGATGATATGATTTTAAATTCAATGATGATACTATAAGAAAATCTTTTCCTCCTTTCATTATTATATCGTTAGGTTGGAAATGTTATAAATATATAAGCAATGTTTTCGTCCATTCAATATCCTGCAGACCAATAACATTCTTAAAACTTTTCTCCATTTAGAAGTTCACACAAATGGTCTAATAGATGTGTGTATACATTATGATTGGGACTGACCGACGGAAAATTATTTACTCTTTGGTAAAATTAATCTCCTGGTCATTTTATATTCAGGATCACGTCAATCTACTATCTGGAAATATCAGGAAAATAAATAACTGCGTCTATATCACAAAATAACGTACCTTCCAGTAGAAATTCCAATATTTCGAACCCTTTTTCAGCCTTTTTGATTACTTTTAAAGAATGTATATGTGCAATAAACTATAAAGATATATATAAACAAAGGGTAAGGGAAACTAAGCATATTGAAGTAACCAATATTCATCTATTTTATAACTTAGTATTATAAATTAAAAAAAAAAGTAACTCCTGCTGGCACATAAACTCAATGTCATTACTTGCATATACATATGTATCTTGTTCTATACTTGCGATCATGCATTGTCTAATATTTGCCGGTTGTTCACCACAATGCATAAAAACAGGCGGCCAATCGAGAATGATGTGAAAATTTTGGATGCGCTCTTGTCTATCCCCTATCTAATGTTTTATCCTTGCCTATGGGAAAACCACGCGACTGATAGCCAAGCGTGCAAGTCACTAGGTCATTAGTCTGAGACGTTCCCAAGGTGAGGATGAGGGATGAAGACTTTGAGTATGTATAGTATCGTGGTATTTTTTGTCACATTTTAATGTGTTTTACTAGTTTTTTTCTTTACATATTCTGTATTTAAATTTATTAAATAAATAAATATTGTAAAAAAAAGATAAGAGATCTTTTAATTTATGGTGCAGAAGTTTGAATACAGTATCGTTTTAAAACGAATAATACAGAAGCTATCATGGATTTTAGTTGATGTCAAAGATACACTTTCATTATGTAAAATTTATAGTCAACTTCTTCTGCTTTAACCCAAGACAAATATATGTTGTTTGAAACTATCAAAAACGGACTGAGTGTAAACCTTTTGCACGTTTAATTATATTATTAAGGAAAGTTGGTTAGGTATTTGATTTTGTATTGTGTTCTTCACTGCTAGTTATTATTGTTGATATTATAATAATAATAATAATTATTATTATTATTAGTACATTGAATATTTTCCGTTGTTTCTTTCTTTAGTGGTAGATAATATTTCACTATAACATTCTTTCATTTGGAGAAATACGATATTCTGAAAGCGTACATTTTATGCGGAATAAAATCAATAAGGAATGGCGAATATTATGCAGAACAGTATCCTTTACGGCATTAAGCTAGATCGACGTTACTTTAGAAAACTTTACAAACAATTTAGACAACACCATTGCTTATTTAAGAAGAAAAGAACAAAGAAAAATATCATTATTAACGAAGAAATATAAAATACAGTGTTAGCATATTTTGAAGCTCATTGTGAATTTCCTAATAGAGATGCTACTAAGGAATTGGGTTTATGTTCAATCTTTAATTTTCTTTTACAATATACAGATTGTTCCATCAAAAGAATATAATTTTCAGAGTTTCTGGGAAATGCGCCATGCAATTGTTCTTTCGTATACTGCATATTAATTAGCGTTAAGAACACTAATACTTTGCTAATTGAACGTACTTTCTAGAATCAATAATAATAGAAATAACAATGGTGCACACTTAATTTTAATCAGCCTCTAAGCTGTCTCATGCAATTATTTCCAATCACTTCCTAATCAGTTTCGTCCAAGTGACAACACGGCAAGTAACAAAGTGTACTTACCTTAAAAAGAACAAGCGAGAATAGTATTACACTGCAGAACGTGGATAGACATAACCATTTCGTGTTATAGTTGAGAAACGTCAGAAATTCTAAGATTTCATCGGACGTATGCAGCGGTCGATACGAATCCTGCGAAAAAGTTGGGATTTGTTCCAAAAATATCGTACGTTTATAAAATAAATGGTTTACATTTACGTGTGTTCGAAATGGTACTGCAAGGATGCCGTTTGTTTTTATGTTTTCTTTTCCAGTGTAATACGGAATTGTAGCCGTGTGTGCCATTCTAAATTTTCATTCTATACAGTCGCACAATATCTTAGAATTAACCTTTGCAATGGCAACATGCCCGGTTTAGCTTTAGGCAATAGCTTTGATAAATCTTACGGTGTAATGTTTTGTAGGAGCATTGTGTAGAATGAAAGAATTTGTCATCGCACACACGCAAGTGGCATTGATACAAAAAAATTTAAATTTATTTTAACGTTATTCTAGGATGTATTGACGCTTACCTCTGTATCTGTTGTATAGGAGGAAGTTTCCTCAGAAATGGTGGAATCTCCACTTTGCATATTTATTTCTCAAAATTTGACATATTAGTTTCAGCCATCAATCACACTTAAAACATACAACATATCCAAGGTTACCAATTGATTGAACCTACTATTTAGTATGGCAAACATCTAACTTTTGCTTTTCGTTTCTATCCAGTAATGTAAGACATCATTAATTTAGACACCCATGGGTTGTTGCAAATGTATGATGTGAAAGTCGCTCTTGCAGTATGGAAAAATCCTTAACATTGTTAGCTTTCTAGACGAGCTGTACTTCTTTGTAGTCCAGCAAAATGTTACACTTCATCCGTGACTTTAGAAAGGCTTTGGCCTTAAAGTTTCTGTGGTGTGGGGATGGGAGCTCTTGTTGAGTTTGAAATCGAGATTTCTTCATGACTAGCGCTTCCATTGAATTGCCGTTTTGGAAGATATTTTCATTTATTGTCATCATGATTACCAAGCCTTAAAATCATTAAGATTATGGCCGACATAAAAATCCGTATATTGAGGTGGATTAATACTCGTTTCTCTATTACTCATAATCATCTCCATTTTGTCATTTGTTTTTGCTAATTAACAATTTTTCTGCATTTTACTCTGCCCCGGTGCTTTTTCATCCAATCCGCTATTTCCAGTGCTCGCGCATCTTTCTCTATCTCCTCTCTCCACGTCTTCCTGGTTCTACTTTTCCTTCTCAATCAAAGTTCAAGAACAAACAAAGAAATCGCACTAGCGACCTTCCTCGACATTGAGGGCGCCTTTGATAAGGCGTCGTTTCTGTGGATGGAAAGGGCGTTGCGAAAACGTAGAGTCGAGCCAACGATTACGAGGTGGATCGGCAACATGATAAGCAATAGAAAGGTTCACGTGTCGCAGAACCTCTGCACGATCAGGGCCGCGTTGGTAACTGGCTGCCCCGCAGGGCGGCGTACTGTCACCGCTGCTATGGAGTCTTATGGTGGGCAGCCTGCTCTCTGAATTTCGGGGGGGAGGGGCTTCCACGCGCAGGGCTATGCCGATGACATCACCATTCTTGTCTGCAGGAAATTTGGGGGCGTAGTATCCGAGAGGATGCAGGTCGCGCTCGGGCTTGTAGAGAGGTGGTGTATAACAGAGGCTCTCAATGCCAACTCTAGTAAAACGACTATGATCCACCAAGGTTAAATACCTGGGTGTTATCTTGGACGCCAAACTGCTGTACAAATCACATCTAGAACATGTGACGAACAAAGCTATTAGGAATTTCTGGGCCTATAGAGGTATGTTCGATAAAACATGGGTGCTAAAGCCTTCAATGCTACACTGGCTGTACACGAAAGTCACAGTACCCTCTATAACTTACACCTCGCTGGTCTGGTGGCATAAAGCAAATCTAGGCTATGCAGCTATGCTATAAGTGCGCTTAGTAAAGTCCAAAGGATTGCCTGCTTGGGCATCACGGGAGCCATGTCCTCGGTGCCGACGGCTGCTATGGAGTCCATTCTTGGGCTTCCCCCGCTGCAGTTGGTGCTATGGTGTAAATGAAGCGGATGCAAGGGCTTCTTCGGCAAAGTCGGAGATCACACCAGCATCTTCAACTACATCGGACGAACAGCACCACTCTCCGTAGAGACAGATTAGATTTCGCTCGTTTTCAGCTTCTCTGGGGGATACAGTGTAGATATCTCCAGCAGGGAAACTGCAATTGCATACATCCGCAGACCAAATATATCCCGTTGGTTCGTCGATGCCTCTCTAACGCGCAATGGCACGGACATTGAATCTGGAAGGAGTAAAAATCATCTCCGACAGTCAAGCAGCCCTCAAAGCTTTGCGGGCTGTCAGATTTGACTCTGAGGTGGTACTGGGGTGCCACAGAATACTGAAACAGCTGGTGGAACATCTTAATGTTACATTGAGATGGGTGCCAGGTCACTCTGAGATCAGAGGCAATAAAATCGCTGACGCGTTAGCTGGGGGCACCACCGAGCTGACGTTCGTGGGGTCCAGAACCGATGTGTGGTAGTTAGAATGGGGGTATCAAAACGTTTGTCAGGTCCCAACTTGCTGCTAAGCACTATTCCTACTGGAATAGACTTGTCGGCGCTAGACACTCTAAATCCTTTGGACTCCAACTCTTCCCTGTGCAGGAGGTGTGGAGGCGGGGGGGCGGAGGAAACTCCTGCTCCCCTTCTTCTTAACTGCTCGGCAGTGGATGGGGAGAGGCAGATGCGCTTTGGAGACCACCGGTTGGACGAATCCAGAGTCGGCAAATTAACTCTCAGCCAGATTGCGAACTTCTTTGATAAGGTGCAACCTGAGAGAGAGGGCTAAATTTGGAAATGGAGGCATAATAGATCTCTTTGGCCGAGCTGCCTTCTTTGAGTTTTACACCCGCCCATGGGGAAAAAAAGTGGAATCCACCGTGTGATCATTCTCACCATCTCCGTTTATCTTCTCTTCATTATGTGAACCAATCTTATTGCTGTTATTATATCTTACTATATTCTCGTTTTCCAACTTCTGCTCTATCTCTTTATTTTTTTGCTCCTTTTACTCCTTCTTTTGTTGTATCTGGACCTAATATTAATATCTTCTGCAAGTCTTCCTCTTCTCTTTTATTTAACGCTGTTTCCATAGCGTACGTAATGACACGTCTTATTAAAGTTTTGTATATTTCTATTTTGTTTCCTCGTGCTCCACCTAGACGAGCTATTATTATTCTGGCTTTGGAAGAGCAGCCTCCGCGTCTCCTGAATTCTGACAGCCGTCTTCATGTAGTTGCTCCGTCCTTCACACATTATGCATTTGAAATTAAAACGGCAGAAAGATGGATCAGTAATGGTTTAAGAGCAAATAAAGTAACAGCAGTATCTATTATAATACGACATTTAAAAATAACTTAATCCCAATTATTTTAATCAATAGTAATTAAATTAAAAATTTATATAGGTGTCCCTGTGGTCATTAGAATTTCTCGAACTTCTAGCAGGGATTTGATTTTGAAACTTGCAGAGTAGTCATGGCCGGTTATGATCTATTTAAAGAAAATATTTTCGGTCTGATAGCACTATTGGTATACAGGGTGTTAATATCGACTTTCTTATTTTAAATGGAATGGTTCAATTTTTATGGGTCCAGTGTATTGCTCGCATCATTTTTGATGAGTTTGTGTTAATGTTTCCTATTCCTAAAGCTAATCGTTTTTGAGATATTTGTAATTTTGTCAAAATTTTGACGTGTGCACTCTTTCCAATAAATTTAAATATCTCATAGGCTATATGATTATATTAAGATATTCTATTGATGTGGATGCAAATACACGATCATAGGTAGATATTGACTGGGACAACGGTAACTGCAATATCCTATACAGGATGTTCAGAAACTCATGGATACTCAATATGGATATCTTTAAAGTAAAAAAAAACTTTTTCCAAATAGAACGGGGTGCTTTTCAGTGTAGTATTGAATAAGTTCCTACCGTTAAGCCAGTTATTCGGAACGCTCTAAATAGCATGTTTCAAAATGATGTGTCATCTCTTCTTGCATTCATTTGTAATAATACTTGAAGTATTTATTGTGTATTCATTTGATTCTGCGCAACATGCACCTTAATTTGACCGTTCCATTTAAAATAATAAAATATTTTTCTTAAATAGATCGTTGTCGGCCATGTCTACTCTGTAAGTTTCAAAATCAAAATCCTACCATAGTCTAGTTCAAGTTTTAAAAGAAGTATTATTCTTATAAACTACATGCGTCCTTTTTCATTTTATATGTATCCATATGTATCTATCTATTTCTATCAGGGTATTGTCGTCATTTGATGGCTGTTGGTAATGATAATGTCTGCAATATTCGCTGTTTGCTGTTCCTGTCATTTCTCGATTTCGAATATCTTTCTGCGTCACTTGCATTTATCCGTTTTTTCCCTAACATTACCTATTAATTTTAAATTAATCTCGGTTTATGAAAACTATAACCGTCATTTGTGTTGTATATTGTTTGTTAGCACAAATAAATCAGCTGTTATAATTGCATATTACAAAACAGGTGAATTGATGTATGAAATCTTACAAGCGAAGGCGAAAGCGTAGTATCCGCAAGAATTCTCGTTTGCGTATGATGAGCATATCCAAACACTTGTTAGAAGTTAGAGTGTAAAGTTCAGAGCTCTTTTCTAAGAGATATTCCATCCACGATACGTATCATATTAGCTGCAGCAAACAGGGAAGATTTACCTAATTTTACGACAAGTATGTTCTACAGGTTCTTAGCAGACATTGATTTTATATTTCAGAATATTTCAAAGAAATGTTAATGGACCGTGATGATATTGTAAGGTGGCATAGGATTATTAACGTACAATTAGAAAATATCACAGAAACATTATTTTCACTGATAAATCGTAAGTAAATAACACTTCGTAACAGAACTGTGGAGTGATAGCAGATAGTACATCTATAGTGCCTCTAAGTTTGCTATAAGCGATACTTTTTAATTCTGCGAGATGAATTCGATCTCCTATATCTACTCGCCTTTTTAAATTAAAAGAATCAAATGCTCAAACACTATTTTATTCGCCCCTTTACGAAATTTAAGTTCTCTCTGACGTAAACGTTACCAGTAGGTTTATACACGAAATAACGCACGCTGCGTCTGCCGAAGTAAATGAATACACGTTTGCAGCGGTAACCGTTAACAATCTTTGCACCCGATTAATTATTTTGATCTTTTAATCCTACGCACGTGCGCCCACATCACATCGCGTACAAGATTTTCGGTTCTATAGCGCCCTTGTAAATAGTACCCTCAGCGTTACTGTTTAAACTTCACGTGATTGTAGTCGATGCTCTAATTTTATTACTCATTTTCCTACCTTTCGCGGTAACACACTGAATATGCACTTTAAAATTTTATTTTTTCGTATAAATTACCCCGATATATTTGACAAATTCTTTGAAATAAATTGTACCCTCCCCTAATTTAAATGTAGGGTTTTGTTAGGGTTGTCCGCATTAATTTATTATCTAAACTCCAATTTAAAATATTTGCTAAAGCGTGATTTTCTCTATTTTTTAATTATACTGACCTGCTTTAACTAATAACCTAGTAGGTATATTACAATATGTAATACTAATTCTCGGTTTGGCCATCTAATGTTTGGTGGCAGAAGCACCTTTAATATCTAACAATGTAATCGTATTATAATACACTTTATCTAATCTGGCAGTTATAACAACATTCACAACCCGATCTATCGCATCTACAGTTCATTTACCCCCACTAAATCCATACAGCCCTACATCTATAGCATTCTAGTTCTTCTACAGAACGTTCTTACGTACAAACGTTAATAGACATACACATGATCACATGTCAACCATCATAAATTTGTTAATATTTCAAGCAAGTGTTGCGAACGTTGTCAAAGTAAATTTTCGGAAAGAAATAAATCACGCGTCTGACGAACGGAAATCCTGATCGACACATTTGATTTATTAACGGTTACACGCGCAAAACGTGACAAATAAGCCATGTGTACCAAGCGAAATCGGTCGGCATAATGCAATCAGATTAACTCGACTGTAAGGGAATAAATACATCACGCAGAAAATGGATTCTCAGTACCACCGCCACGCCATCGGCTATTCGTATATGTAGCGCGATCCTTCAAGCCGTGAGGTGAGTGAGAAAAGGCCGAACGAAAACGAAACACACATGAGTGGAGGACCCGTGAGAATCGACCGCTTGCGCGCAATGCATTTGTGCAGTTCGAAATCCATTCCCTTCGTCTGTTGTAATGTGTTGCCCGTGCTTATGCATTGAAAATAAAGGACACTTTCTGAAAGAAATGGATTTCTGTGATGCATCGCTTTCTTCGCTGTAAAATGGTACCGAGAAGAAGTAAGTACGTGGAAAGAAATTTATGGTGAAAGTCAGTGGAACTACGCTAAAGCTTTTGTATACACGGTGCATACTGTTAGTGATATTTGGATGGAGAAGTTCATTATGCAAGAAACATTCGTGGGAGTGTTCCGTTATATGAAGTACATCTTGTGAAATTACTTAATAAAAGATTCGCAGAATGGTTTGCAAATATCAAAGTTTTTTCTTTCTTTTAAGGCGAAACATAATATATTGTAACGGATTAATCATTTGATATTATTTAAGTGTACTTTTATGTATTTTAAAAATAAAAAGGATATAATAAAAAAAATAATATAAAATGTAGCAGTAGACAGTTAGGTGATGTCCAGGTGATGTAGAAAATCTCTGCATTTGGCAGGTCCTTCAAAGGCATTTTCCTTCAGAATGTTCCCGTCAGGTAGTAAAGATTTTAACAGAAGTTGGATCAAGTTTCAGTTAGAATGCACATTTTTATTATTTTTTACAGTCTGCTTATTTTACTTAAATTTAGTCTAATAATGTTCTTATACGCCTTGATATGATATGGAATGAGGATACCATATGATATTCTTCTTGATTCAGCCACATAAGGAGATTTTAAGGCACAAATGTTATCAAAGTTTCTGCAGGTACAGATGGCGAAGCTAAGAGACTTAGAAGCTGATGAACACAAAGAAGTTATGTGACTTGAAAAAGTAAGCTTAGAATCGAATAAAACTACAAGATCCTTCACCACATCATTCCTAGACACAACAATGCTATTAATATTCTAAGAAGAAATAACCGGTCGAGTGGAATTAGTATATGAAACGACACAGCATTTGTTAGGATTTATAGAGATGTTGTTGAAATTACACCCAATTGGTAATTGTATCAATATCTTCTTGCAGATGCAAAATATCAGTTTCGTTGAAGACTCTAGTGAAAATTTTTAAGTCGTCAGTATATGCTAAAGAACCACAGTGCGGCAACGGAAAAAGGTCATTAACATATACATTGAATAGTAAGGGTCCCAGATTAGGTCCTTGTACAACTCCAGAAGAAGCAGCGAAGATTGTGGAAGAGAAACCATTATAGGACACATAACAAACACGTTCAGAAAGATAAGAAAACATAAACGATAATGAGGCATCACAGAAGCCGAGAGTCCCAAGTTTAGAAAGCAGTAATGGGTGGTCCAAGCTATCGAAGGCTTTGGTAAAATCAGTGTAAACGACATCCACTTGTTCTCCAGCATCTATTGCATCGCTGATAAACTGCTGGTAAATTTGGAGTAAATGCGTTGTAGTAGATCTGCCTTTAACAAATCTATGCTATTCACTAGAAAGATAAGGTTTAACTCTATGTAGAATATCGTTATAAAGTAGACAATCAAATACTTTAGTGAAATTTGATAAGATGCCAACAGGCCAGTAATTGTTGATATTATTACATGATCCTTTTTTATAAACAGGAGAAATTCTATTGCTTTTCCAGTTAGTAGGAAAGCAACCAGTTTGGGAGAACAAATTGAAAATATAGGTGAGAGCTATGGGAAGGAATCAGCACAATTTCGTAGAAGAAAGTTTGGCAGGCCGTCATGGCTAGTAGTAAAGTCAGCTTTTAAACGCTTTAAGCTAATTAGAATTTCACAGGCAGCAAAAGGACAAATTCGAATATTGGAGTAAGTAGTTGAGAAAGGAAAGAATTTAGTGGGAGCAGGAGGACGAAATACCCTTGAAAACATTTCTGCGAAATTATATTCTAAGTATCCAATGAACGTTATATGTGAAGGTTAGATAAGAGTAATAAAACTTGTTCTTTCGTTCATTTAATATTCATTATTTGATTACTAGTTTCGGCTTTTTAAAAAACCATCTTCAGATCAACGTCAAAAAAAGGTAAAATTGTCGATTATCAAAATAAAAAACACCAAACATGAAAATAAATTAAGCGGACACCAACAATTATACAATTATATATTCAGGAAACTGGGTTTAGTTACAGGTATTAATCAACGAGAATAGTTCCAAGTAAAACTTTATCTATTGTAAATAATTTTTTATCAAGTAAACAGTTTACTCAGCCCATTTTTCTCAGTGTAAAGCATCAAGAAATACTTCATAATCATCGTTATTAACTGAAGGTGGTATATATAAATTCACTGCGTATGTCGACTTAAACGCAATATTACTTTTAACAATCGATATATCAATTAAAGGCACTAAAGAAGAAACGACAGTTGTATCCACAGTCACCATCATGATATGATTCTTGAAAGCTGATAATACACCTCCACCAGTGCTGAGTCCCACAGCTCGAAGATTTCTATCAGCTCGAGCAACATTAAAAGTAGTTCAAAAGATTTTTATATTATCAACATAATCTGACAGCCAAGTTTCAGTTAATCAATGTAAGGTAATTCCAGAATTTTGCAGTAATTATTTATTTCAATTTAGTGTAAAGATTCCATAGTTCCATTTGGTCACATGGGCATTCTCATGTATCAAATATCTTAAATTCCCCCCACCAAATTCAGTAAATAAATGGTTATGCGTTCATTAATACGATTTTAACTTCCAAAGAAAAAAAATTCCCTGAGGTTTAGAAAATGAAAATACTAAAAAGAAAATATAATAGTGATGTAATCTAAATCATTCCCATCGAATTAAATGCATCGGCACAAGGTAAATATTAACGCTCACTGATTTACCGCTTCGACGCTTCCCGAGACTTCCCGGATGTTTATAACCGTTAACTAAGTTTATAACCTACCCGCCCGCAATGTTTCAAGGAGCATCCGAAAACCTAACTTCTGTGACGATTACGATCTTTCCCTTCCTAATTTCTGTCGAAAAGACCTCCTCCCTAATAAACTTGTTTCAACTTCGCGCACTAAAAACAAACACCCGCGTCGAAGTCGTCTTCCGCTAATAATTGTCAGCGGAAGCAGGACACGCTCCACGTGAAAAGTAAATTTCAAGTCATCTTTTGGGACTGGAGCCGGTCCGGGTATCCTTTGTGCGAAGGGTATAAATCTTTCGTTTCCAGTCATTCGATACCCGGCGAGGTTTGGGGATTTTTTTGCGCCTCTCTCTCAAAAGTTGTAAGGCACCGACCGGTAGGTTGTGAAATAATAACGAGGGACTAAAAAACACGCATCTATGAATAATCGCCTGAAGGAATTGTGACACTTCCATAATTTATCACGACGTTGTTCGCAAAAAGTAGATACGGTGTTGACGTATTAGGTGAAACGATAAAAATAAATATCCCATCTCACTCTCAGACATTGTAATGTAGCACTGTCAAATTTTTCAAACAATCTAAACATACTAGGAATTACAGTTTAGCAAAGTGAGGGCGGACCCCAAATAAATGATAAAAAGTTAATCATTTTTTTTTTGCCTTTTACAAGACGTCTAAGTGTGTGATAGTATCACACGGCATATTACCTACACATTTAGCCTGTCAACATATGATGCAAGGACATTTATAAACTAACTTCCACTTTTAACCTTTTGAAATTTATGGTATCTAACTTCTTCCAACAAACATTTCATTTAAACTATTATTACAAGATTAATGCACCGCACATCTGCCTGTTATTGTTATGATAGTGGTTATTTTGACAGACATCATTGTCTAGTCATTACAGTTTGTGAACTAAAATACATAGATGTAAATAATAAAATATTGTTACCTACTAGTTGAAATATTTGTACTTAAACTTAAATAAAGTAGTAGACAGTCCTAGACAATGACTGTTTTTTTGTCAATTACTTTTTGTGATTTTTGAATTATACAGGGTGCTTCTCAATATATATATACGATATAATATCACAGTTGGTTCTTCAAAAACTATTGTGTTGAGAGGAAATTGTTTATTTGTTGTCAGAGTATTCATTCAGTTTATTGCCAGTTTCTGTTTTCTAAAATGAATTACACGAATGCTGAGATGTGTGTTATGCATTTCGTTTACGGTCTTGCCAATGGAAATTCGCGTACTGCTAGACGTCTTTATTAAGAACGATACCCGAACCATATCATCCCGCATTATTCAATGTTTGCCCGTCTTCACCAACGTCTTAGTGAAACGGGAAGTTTAAAAAAACGGACGACTGATAACGGGCACCCATCTACAGTGAGTACTCCACAAGTTGAAGAAATGGTACTAAATGAAATTGAGGAACATCCCACTATAAGCACAAGAAAAAATTGCGTTTGCTTTAAACATTAGTCAGGCCACAGTTTGGAGAATATTGAAAGATCAACTGTTGTATCCATATCACATTCAACGGGTGCAGGCACTTTTGCCGGCAGATTTTCCGCCAAAGAGTGGCTTTTTGTCAATGGATGCAACACAAAATCGCACAAAATCCTAACTATTTGGCTCAAATATTCTTCACCGACGAGGCTACTTTTTCTAGAAACGCGATTATTAATTTTTGATAATAATCACATATGGCCCGAAAAAAATCCGCACGAACTAATGAATGCCCGTCATCAACATCAATTCCCTGTCAATGTCTGGGCCAGAATTGTTGGAGATCACTTGATAGGTCCACATTTTTTACCGATGCGTTAAATGGCGAGGTATACCGCAATTTTCTTGAAGAGGAGCTACCACTACTGCTGGAAGAAGTTCTGTTGCAATTAAGATTACAAATGTATTTTATGCATGACGGTGCTTCAGCGCATTTTAGTTTAGTTGCTCGCGAGTTTTTGGACAATACGTATCCAGATCGGTGGATAAGACGGGGAGGTCCACAACCGTGGCCTCCTCGGTCTCCAGACTTAAATTCTTTGGACTTTTTTTCTCTGGGGTCACCTTAAATCATTAGTTTATACGGCTCCCATTGAAAATGTCGATGAACTGAGAAATCGTATTATCGCAGCTTTTTAAACAATTCGAAATACCCCTGGTATTTTACAACGGACTCGCCAGTCAATATGACAGAGGATAGAAGCTTGTATTGCAGTTGAGGGCGGTAATTTTCAACAGTTAGTATAAGTTAATTTTGTTTTACTAATTATTTTTTCAATTTATAATAAAAACATTAATTATGTTAACTTATTATTAAATATTGTACAACTTTAGAACTAAGCGATTTTGGACATACGTTCTTAAGAACTTTTATGATCAAAATAACCCTATGAATCAGCGCTTAAAGCTTCTCGCATATATTGAGAATCACCCTGTATATTTGGACACATGCTATTTACCCACAATATTAGGTCTTAAAGCGTGTGTTGATTTCCAATTTATCATAAAAAAAGTTTATCAATACGATATATGTATAGACACTTAACGAATTTTTAAAAGAAGCTTCGATGTTTTTTAAGGACTGGATAAATTTAGAAAAAAATGTGTTCCAAAACTTACAACAGGATCAATTTACCCTGCTTGAGCCTATTAATGGGCTTAACGAGCCGCCAGAAGAAATACTAATGACCTGGTAGTTGAGGACAGTTGTACCAATCCCAACTAAACTGCTGAAACTACTAAGTGCGAACCATTCGATCAAACAAAAGGTTAATAGACAAAAGCTACTATGACAAACATACGAAAGCCAAGGAAGAGTTTCAACCAAATGAAAATGTAGTCGTAAGAACAGTTAAGCTCTGGGAATCAAGCAAATAATAGAAAAATATCAAGATAAAGCACATTGAGTTAAAAATAAAAGTGGAAATACAGCTTACTGTATATTCCCAAGGCCTGGAGAGGTACTAGGGTTGTGTTTATTCCGAAACCAGGAAAGGACACAAAATACCATCCCAAATCATTTGGACCAATTAGTCTTACACCTTTCAGCTGAAGACTATGGAAGAAATAATACACCTTAATATTACAGAAGAAGCACTTGCTAGATCTCCTCTGCATCCTCTGCATTGAGCATATTAGACGGGAAATCAGGAGAGACTGTCTTGCACAGTTTGGTGGGGGGACTCGAAAGGAGCTTACATCAAAAGGAAGTTGCCCTTGCAATGTTTTGAGACATAGAGGGTGCTCTCAAGGGAAATATTTTCACTGCTGTGGAGTTTGGTCGTGGATGATCTCATCAGGGCATTAAACGACAAATGAATATGGACGCAGGAGTTCGCTGATCATAATAGCTAAAGAGAAGTTCCCGGGCGTAGTGGCAGGCATTTACATGCTTAACTCACTGCGAATGGTGCAGAAATAGTGCCTTTCAGAAGGACTCTCAGTTAATTCGCAAAAAGAAAACGAAGTTGGTTGCTTTCACGGCGGCATTAGCCTGTTTGGGTAGGAGCTACAATTAACCAGAGAAGTAAAGTATCTGGGTGTCATACTCGATGCGAAACTGAGCTGCAAAAATCAGTTAATCAAAATAATGACCAGGACTACACAACTATTCTGGCGCTACATGGGAGTTGCTGGTAAAACATGAGGACTAAAGCCGAGGGCGATCCATCGGCTTAATACTGCTGTGATAAGGCTAGCGATAACATACGGAGCAGTGGTCTGGTGGAGAAGGACAGAAGTGTCCTCCGGAGCAAAGCTGCTAACCGCTGCCCAGAGACAGGCATTGCTGGGAATCACTGGTGCAATCAACAGCACAGGGACCGCTTCTTTGGAGACCATTGTTGGCCTCCTCCGCTGGAGCTTTATGTGAAAGCGGAGGCTAGAATGAGAAGAATGAAGAAATTGTGGAATCCCAACACTAGGGTTGGTGGGCACACTGATATAGACGAGATTATCTTTACTAAAAAGGTGAGAATCTCCATACCGAACAGAAACCGGACACCTAGTGATATCACTGCTTTTGATGATTGGTTCACGGACAGAATCTAGCCAGAACACAGGAACCGGTATTTGTCAAAGGATACCCATAAGCCTGGGAAAGCATGCGACGGTCTTCCAGGCAGAAGTATTAGCCCTTGCAGCCTGCGCAGAAATGGTTGCAAAAAGGGGCTGCATGAGAAGGAAAATAAGTATAATGAGAGCCAGACTACTATCAAGACAGCCTCGAACCCTGTAACTAGATCGAAACTAGTTAGAGACTGCAAGCAATTCCTCAATGCACTGGCCCAAGACTACACGGTGTCCCTGATTTGGGTGACAGTACATGAGGATATAAAGGTCGATATAATAGCCGATGAACTAGCCAAGGAATGCTCTAAAAACACTTCTTAGTAGTGTTGCGATGAACATAGTTTCATTCGCCTGTATAACTATGAGTAAATATTGCAGTGCACAGCCAGGTTACGAATGAAACAACTGCTTAAGGTTGCTTTCACAATGTGAACGGATACATTTCGTGAAAGACAGGAGCAAGCAGCTCCGTTCACGACATGGCTTTTATAATAGGTTTCAGTTTAATATTTTAGGCAAATAACTTATTAATAATAACTTATTGATGAAATAAATTATAAATTGTTTAGATACAAACACGTTGTTACACGTTTATTTTCGCGAAGGTAGTATGAAAGATTTATTTCATGTACAAGCGCTTCATTGCAATGCAGGAAATAGATTGCTTGAAGCTGTATAATGAAAATTTCGTTCCCAGCACTACTTCATAGGTCCAGAGTTCGTATGTGGAATTACCAAGGACTCTGCTAAAAGGGAGGTTTGTTCCTGGTTAGATAAAGAAAGTACAAGGAAATGGAGATCGACTGAAGGTCAACTCCATACTAAAGCACTAATAGGGGATGGGGATGCTAGATTCCCTGATAATCTACTCAGATGCCGCAAGGAAGAGATTAAAACCATTACTGGGTTGATAACTGGACACTGCCCCGGAAAAAGCATCTATACAACACAGATTGAGTAAGCGAGCCGTGGTGCAGAAGATGCGAACTACAGGAGGAGACGAGTTTACAGTTTAACTCAAGTGGCCAGCCTAACTTCAAAAAAAAAACAAATAAAATGAATAGCTGCTCTTAAATAAATAATTCTAGTTCTCAGATATTGTAAATTTAATTTTATTTCAATCAAAATTTATTTTAATTTACTGTTCTATCGGTTTTCTAAGCCAGACTTTTTATTTATAACAGAAATATTAAGCCACCCATAAAAGGCAACAATAAAAACGATTTAATCTAATGTTTTTAAACGAAACAACTTCAAAATTTAACATTAATAAACCCTCGATAAGGAGAAAAACGTGTCAGGTGTCCGGGATTCCTTATGTCATTCGACAGCTATTTGCCTTCTGAAAGCGGTCAAAGCAGAATAGAATTCCACAAAAGTCTTTAGAGAAATTCTTTCGCTCACGTTAAATTGAGTTTTTTTTTTTTCTTTACACCGTCGTGACTCGTGAGTAGATTAAAATTAACTGTCTGAGAGGAGCAGACGAGACGTGGAATTAAATTTTGCGGTATTAGGTTTCTTGTACCTTTGAGGATTTGGTATAAAGAATTGCTAACATTTCTGGCCAACGTAATGTATGCATATCAGTTCTATATTCTAGCAAAAAAATAAATTGTTTGACTAACGCGGTGTCAGTGTGACTGCTTGACAATATTAGAGAAGAGTTTTTAATTAAATACCTAAACAGCATTGCGCGTCATAAAATAACTGATAAAATATTGGCAAATAGTTGATAAATCGATTAATATAAGTTTATATCTAATATAGTAAATTAGGTGGCAAAAATATTGCAACACTTTGAAGGGTCTGTGCCACAAAGCTGGAATTTTGGCAAGCTGTAAGTAGTAAATCATAACTACTAGTTTTCAGTAGAAAATCATAACACTTGGAGAAAATACATCAACAATCAGCAAAAATTTATCAATAAAATCCACACATCCCCCACTTTTTTATGTACTCTTTAAATCTGCAAGACATGCTCTAAATGAGATGATTACTGGCATGTAGTAGGAACTCATTCCAGGTTTGCTATGGATGACGACGAAGTTTGTGCAAGGTGTTTTCTGCTTGTGGTAAACGCCTTATGTAGCGATATTTCATATCCCACGTATGCTCGATCGGGTTTATATCTGGAGCACGAGTAGCCCAGGGGTGAATTTTTAGCTCCCTTTTCGTGTATAAAATTCTCACAGATGATTATCAGCGACTTTTTATACGCAGCCAGTTGTTTTATTAAGATATCAGCTTGACTTGACCTCCTTCGAGGTATTGCAATTTTTTTGGCACGTAGTTTAAATGATGCGGTATAAAACACTTATCATATACCACTCACTTACTGGCGTAACTGTGTCTTAACCGACAATTAATTAATTATAAAAATTATTTAACATTTATGGTTCGAATGGCCCTTCCTTCATTATACTATTGACATTAATTATGGAAATGTTATAAAGTAGTAATGCAGTAACTTCATTTGCAGCTTACCTACATTTTAATATACCTTGCTCTATATTTAAATATACTAAATGAGACCTGCTACAGAAAACACTAGCACAAATTTAATTAATAATTTCTATCTGTGTTACGTCATGATTTTAATTAATGCGATGTTATAACTGGAAGTGCTGTACCTCTATTTAATCATAACTCTTACGTGAACTGATTTTAATTAACTGTGTTTTATAAAAATAAATAACATATAGAATTAATAATTGTAAATACTTTTTCACTGTTTATTACAACCGCAACATGTTTTTCTTTTAAATCTAAATAATACATTTCATTGAATAAAAAAATGTATATAGCATAGCATTCTATATATATATTTCTTAACCAAAAACTGTAATATTCTAAAGTTCTACTTTACCTACTTTGTATTCGAAGAACTAATTTGAAAAAAATCCTACATGTGACAATATTGTTATGTATCACTTAACTTTACATTAATTTGCTCGGCAATTGAGGGTTCATAGAACACCACGGGATGAAGTTTTCAATTTTTAATTTTATTTTACTGTAATGAATGGCGAAACAAGGTTTTTCAGATCAATACAGGAATTGTCATTATTAAAGAAATTCATGTAGTAAAATTATAGTTTATTTTATTGCATTAACAAGGTGGACACTCTGGAAAATCTTTCCGAGCAATATAGAAGATCAATTAAAGAAGCTCTTTTTAAAGGCTACATTAAAAAGAGCGGGAATAGACGGAATTCGTCCAACATTTCTTCAGAGAGGGCAAGACGAAATCCTATCAAACATGATCATAAACTGGAGGAGTTTGGAGCTGGGCTATACTCCAGAAGTTTGAAGAAGGGCGAAAGTCACCTTCATACTAAAAGCAGGGAATCAGAAATAGTACGCATCCTAACACTCACAGACATATCAGCCTTATGTCATTCTTTTTGAAAACGTTGGAAGAACTGGAGATAATTATATCAGAATAGATATATTGGAGTGAGTATCATTGCTTCTCTTTCAGCACGCCGATCAAACAAGTCATCTGAGACCGTATTAGTCGAGCTGACGAAGCGAATCCAAGATGCACTAATGAGTAAAGGTACCGTAGTGTGCGTCGGTCTAGACATACAGGGTGCTTTTGACAACACTTCACACGAGTTTGTCAAAAAAAAAGATTAATTAACAAGGGGTAGATGACGTAACTTTCAAATGGATGCTGCAGTTGCTGTCTACCAGGTCGGTGGGGGCGGAGATGGGACATCAGATCATCTCGGTTAGTACGTTCAGAGGATGTCCACAACAGGGAATTACATCCTTACTTATGTGGAACCTAAAAGCAAATGAACTCTTATGCAGGCTGACTGATCTAGGTATACCTTGCCAAGGGTATATTGACGATATTATATATATTCTCTACGACGTAGTTCAAAAAGGATTGAGCTTTACGAAGTAAATCGGTGAGACTTAATTTTAACTCCAGTAAGAGTACCTTAGTAGCATTCATTAGGAAAAAGAAATACGACCTCAAAACCATGAATAAAACATAGATTCGAGAACGGAAGTCGGTTAAATACCTAATAGACAATAAATATAGAAATAAATAGACAATAAACTTTTCTGGAACGAACACGAATTTGATGTATCCAACAAGGCCAAAAAAACCCTGTGGTGTGCAAAAGCTTCGCAGGAAAAAAAAAGGAATGCAACCCAAAAATACTGCTTTGAATGTATACAGCGATAGTGAAACCTAATCTGGACACCGCAAGGATTAATCTCCCGAAAGTGCAGAGACTAGCAAACCTATGCATAACTGGGGCTATGAGAACCAATAGCAGCTATCGAAGTAGTACTGGATCTTACACCCCTCCACATTGTGCTGGAGGGTGTGACAAAAACTACCACACTCAGAATGATCACGGAAGGACCGATTAGGTATAACCCTCAATCTTTTGACAGTGATTAAACCTGGGACATACCTCAGGATGACATGTCAAAGAAAATAAGCTTTGTGAAAGAATTTACCACACAGCTTAGCAACAAGGACGAGTGGGATCAAAACATCATCTTGAAATAGAATATAAATGCCATCAGATGGTAAATGGACAAACGGCAGAAGAACCTGGAATAGCAATATATCGGCCTAGAAACAAAGTTCCCCAAACTTCTTCCAGGCGCAAATACACGTTATTGAAAGATGTTCAGTTCAATATTGACACGAATTACCGAAAGCAAGACATCGTAATTATGCTTGATGGTCAAGCAGCCAGCAAGGCGCTGAATACGAAAATCAGTTCCAAGATGATCTGGGAGTGGCTAAACTAGCTGGGCAAAAGGAATAAAGTAACCCTCCTGTGGGTTCCGAGCCACATAAAAGTGAAAAGACACGAAACAATAGAACCTGGAAAAAGGGGATGGAAAACCATTCCTATAACCTGAATCCTTGTGCGGGATAAAAGCAATACTAAAAACACCAGAGAAAATCAAATAATTGCAACAATCTCCAGGGAATGAGGCAAGCTAAAACTTTTCTGGGAACCTATAACCAATAGATGTTTACAGAATGCATCAACCTAATTAACAGAAATATTTTCAGGTCATTGTAAACTGAAAGGATATCTGGGTAAACTTAGATTAGCAAAGGAATCTGAATGTAGATTTTCTAGCCAATAAGACGAAACATCCATCCAAGGGCGTTGCACCAGAGAGCATGTGATATCGAAGAGGTAAGTCTTCCTCTTCGATTTCACATACTCAATTGGGTATCTTCTCATATCCTGCACTTTCTAAAATTAATAGGATTGTAAAGCTAGCTGTAAGGCAGCAAGAATATGGGACATAATAGATCTCTTAGGTTGCAGTGAAGTATCACCTTCTATACATACATCCTGGTCTTGCGCAGCTACAGATATTTTCTTTTGACTTGTATCAACGATTATACATATATGAATCTTAAAATTCCCACAATAAGAGAAATGGCTTCTTTTTCTGTTTAAAGGAAAGAATTTTTTTATGAAAATTTCAAAGTGAATATCAAATTTGACGGATTATTAATTTTTAAGGGAATGATATTAGTGGAGGAATACAGCTACCTTTACCTACACAATAACGTTTTCGATACAGTCAGTGCAGAACCCCTTTTGTCTGATTTTTATTTGCATTCGACTGTAAATCACTATACATTTGAGTGGCCGATAGTTAAAATAAGAACGACAGAAAGGCACACATGGTTTTCATTTATTAGAACAAAAAAAAATGTATATACTATAAACATTATTCTACGCTGAGAATATTTTTACTTAATTTCTTTTTTCTTGGTTTTTAGGTCTTCAATATTAAAAACATGAATGAATACGACGTTTCGCTTTATTGAAAAGCTTTTTCAAGTATATAAATAAATGTAAAAATTGTAAATTATAAATAAAATGTTTTTGTTTAATAATTGACAAATTGTTTTGTTTACTATGATTTTGAATATATTATTATGTTTTATTTAAAGATTGCATTTTAAAATAGGCTGTTTTGATTACTTGTTTTTGAATTTTGTAATTAAATAGTTCTTTAAAATTATTGTATTCAGCTATAAAATTAAATTATATAATTTTGTGAAATATTGTAGATCGGTTTTATCATTGACTGCATTTTTATGTTAAATAATAAAAAATAATGAAAATAATAAATTTGAATTATTTCAAGTATATTACGTGTTTTTAAATTTTGTTCCTTGTTTAAAATTGTTACGTTGTTGAAATCAAAGGTATGATTTTGAGTTATTTCATGTTTTTTTAAAGCTGTAAGATTTTTATATATTTGTGTCTTTTATTCTATTTTCCCAAATATTGCATGGTTTTCACCTATATATACCATTCACATTTTTGACAGTCTATTTTATAAACTACGTGTGATGTTTTACTTTTTTTCATTTTTGATTTTAATTTTGAATAGATTTGGTTTTATAGTTTGTTTGTGTTTTGATAGGCAATTTTGTAATTATATATAACATTTTACCTGTTGAGCATCTCTATCTTACATATCGACATGTTAGATGAGATTGCATAAGATTAAATACAAAAAGAAAATAATTTTTAGAATCTGCGCATACTCATTTGCGAGTGGAATTGTGTTTTATTGCCTTCGCTTACGTCAAAATTTTGTTCGTATTTTGCCTCCTAGCATATCATTGGTACACGATTCACACATTTAGCAGCTGAGTCTTCCAATCGGTATTGTTTGGGTAAAAATTCATATTTGAAACTACGAACACGGGTGCAGTGTTTACAGAAAGTAAATGCGTGTGCAGCAGTGGAAATCACATAATTGGGCCTTTTGTATTGCTACCAACTTAAACGGGAATTACTAGAAAATGACATTATTGTTGGTTGTATGAGAGTAGTTTAATATAATGAAATTTTATTTCAGCAGGACTGTTGCACAGCACATAACACGCATAATGTTACAAGCTTTTTGTACGACGTCATATAGATGACAACAATCGACTCCTATGATTTTCATTTAACATGGCGAACACGTAGGCCAGCTATTCCTAATATATGCTTCTGTCAATTACACTTTGTATATACCAGTGTGTGAGTTTAACATGAAACTCTTATTAGATTAGTATAATAATAAGTTACAAATATATTTAATTAATTTTAATAATAATAATAATAATAATAAACATTTTATTTCTAAAGGCAGTATACAAGTGACAGAAAAAAAAGATTCAACTCGTATAAGCAAGAAATACGTTACATCAGAAACAAATAGCTTACGCGCTATAAAAATCTTGAACACAGTAACAATTCAAATTAAGCAAATACTTTTTAATTGCTTTTTTAAACTGAAAAAAAGTTAGCAATATTTTTTATATCAGTAGGAAGGTTATTATATAATATTATAATTATATATTTTTGGAAGATTTCCCTTCTATGAGGCGTTGGAAGGTAATAGTTGTCTGTTCGTGTATTATATCTATGATTAATATTACTGCAGTTAAAATATTGCTTATTCTTGAATACAAAACATAATAAATCTAGTATGTAGATATCATAAAAAGTTAAAAGAGCATTAGCTTTAAAATATTCCTTACAAGAATCTCTATAGCCGAGGTTATAAATAACTCGTAAAGCTCTCTTCTGAATTAAGAAAACTCTTTCAGAGTGTGGTGATAATCCCCAATGAATTACCCCATACCGCATA
This sequence comes from Protaetia brevitarsis, assembly GCA_004143645.1. NCBI lineage: Eukaryota > Metazoa > Arthropoda > Insecta > Coleoptera > Scarabaeidae > Protaetia > Protaetia brevitarsis. Next base: position 3,547,630 of record RXPK01000247.1, read on the forward strand.
CAAGAAATAAAATTAGAATGGTAAAAAGTCAATAAAGAACTAATGTTACATTTTTTCGTGAGTTGTTTCAAAGCAAACAAATTTTTGATAAAGTACTACAAAGATTATCAATATGATCAATCCACTTTAAGTTTTCGTTTATGACTACTCCTAAAATTTTAAAAGAAGGGTCTAAATTGAAAACATGATCATTTATTTGAATCGTATCGATAGACTTAGTTCTATTATGAAATTATACAAATTTAGTTTGTTCCTTAATTATTAACTTATTGGAATTCATCCATTTAGTAATTGTGCTTAAAGTTGCTGAAGCCATGTCATTAATTGTATCAATATTTTCTGGTTTAATAATTAAACTAACGTCATCAGCATACCATACATTTTCTATATTTTTTAAAGTTTTTGGCAAGTCGTTTATATATACTAAAAAAAGTGTGGGATCCAGGACAGAACCCTGTGGTACACCAAGGTTTATATCAATGCAACGTGGCTGATGGCTATGAATTTTAACAGACTGCTTGCGGTTTGAGAGATATGATTGGAACCATTGTCTAGCAATACCCCTCACCCTATAGTGTTCTAATTTATATAGAAGTATTTTATGATTTACTAGATCGAATGCTTTAGACATATTAATGAAAGTACCCAAGCCGGGTTTACCTTCATCTAGAATTTCATAAATAGTTTTTAGAAAACTGAAAACAGCTGTATCGGTGTTTTTTTTTACGAGAAAAGCCATGTTGATTGGTGAATAGCAAATTAAAGTGTGTTAAATAATTGACTAAATGTTTGTTCATTATACTTTCATAGATTTTAGAAAAAAACTGGTAACAAGCTAATTCTTGTAGCATTTATAGCACCCTCAGGATGCTTTTAAAAATGACGATTTTCCCGACATGGTACTCAAACATTTAATCTTTTGAATTGAAGACGCCCATGTAGTATGTCGTAGATGTGAGATATAAGGCTTTCTCAAAATAGAACTTTCCACTTTATCAAACCCCCAGAAGTACTAAGCCACCTAGAGATCTCTCAGTCACTACGTATATCTACACGAAAAGACGCTATTCAACCAGTAAATATATACCGGCTTTGTACCGCTGTCCAAAATAAAGAATAGCAAACTATGTGGAGAAGACATAAAGGAAAGCGCAGTACAAGAACAATTTTCACCAATCTCGCCGACGAAAATGGAACGAGCCTCATTCTAAACAGCTAAACATTGTTACGGACAAAAGAAAGAACGGGATCGTAGCCCGTAACGTCATTAGTTTGCAAGATCCAGACGCTTTCGTTTCCGCGCGATATTAGTTACTGACCTGAATTTACCCCAATTAATATCTGGGGCAACAACCGTGATAAAATAAAAGCTCGCGGGATCTCGGCTAAATGTCGTAGTGGAATGACGCCAGGGCGTAACTTGTACGCGATACAGTAAACGTATGATATGACATAAACTGTTTCCTGAGAAGCGTAGTTAAGGTAGTAGCACTTGAAAAGTTTGTACACGGATTATTGTTATCTTTTTAAAGTCTACGCTCTGTTGAGGATGTTGTTTGTAATCAAATTTCCTACAAACAGTGTTTGATAAATATTTGTAAGTCGCAACAGGGGAATATTGCTATCACAAATTGCCATCATACCGACGATACGAAATTGCCTTCACTTTGAGTACGGATTATGTGGGTTAGAATAAGGTGGAGACGTTTCGCTTTGTAACCAAGGAAGAGACAGGTTATGGAGTCATTGAACAGATTATGACCTGGATTTTCAAACACTAAGTCTTTTATAATAAAGCAATTAGGTGTCGCGTAAAAATAAGTAGAAATAGTGTAGCAATAATAGTAGTAACATTTTGTTAAAGAAGCTAGTAATTCTTGACCAATAATAATCTATTTACTTTTGCTTTTTTTTATTGTGAAAAACGTTTGATATGGTATCTTCGCAAACAGTGCTGCCTCTTGACTTTTTACACTTGCTTTCATTTACAAGTAGTAATGAGTAGAAGAAGTTCAGTATTGATACCAATTTCGTGTCCTGTTAGGAGGCCTATTACGATGCGAAGATGATTCCTATTGATCTCCAGTAATTCTTCATTGTCTTCTTTTTTCATGGTGTTTTAATAAGGGTCTTTCTAAGAATTTACCTGGTTGTATTATTCCAGTGTTCCTTGTGTTCCTCTTTGAATCAATTCTATTATAGCAGTTTGCAGCTGCTATATTTGTTCACCATAGCAGAGAAGCAAGTGTGATCATGGGTCTGACCCCACTACATCACATTATCATGGGTGTTGTTTTTTTCCTGTTTTTCTAAGATACTTTAGATACTTATTTATAGACATTTTACTTCCTTTCACAGCTTTATTTCTCCATTTTGGAATCTGTAGGATCCAAGATCATCTATCTCTCCTTTTTGTGTATGCAATTGCGGTCGCTTTGGAAGAACTGATATTCAGATTCTACATTTCGGTCCATGCTTGTACAACATTTGGAGCGTTCTGTACTTCGTCCCGTACTACGGTGTTGATGAATAAGATCATCTGCATACCCCAAACTCTTATGTTCTTTATTGTCCAGCTTTACTAGTGGCTCGTCAACGACCAACATTCATAGCAGAGGAGACAAAACCAGACCCTACAGTTCGCATAGTCTAGTTTCGTTAGCCCGTGCCACCAATGCCTTTCCCATGATGGTTGTGAAAACTGATCTCCCTTTAAGTACACTGAAAAACCGATATATTTAAACCGACCAAATATATTTTGTTAAGCATTTTCTTTTTATTTGAAACAAGCATGCCCTTTGTTGTTTCAAATATATGCAAAAAATGTACATTATTAACTGAAACAAAATATTTAGTTAGAAAGTTGAATATATTCAAACAAATTGTTTAGTTAAGTATGGTCTTAACACAATAATATAGTTCAACTTTATAAAAAATTGGTTCAATTACTTCCATATTATTGAGACAACATCGATACTTTGTCAACTCAAACAAAGTTGGGAACATTGCAAGCTTTTTACAGCAAGAAATTAACAAACTAATGTATTTCTGATGATAACTATAGTAATTAAGAGGAATTTTTGGAGGATTTGAACCTACATACTCTCGTTTACCGGACGAACGCTTTACCAATTAAGCTAGAGAGGAGCATTGTTGAGCGATGAGTCAACGATATTTAAGAAGGACGTTGGTCTGCCAAGAACTTGGACATACCTCAAAATTTACGAATTGCTGTTTCTGAATCAAAAAAAAGCAACTGTCAAGACGGGCATCGGCCTGTCGATATAGCAGTAATAATTATATCCACCAACTGCCAACATCTCTCTAGATGTACGTAATGTCGTTAATGAAATTAATAAACAAACCCTCAAACTAATAAAAACTCGTTTCTTTTAGAGATATTGCGAAAATTAAGAAAATCATTCGTATAAAAAGCCATCATATTATTTTATTACTTCTAGTTTATTATTTTAACAAACCCATTAATTTCACTTAAATAATAAGTACTCTTCAATTAACAAAGTGAATATTATTAAGAAATAAGGAGTAGGCTAACCACAATTGTAGTTAATTTAATGTAATTATTATGTTCAAATTACTTTTTTTCCAAACCTAACCCACATTTTTGTAAATAAGTTCTGTGATCTAAGCATTATTATTATGGTGACGTTTTCTACCCATATAGTTACGTTCAATAGGTACATGTGATACAGCCATTGTTGTAAAGATGGCGCCTCTCCTATATCACCGAAACACGGTTATAAAAAGTTGATTTTGTGCATTTGCCGGAAAAACATTGTACACCGACTAAGGAGAATTTGCAAACGTCACATACAGAACAAAATAAATTAATGAGATCAAAACTTCTCAAATTTAATAATCCTTATTCCTTGATCCAACAGTCAACTTTTACTATACGTAAATTATACTGAAAATTTACTATTGCATTTGCGGCAAGCAACATGCAATTTATGCTCCTTTTTTAGGTAGGTTATGCCAGCATTGTAGTAACGCTTTATTGAATGGTGAAGTTTTGTGGTAAGATTTGATATTAAATTTGATTAAAGAATAAAAGAGCTACCGTAACAGATAAGGTAAGTAATTCTGATAATTGTAATCTGATTGTTTGAAATAAAAAATGAACGCAGTAACCTCAATTAAATATTTAGTAAAGTGAAGGACAATATATATTTTACTTAAAACAAAAGTATTGTTACTATAAATAATTAATATACATTTCAAATAAGCAAATAAATCTAATTGTTTCAACAAAATGTTTTGTTCTTCTGTGTGTTATTTCTATTTGAGTCAATAAAATTTATTGTTTGTAACAAATATTCCATTTGATCAATTTTACTTGTTTGAGCTAAACGTATTGCTATGGATAAGCAACCCATGTTTACTGAGTGTATTTTGAGTTGCATAGACGATATTCAATGCTCCGAGAATTTTCACAATATTTATTTTGTAAAAATTTTAGTTAAAGAGTTTATTGTATGATTTATTTAATTAAGTGTTAAGTTTTTTTAAATTAATTCCATTCATTTATTTGTCTAGCGTTTGCTAGTTTTGTTTAATGCTTATTCTACTAGATTTTGTCTGTGAATTGTGCGTTTGCGTTGTACGTTTTTGAGAGAGAGTTTACGTAAGAAAAGCGATTGTAGAGTTTTGTCAGGCAGTTCCTTGTTTGACTATTAACGTGAGTAGACGTATTTTTGTAAATCATTGTTGCCATTTTGTAATTCATTTGATATTGAGATTTGATTTCTGTTAAAAATATAGCCAATCAAGGAATTCTTTTCGTAATAGTTGTTAGTATATTGAAGTGTGCACATTATAGATATAAGATCAATTATTATTTTTGTTCGGGAAGATATTTTTTATTTCTCTTTTTTTTTGAAGAGTTAATTTTTCCGTTATTAAATTTTTCTGGTTCATTTTTATTTTATCAAACACCTCGTTTGGGTGAGTGCTTGCTTTTAGTTATTTTTAGTAATTTTCTAGAAATTGTCTACGCCAGTTTATTTTGTTGAAACCACGTGGGTTGAAAATTGTAAGATTTTAAAAAATCTTCCTGCACAAACAAATCTTTTGCTTTGCATAGGAAATAGTATTGTCCTATTGTAATTTAGAATCAAGTGCAGTTTTATTTTATGCCAGAACCTTCAGTTCACGGTTTTTTTCTGCACTATCTGTAATGTAACCCTTTTTGATTAATAAAATTGATTGTTAATTAGTTTCTTTGGGTTAAAGAAAATCTGTTCTTTTATTTTAAATTAAACCTTTTCAATTTTTCGGGTAATTAAGAAAGTTTGATTTCATTCACTCACTTTTTGCTTTTCGTGGTTAGATTCAAGTTTTAATTCGCGAGGATAACTCTGAGGTTAATAGTTCTTTTGCGCTCTTTAAAATTTTGTCCGTTGAGCTAGCTAATTCTATTTTCTTTTTCATTTTAAAATTCATTTAATTCATTCAGTACACAGCAGTATACGTCTTATTATTTTAATGAAATAATTATTTTAAGTATTACATATATTTGACCCAATAAAACTTTTTATTTGAGCAACAATATTTTATTTGTTTAATTCTATTAAAGATATTGTTAAAACAAACAAATTTTATTAACAAAATTATTTGTATGCCTATATTTAAACAAAGATTTTTGTCATTATAAATAGAATTTGGTTGAGTCAACCAAACGGGTTTTTCAGTATGCAATTTATCTATCTGCAGTTCCTTTCATCAGTCCCTTTGTTCTCTTTGCGTCTAGGAATGTGCATAAAGACACTTCCTTGGTTTGCAGAGCATGCTAAACTCTGTATGAGGTAATGCAAAGCTGCTTCTGTTTACTTTTGCTTACAAATAATGGCAATGTAATATTACGCATTGCCTGGTAACCTATTGATATTAAAGTCTTAATTACAAGGGCAAACTTACTTTTTTTTAAAACTTTATCATGCTATTGTTGTGACGTATTTCAGTAACCAACTTTTACAAGAATAATATGGAATTAAGAAGTTTGCACTTTTTTGCACAAAATAAGCTTTTCCTAATTCGGAGCTTGCTAAACAACTTTCCTAGCTACAAAAAACAATTATATCCATAACAAAAACAAAGCAAAACTTCTGTTATTTGACTACGTGCTGCTGTATTTGCGATAACGGGAGCCAATATAACCGGTATTACTACTAGCCCCATATTCGCTTCATAACACCTCTCTCATGACGTGACCATAACGGTAAATGAAGTTGCTAGACGTTTGCCGCTTATCTCGAAGTTTGCGTCGTGAGAAACAGTTATAAAGTCGGTGTATTCTTCACTTAATTATATACCTACCATTGGTTCTTTCAATGGTTTTTAAATGTATTCATGCAAATTCGGGCACTTGCGAAATAATACAAGTTTTCGCATTATTCTGTTTAACGTTTGCAAGAAGTGAAGTTTTGCACAAAGAAATGGTGAAATGGCATTATCATTATTCCGTAATTTCTTTGAGCAGCGGATATAGAAACATGAATGTTATCATCAAAGGTTTTCATTACTTCTGCTGGAAGTTTTTATTTTCTTTTTAGAGTAAATTTCTATTGTTACGGTGTGCACAAATATTATTCGCCGGTAACTACCACGTCTAAACTCAGTTTTCTTCACCTCGTGAGTTCCCTATCTCCTTTTTTTTTTATTTTCCATTATACAGGTGTCCCGCATCGTTTTATAAAAACTTTGGCAACGTTAAGTAGACTTGATTTAATGATAAAGAATAAGAGAATTGTGTTTATTTGGGAAGATAAAAGATGTTTCAGATCACTTTTCCGCTGTCTTTAACTTGCAAAGTACTATTAAATATTAACGGTAATGTAAATTAATTAGATAAGAATTTTACATTTAACATAAACTTATGAGCTTATAAAGATCCTATACCAGAAATGGGTAGTAGCTTCCTTATTTTTTAATGGTATTGCTTTTCATACAAAATACCTAACTTTACAATCGATTTATCAACACCCCGTATAAAATTTAGTTGCTTTTTTGACGGAACTTGGAACTTTATATGTTCGTTGTTGCATTATATCAAAATCACAATATAACTCTAATGGCTTGTAACACATCTTTGGACTTGGAAATTTTTGGCAAGAAATCAAATTTCCCAAAAGCGTTAATACCGCTGTATGATAAATTGCATTAATCTTTTGGTGATGGGTTGCTATGAAGCAAACTGCTATTTTGTAGCAGCTAACAACCGTTAACAGTTTGCAGCAGCTATTCAATATCAAAAGAAGCTGCTAATTTTTATAGCAGTTCCCTGATATAGTAGACAAGTGCGAATGTTGTGAAGCATACATGTATATTCATAGCAGTACATACCCCATCAAAGTAGTGTATAAAATTTAGTGATGTATAAAACTGCTTTTTTACGTTAGCAGCTACAACCTGCTTCTGTAAAATTTTCTAAATATGTTGTGTAAAGGCAACATCGTGCGTCGGTTTGGATCGTAGTTGTGCGCTCTTGTGCGTGCAAATCTTTTCGTATAGGAGTATTTAGATCGTCTTGATGACTTTGGGAGGCACGTGACGCAGAAGGAATTATTTTTTTTTTTCAATGATTAAATTAATAATTTTTTTTGCACCTCCGTCCAGAAACACTCATTTTGCAGTACTTCATTTTCCTGCCTAGGCAGGCAAAAATGTTACTAAAGGCTAGCAACATTCAAGTTACTGATTTTTGTGTTATTAATTAAGTAAATTCTGACAGATATATTTTTCGTTTCTCAAATAATTCATATATGTGATTCATATTATTTCCAATACCTACCTATGGGAAGTGGAAGATTTTTCTGGAAATAAACTATGTATAAATAACCAGATATTTCTGTAATTCAATGCAGATCGATACCAGATTTGACTTACGCACAATATTTGAAATAATTATTTTTTTAGGTTATGTTTATTTTCGAAATTTCAAAGGAAGGGTGTGTATCTAACATCACAAAATTTATTAATACAAAAGGGCAGCAAACAAAACTTACAAAGGCATTAAGCAATAGCAAGAAAAACCTTAACCCAAAAAGGTTTTTTTTTTGGTCTTAACCTTAGGCAAAATTTGTATTTTCACACATGCAGTTAAAATGTATTTCATTGTTGACAAACATTAAGATAACGTAATGTAGTTTTAAAATTTTAAATCTTTCAGTTTTAACTTGTTTGTGTCGTGAATTTAATATATACATAAAAAATAATATAAAACAAATCATTCTGAAGAAGACAATAAAAGATTGTCGAAACGTAAAAATGAATATTAATTAAACACAACTTTGTAAACAGCCGCTATCTCAAGAAATAAGAAATAATAAATAACTTAATGTGTACATTTTAAACATTAAAAAAGCTTTGGACTAACTTACCACGACATCCAAAATTAATTGGAATGCCTATACAGAACCTTTTATAAGTAACATTTACGGCAAATGGGTCAATAAACGCCGGTAAGTAGGTAAATTTATAATTGATTATGGTATTCTCTCCATCCACGTATTCCTATGAACTTACAGGTGACCTTACAAACATTAGTCCCGCCATAAATCAAGATTATTTCAAACAATAACTGAAATAATTATAATTATGAAAGAAGTCTCATGTTATTTTATGAATGACATTTATGTCGGTATGGTTATTTAAATTGAAATAAGTTTGTGAAAATAGTATAAATACTGACAACTTTTCGTGCACGATGCAAAAAATGGAATCGATATCTTCTCTTTTGCTTGTCGCACTTCGAATCGTTCGCTTACTTATTTCCTCGAGTGTACCTACATATTTATTTGCGTACGACGTCATCTTAGAATAATACCACACTTTATTACTATAATCAATAAATATTGAATATTCTTAAACATAATTTTTATTACATTGAAATGTCTAATATGCGACAGCCATCTACATATGTTTTTAATTTCAATAGCCAATCTTTGCTGGCCGCCTGACTCACACACTTGTTTTCGATTTTCCTACAGGGATAGTAGAAGAGTCGCTTCCCCTGCAGTGCCGAGCACTGGTTTAACGTATACCGTTATTTAAGGAAAATTGCTACGAAAAGTAGCAGCTTTTTTAAACTGCTAACCAAAAGTAGCAGAAGTCGGTTGTAGCTGCTAACGTAAAGAAGCAGTTTTAGGCAGCAGTATAATCTTTTGTGTAATATGCTTGATGATCAATGATTAGTTTGGAATGGCTAAATGCTTTTACCAAGGATTGCAAACTTTTTTACAGTGAGAAATTAACAAATTAATGTATTTCTGCTATTAACTCTAATAACACTACGTTACAAATTAAAAAAAAAATTAAGTACCCACTTCAATCTTTCCTGTTTATTTATTTATACAAATCGCTTAATAAGAACACCTATGTAGTTTTTTTCTATCACGTACTATTTTTTGGGTACGGTAACTAATAATTATTGGTAAAAAACTTAAAAAATATACACATTGCTTTATTTAATTATCAATAATTTGATTAAATTAACGACAAAAAATTAAAACTAACGACAAAACTTATTTTGTTTTGTTAATTAGTCCCAAGCCTGGTCAAATGCGAGGGGAAGGTGGCCGGCGCTTCGCAATACGTATCTATAATGCAAAATTTAAAAGTCGCGAATATCTCTAAAACCTTTGGTGATAGACACAATGACACTCGTATAAAATCGAAAGAAAATCAAATTTTACATCAATTTATGTAAAAATTGCTATACCATTCAATTTAAAAAAAAAATCAAGTTATCCATGATTTTAGAGTTCGAAAATTACAGAGCCATATTTAATAATTCTGTAATGTAAACGCAACAATTTTAAAATAAAAGACGTGTGCTGTTTCATAATTAAGCGAAAACTGAAAACCGCATCTTTCTAACTTTCGTATTTCCGGAGATATTTGCAAACACCGCAGACATTGCAAATATCATTTCTTTTTCGAAAAAACGTCATGTAATTCGGAAACGGTACAACTTAGCCCCAATGTATGCCTAACGTATTGTCATTTAAATTTAACAAGGAATCCAAAAGTGCAGTAATATACAGGTTGTTCCATTTAAAAATAATAAAGTATCTACTTCCGGTAACAACCGAAGTTCGCCATTACTTGAAATTAATTTTAAAATGTGGAGAATATGATTCGAGCCACATTTATTTGAACATTTTTCCAAAAAAGCAATAATAAATCGGCTATGAACCGTCGCATTTTAGGCTGGACACCCGGTATGTATATCAGGTAGACTATTTCAATGTGTCGTTACGAGCACGAAATGACATGTAAATTTGCATATTCTATCTATGAGGGGATAAAATGTGAACTCTACCCCCATTGAAAATCCCAAAATTTTGTGTCAGAATCAGCATAGCCTATCTAATGCCATCAGTGTGTACTTCAAAAACAAGACGTGATAGAAACAAAAAACATCAACTGCTTACATATTGTAACTAATTGAAAACCATAATAGTAATCAGTTTTTCAGGTACGAAAATCGCGTCACGCAGTGTAATTAGTAGGAATATTTCCCAAGAAAAATGTTCTCTTCACGCAGGATTCGAACCTACATCCTCTCGTTTACTGAACGAACGCTTTACCAATTAAGCTAAGAGGAGATGTAAGTTCGAGCGTGTAACCGAACATATGTCGATATTAAATCTTGAAAAGCCGTCCAAGCCGTCCTGCCAACCTTTCAAGATCTAATATCGACATATGTTTGATTAAAAGCTCGAACCCACATCTCCTCTTAGCTTAATTGGTAAAGCAGTCGTCCGGTAAACGAAAGGACGTAGGTTCGAATTCTGCGGGAGGAGAAAAAAAAATTCTTGGGAAAAAATCTTCCTAATTATTACAGTTAATAGCAGAAATATATAAAAGTGTTTTTACCAAGTTTGGTAAAAAGAATCGCATCCCTTTATGGTGTTGCAACTTTCATATCATTACTCTATTTACGATTGCATACAGCTCAATATCAATGCAATCAGTAGAATAGCTAATGGCATAGTAATCAACATTCCATTGCTGCTGTTGGAGTAATCCTTATTGCGTCTGTTATTCCTAAACAGACAAACCTCCGTATATTGCTCAGTTGTGTTATAACAGTTTGCTGCTGCATTTCTGTTCATCATAAATACTTCCCTGGTGTGATGCTTAGAAATATATCATATATAGAGGCTGATTCTCAATATATGCGACAAACTTTAAGCGCTGATTCCTGGGGTTATTTTGATTATAAAAGTTCATAAGGAATATGTCAAAATCGCTTAGTTCTAAATTTGTACAATGTTTAATAGTAAGTTAACATAATTAATGTTTTTATTATAAATTAACAAAATAATTAGTAAAACAAAATTAACTTATACTAACTGTTGGAAATGACCGCCCACAACAAGCAATATAAGCTTCTATTCTCCGTCGTATTGACTAGCGAGTCCGTTCTAAAATACCAGGGGTATTTCGAATTGTTTGAAAAGCTGCGATAATACGATTTTTTAGTTCATCGACATTTTCAATGGGAGTCGTATAAACTAATGATTTAAGGTGACCCCAGCGAAAAAAGTCCAAAGAATTTAAGTCTGGAGACCGAGGAGGCCACGGTTGTAGACCTTCCCGTCCTATCCACCATATGGATACGTATTGTCCAAAAACTCGCGAGCAACTAAACTAAAAAGGCGCTGGGCACCTCATGCATAAAAAATTTGTAATCTTAATTGCAACGGAACTTCTTCCAGCAGTAGGGGTAGCTCCTTTTCAAGAAAATTGCGGTATACCTCGCCATTTAACTGCATCGGTAAAAAATATGAACCTATCAAGTGATTTTCAACAATTCCGGTCAACACATTGACAGAGAATTGATGTTGATGACGGGCATTCACCAGTTCGTGCGGATTTTCTTCGGCCCATATGTGATTATTATGAAATTAATAACGCGTTTCTAGAGAAAGTAGCCGTCGGTGAAGAATATTTGAGCCAAATAGTCCGGATTTTGTGCGATTTTGTGTTGCATCCATTGACAAAAAGGCACTCTTTGCGGAAAATTTGCCAGCAAAAGTGCCTGCACCCGTTGAATGTGATATGGATACAATAGTTGATCTTGCAATATTCTCGGAACTGTGGCCTGACTAATGTTTAAAGCAAACGCAATTTTTCTGGTGCGTGTAGTAGGATGTTCCTTAATTTCATTTAGTACCATTTCTTCAATTTGTAATTGGGTGCCCGTTATCAGTCTTCCGTTTTTTTAAATTTTCCGTTTCACTAAGACGTTGGTGAAGACGGGCAAATATTGAATGATGCGGGATGATACAGTTCGGGTATCGTTCTTATAAAGACGTCTACAACAACCACGAATTTCCAATTGGCAAGACCGTAAACGCAATGCATATCACACATCTCAACATTGGTGTAATTCATTTTAGAAACAGAAACCAGCAATAAATCGAATGAATACTCTGACAACTATTGCAAATATTGAAATGAAAAATAAACACATTTCCTCTCAACACTAATAGTTTTTGAAAAAACCAATGTGATATTATATCGTGTTAGTCATAAGTCCATAATTATTATTAAACATTCAATAACCTTTAAAACAAACCGTTTTGGACATCATACTCATATGAACTTTTATGATCAAAATAACCTCAGGAATCAGCTCTTAAAGTTTGTCGCATATATTGAGAATCACCCTGTATACATCTGCCAAATATCGATATACAGTATTCAGTGACTTCAATCAAGAATATTTTTTGATTTAAAGCTCATTAACTCCCTCAGAGATTAGACGTCCAAATCGCAGACATTTCTGAGATAAAAATAAAAAAAGATGAACGTATATCACCATAATACGTTTGTAAATTCAAATTTGGGTATTAACTTAACGATGTCGATGTGTTGCGATATCCTTACTAGGAGACTTGAAGAAGGAAGAATGTAATAACTCACATCATATATTACAAGTGGATTTGCGACCCTCTTGAGATATTACCATCAATTCCAGCTGGAGAAACACGGAGAAGGATGAAAAGTAAAATATGGCGAAATGACGCGGCAACATTATTTGCCGTATTGTGTCAGAATATATTGAAGAAAAATAAATTTTTCGGATATTGTCCTGGGATATTTCTTCCGTTTCATCGCCAGGGCGTAGACGGCACGTGCTGATAGGCGTAAATTAGTGTATAGCGAAATATCTGGTCGGAAATTGATCTGTACCAGCACGATACGGCGTACCTGTGGTCACTAGACGCTCCCAGTGTTATTAGATAATAAATCATTGTGATACGCATACGTATAGATGCACAGTTTTTTTTTTTTTCGGCGTAAGCGGTATCCTATAAATTGTGGTGTGTGGCAGGCAATTTCTCAATGTGTATTATATACGAGTACATGCGTTATCGAGATGATTTTATATCTTCACTCTATCAGTCACCCGTTTTGTAAATAGAAAGAGAATATATAAATCATGCGCCAGGATTTATAATGCTTGGTTCACACTCTTTTTGTATTTTGAACTTACAAAAATTTTGTCGATAACGCTAACAAATAAACGCCTAATATTTCAAAATTTATTTCTCTAGTATGAAGCTACATTTGAGGGCGTCTTTTAGAATAATAGGGGGATTAGGGGATCACAATAAATTTTGAAAGGATGCGGTAAAGTAGGCCTTTATAACCATCCCAATCCTAATTGTATCTAATCTACGTTAGTCCAGGCGGACATTCACAACATTAGTTAAAATAATTCAAAGACGCGTCGCATATCGGGACAAAAGCGGGAAACACTTCAGTTCCTATGAAATTTCTAATTATGCAACGGAGCTAAAAACGTACAGGGATCCCAGAAGGACTAATTGGGAGTCCTACAGGGGAGGGGAGAAATGAGAATAGGTGTATTGAAAATAATTTAAATAAATCAGAGCCTAACAAAGAAGTTATTTTAAGTTAACGCGCATACTCGGTTGTATGCTATACAAATTTTGTCTATAAATTTTGAATTTGTTAAGAATGACTATAAAAATAGATCATATTAGCTCGAGATGCCAATTATAGCCTTATACATATATAATGTGAACTGTATTTTATTTATTAATTCAAGTTTATCTGGTATTTTTTTTATATTGTTATGTTTTGCTTCCCCTCCATCTAGGGTAGATAACGGTATCATAAAGTCAGTTACTTGATAGCGTTAACAATTGAAGACAGATTACTGGTAATTTTAGTTTAAATGAGTTTTCCTCCAGTGGCCACGAGAGACGACGGTTGTTCATGAACTCTCATAACAATTTTTACGCCACACACTCAGAAGTATCAAAATTCCTCAAGAGTTTAGCTAAAAAGTATCGTTATATCACCTGTATAATATAAATCCATATCACTGCGACGGCTTTCACGGCCGGTGTAACTATAATACTGACAGCTTCTTCAGGATAACTGTACTCAGTTCAGTTATCCTGAAGAAGCTGTCAGTATGAACAGCGAAACGTCGAGCGAAAGTTTTGACACACGGCGAAACCCGCAAGAAGCTGTTAGTTATATAAATCCATATCATTATCTGACTGACTTTCGAGAATTTCCTGGGGAGAATCTTGAACATCATTTCAAGATTTGACCGCTGCTGGAGTTTGCTTCGAATCGAGCGTCCAGAGAAATATCTACCCACAGCTGTATTTTGAACTGTCCATATTTCCATTCAATGTATATTATTAAGCATATCTCACCTAAAGAGAAAATAAATAATTAGCTCCAATTCAATTTTAACCAGTAAATTAGATTTTTTATTCATGTTCACGATACGTTAATTTTGGGGTTAAGTTTGCATGGACCGCCATTATTTTTAGTTACATTAGGAATTTTAATATCTAGAAGTTGTCATAGAAAACGACACTGAAATGGTCTATATTATAATAGTTATCTTTAACAATATATCGATAACGCGGATTTAAAGTTTTTCTTATTAAATTTAGTTTAGCCATTTACTGATAGATCACTCTGATTTTCAAATATTTATCGAATATTTTGACATTTATTTAACCTAATTTATTAAAGTGCCAGGCAAGTTTGGATATGTATTTTGAGTAAAATAATTTGTTTTGTATGGTTTGGTATTATTCCAACATACTGCTGTGCACTGATTGATTTAAATGAAAATGCAAAACTGATTTAAAAATGAAAAAGAAAATAAAATATTAGCTAGCTCAATGGAAAAGATTTAAACAAACGCAAAAGAACTATTAACCTCGGAGTTACTCTCGCGAATTAAAATTTGAATCTAACCAGGAAAAGTAAATTGTGAGTGAATTACATCAAACTTTCTCAATTACCCGCAAAATTGAAAGGTTTAAAATAAAAAATAAAAGAACATAATTCTTAACCCAATGACGCTAATTAACAATCAAATTTATTTTTCAAAGTGGGTTAAATTACAGCTTGTGCAGAAAAAGTCTTGAACTGCAGGTTCTGGCCTAAAATAAAAACTGCACTTGACTCTAAATTAAAATAGGAAAATGCTATTTCCTATGCAAAGCAAAAGTTTTGTTTGTTCAGGAAGATTATTCAAAATACACAACCTTTGAAAACCTATCGACGTGGTTTCACAAACTAAAATAAACTAAACGTGGGCAATTACTAAAAATTTACAAAATTGTAAAACTAAAAGCTTCTACTCACCTAACCGAGGTGATTGACAATTAAAAATGAAATAGCAAAATTGAAAAATGGAAAAATTTAACTCTTTAAAATATAATGAGTGAAAAAAAAAACTAAAAATAAGGATTGATCTTATATCTATAATGTGCACACTTCAATATATTAACAATTATCACAAAAATAAATCCTTGATCGACTAAATAATTACAGAATTAAAATGAAATTTACAATAATCAAAACGGATTGCAAAATGGCAACAATGATATACAAAAATACGTCTACTAAGGTCAATAGTCGAACAAGGAAGTCCCTGACAAAACTCTACAACAGTTTTTCTTACAAAAATTCCTGTCTCAAAATACGTACAACGAAGTCGTAAACAATACGCCAATATTCAACAGAATCCGCATTAAATCTACATTAGCGAACACTAGACAAATAAATGAATGAAATAATTAAAAAAAAACTTAACACTTAATAAACTAAATCATACAATAAACTCTTTAACTAAATTTATACAAACAAAATCTAAATTTGTGAAAATTCTCGGTTTATTGAACAACAGCTCGGAAGAAAGTAAACAAATCAAAACATGCAACTCAGCGATAAATGGGTTGTCTAACTACAGCAATACGTACCTGTGATCGGAGAGCCTATAAATTGGTAAAACATATAGCTTATTGGGTATTTAAATAAAGAAATATGCATGTATTGTTGTAAACCAGTGTTTTGTTGTTTCGTGTGATTTTTATAGCGATATATGATAATTACATTTTAAACAATCCTAAAAGGTGCTTTGGGGGGACACCTTCTAGATAAGAAAACCTAAGCAAGCAGCTGGAAAGCTAATTTGACAGCTAATTTGGTGCTTCCATAAAGTCACTGACAATAATCACTCACAATATCAGAGAGGTCACTAAGTGAATTAAGAGAACTACATAGTTGTATTTATTTTTATTAAAAAAGAGAAAAAGAAAATTTATATGAATAAAGAAATTACAAAGTTAATTGAAATTTTGTATATTAAATTGGATTTTGTATGTAATAGTTGTAATATCGTATTTTACTGAAGTTAAAAATTAAAAATTTTAAATTCTGGACATTTGTTCTGGAAAACAGATCAATATTGCAGATAATAGCATATTCTACAATGCAATATAAATGAGCTCAATACACTTGCATAAAAGTCAGAGTCAGTATATATAGACATAGGCTGGACTAAGGACCGTAGATGCGGAAGCATTAATTAAGACTTAATTATTAAGTAGTTGTTAATAAAAGATAGAGCACGTAAGATTTAAATCAGAAATGAAATTACTTAAGGTCCTACACACGGCGTGTTTACATTAATAAAAAGGCCCTCCGACCCCGGAGTATCTCGACATCCCAAGTAGCGGTGTCATAAATTGGTGGAGGCGCCGGGTATGATGTAATGTCACAATAAATCTGACTTAAGTGGTCAACAAAGGTCTAGTCTGTTCCCTAAACATATTCAACGACATTTCTTTTTTAAATTCATAAATAATAATTCATTGTGACCACAGTGTTATAAGTAAGAAAGGATTTAAACGTAGTTGTTGCATGACGCGAAATATTCAAATTATCATTTCTGACATTAAGTTACGGTTATCGTTTGGATCTGTCAGTTTATTGCGCATATAAACAGGAAATTGATTTTGTAATAATTTAAATAAAAATGCTAAAAAACTAAATTCAGCAAGGAAGACGTAACCAGCCTATTTAGCTATATTTAGCACTGAGATGGTTATATTTACGGGGAGAAAAATACATCTACAGCAGGTATTTTGTGTAACTTGTAAACGTCTCTTAGTACAATAATCTAAACATTTGTAATACACCAATATAGCAAATAGTAACACAGACATAACTAGCGACTCACCTAATTTTTCTTTTAAAAAGAGAAGGTTATAATTTCTTTATTTATATACGACATGTTCATGAAATCTAGTAACTCCTAGTATTTTTAAGTTTTTGGAAAGAGGTATGAAGCATTGATCTATTTTAACTTCAAATTTCGCCTATATATATGAGTAATTTATTTCTTTTAGAGCAAAACAAAATATAATTTGGCAGGATTTAATTGTAAATTGTGGCACATCGCAAAATTCTTCATAAGATCTAAGCCTGTATTTATATACATACATCGCTGCAATGTCAGCATCAGCAGCAGGAAAATAATATGATAGATTTGTCTCATACGCATAACCCTGCAATAACCCATGCTTTATAACCTTGAAAAAGTCACTGGTATACTGCACAAACAACAGCGGTGCCAGCAGTATTCCCTACCGCACACCAGAACAGATATGCCCCATTTACAACTCAGTGGTGTCAACAATAACGCTTTGTACCCTGTCCACAAGGTAGGTTTGAAAAAATGAAAGGGTGTATCTTCTAATTCATGGTAATGCAATTTCGCACGCATAAGTTGATGATTTATCGTATAAGAAGCTTTTGAAAAATCTCAATACACCACCGTAGAAGCGCCATTTTGATTTAGAGCCCTATAAATACATATTGTTCGTCAATTTCAGCAAAGCCGTTATAGTACTAAAACCCTCCCGAAAGCCTGATTGAACATTAGGTATAATGTTGTTATTCTTGAGGTGCGTATTTAATTAATTATGCACAATGCGTTCCAGTACTTTGGATAAACTAGGTAAAATGCTTATATAGGACGCAGATCTTGGACGTCACTTGAATATGTAAAGAGTAATCATCCTCAGTGAAATGCCATACTCATGCTTATCGTTAGATTTAATACTGCGTTTGGCCTTCAACGCACTCTCGGATGTCATAAAGGTGAAAGTAAAAATCGGGCCTCCAATAAAATTATTTTCTAAATAATAATCAATCATTTAATTAGCTATTAGTTTTGTTGTTAATTGACATGAAACAGTCATTTATACGATCTGGATGAAAACAATGTGCCTTCAAATCGTAAACAGTATTCCACAAACCTCAAATCTCAAACGTTTGTACTGCTACTAATTAAAAACTGATTTTACCTGTTTTATAAAAAAAATACGTACAATCATGAAATTGAAATCGTATACATACACTTCCAATTCAATCAAATTTTCTTTGTTATATTGCTACTGTATTGAATGGTCATTGCTTCATAAAATTTATATGTGCATATTTCTACACTGTAAATAAAAATCTAGTAAAATTACATCATATCTAGAAGTGCCGTCTTTATTTTAAAAAATGTGGTTTCGGTCTAAAATCGTGCTTCCACATGAAGTTTAAATAATTACTATGTATGTATGTAAATAGAAGGGTGGTGTTACACTGCGACCTAAAATATCTATTGTGTCCCCTATTCTTGCTGCTTTACAGCTGGCCTTCCAATCCTAGTCCTTTCAGAAAGTGTAGGATGTCAGAGGGCCCCAGTCTAGGTAAGTCTCCCTCTTCGATTTCACATGGTCCCAGGTGTAATGCCCTCGAGTTGCACAGTGCTACGCAGTTTGAGATGAGATTAATGGGTGTTTCATCCTGTTCCCCACAAAATCTGCATTCAGGATCTTTTTCTAATCCAAGCTTACTCAGGGGTCCTTCAGTCTACAATGGCCTGAAAGTATTCCTGTTAATATGCGAACATTGTTCTTACTCAGGTTGATGCATTCTGTAAACCTCTTCTGGTTATAAGTTCCCAGAAGAATTTTTTTTGCCTCATTCCCTGGAGATTTTCCCAGTAACTGGAGTTTCTCTGCTGCATTTCTATTTTTACCCGCAAAAGGGTTCAGGCCCTACAAAAGGCATTCCAGCCCCTTTTTTGCGAGGTTATCCGTTATTTCGTTTCCTTCCACTCCTGTGTGACCCGGAACCCACAGGAGGGTTACTTTATCTCTTTTGCCTAGCTCATTTAATTTCCCTAGGCATTCCCAGACCATCTTGGAACTGATTTCATATGAGCTCAGCGCCTTGATGGCTGCTTGACTATCAGACATGATGATAATCTCCGCTTTCGATAGTTCCTATCCATATTGAACTGAACACATCTTCCAAAAGCGTGTATTTCCGCCTGAAATATACTTGGGTATTTTCCAAAGCTTTCGAAATATGTAGTTCTAGGCCCATATATTCCTCTTCCAGTTCCTTCTGCCGTTTTGGAGCCATCAGTATACCATTTGATGGCATTTCTATGCAAGTTCAAGATGGTGTTATGATCCCATTCGCTCCTGTTACTTAGCTTTGTGGTGAATTCCTTCACAAAGCTAAAATTTTTAACATATCATCCCGGGGCATATCCCAGGTTTGATCACCGTCAGGAGATTGAGGTCTATGCCTAATCATTCCTTCCTTGACCATTCTTAGTGCGGTTCTGTTCACCACGCCCTCTACTACAATGTGGAGGGGGGGAAGATCCTGTACTACTTCAATAGCTGCTGGTGGGCAGGTTCTCATAGCCCTTGTTATGCATGCACATGCTAATTTTTGCATTTTCGAGAGGTTAATTCTCGCGGTGGCCAGATTAGTTCTTTTGCTCCATGCTACTGATGCATAGGTGCATAATTACTATAACCGCTTACCTATCAAGATTCCAATTTAAATTTCTTTAGAACCACCTGATGCTCTCAAAAATGACTAAACCACAATGTTTAGAAAATGTAAAACCGCTACTTTTAAACATTAATCGTACGAAATTGATTATGTAAAGTAACTTACCTGGGGTTTGGTAGTACCTACCAGGTGCGTCCCCAAGGGTAGTGGATGAGAGAAAGGCCATCTTGTCAGGGTTCGCTCAAAACGAGATGGTTAGTGGCGGCTATAAGTTCGTCCTCTCTGCTTAAAGCCGGAGCAGGGTGAATGAAGACCATTAGCGTGAACCACTCCCCCCTCGCCCGAGCTGTCGTCTCGTGGCTAAGGGCTTGCACAGGGTTTTACAACGATGTCAGTTGTTGCTTTCGGCTACCGGAAGCCCAACTGTTAAACCAGGTCCCGAAAGGAATGAGGAGTCTTAGCTTAACTGCACAGACCCAGAGAAGACAACCTCAACAAAAATCTAAATTCTAAGGTGGAGGACTAGGCTGATGGGATGCGTGGCCGGATAGAAGACCAGTCTACTAGTCCAACCTTGGGGCACCTGGCGCACCCCATTGTATTTAATCTTACCTCTGCATGCGGTGCTCTGTGGAGGTGGACCTTTCCTTCCCTAGCTACTCATTCAGTAGGAAGGACGTTTATTAGCTGGACGACACAGCTAATAAACAGGAATTGGAGCGAGACCTCCATAAGAAGCCTTCCACTTCTAAAGTGAGAGTACCTCACAAGGAAGGAACAAAGGGAGAAGCAAAGCGACTGGAGCAGATTGAGGAACAGGATGGCATCCATCTCCTCTCAAATTGCGTAGCACTGTGCAACTCAAGGGCGTTGCACCTGGGAGCACGTGAAATCGAAGAGGGAGACTTACCTAACCTGGGATCTCCTGATATCCTACACTTTCTGAAAGGAATAGGATTGGAAGGCCAACTGTAAAACAGCAAGGACAGGACACAGAATTGATCTTTCAGGTCGCAGTTTAATATCACCTTTGCAATATATATACATACAACTTACATATCACACAGGTATAAATTGAGAAAGGAAAGAACAAAAAAAACGTAGAAATAAAAATATAAGACCGTGAGCCCTTTATAAATAAATGATTCAATTTATTTCAAGGTGTATGATCAGATGTCAAGTCCTAGATGGCAGCACGACAAAAGTGTTCAAGAGACTATTTATGTATCCCCTTTAATTAATGGCCATGTACCCGTAATAAATAAAAAAAAAAAAATGGAATGCTTGTTTTTTTCCAATGCCAACTTAGATATTCTGCGAATTTAAGAAAAATGCCTCATAGCGGTTAGTTTTTAATTTTCGATCCATGTCGGCAATACACTGTATCAACAAGAAAATCACGAATTGAGTACACTTCATTTTCCATTGTTTATCTCAGAGTATTTTTCCTTTGCTTACCTATGGCCAGAAAGGAAATAGGAATTAAGATATTTAAAAAGCTAAATATCTTTATCAATGTCAAAATAAATTTAAAATCTTCAAATAGATATTACTAAAAGCACTCTCAAAATATATATTTTAATCATATATGATCATCTATTGTAGCTTCAATTTAATAAAAGATAAAACCACTAATTAAAACATTGAACTTATATATAAAGAAATAAACTTCGCGCCTAAATTCTAAATGAAGAACCAATTATATAAAAGCTACATACATAATTCTCCAAAATTTAAATTCCAAAGCAATTGTAAATTAATTTTCCCCAGACATCTTGAAAAGAGGTAAGGTAAATATAAAACTAATTACTGACAATGAATTTCTATCTATCTTTCCCTTGTATCTTTGTTACAAAATGTATTCATCTGTCAAGACATCGAAATTAATTACATCTTGTGCTTTTCAGATCTTTCTCGATATCCCCTCAACAGATTTCCGTTTCCTCTAATTACTACCTAGAGAAGTAGTTATCATTAAGACAAGGCAGTATTTCCCAATAAGACTGCACCAACTTTGGTAAATAATATAAAGCATTGAAGATGAAGCGAGACAAGCTTTGTTCTTGCGACAGTATAACTGCAACCATGGAACTACACAATGCAGTTCGTTAAAACTTAATATTATAAGTATTTATCACAAAATAATAAACATAGAGCATTACTTGGAAATTTAGTCGCAAAATATACTCTGCGAATAATGGAATACGAGAGGAAACACTTTTCGTACGTCTACAAATCTTGGTATATATGCACTCCCTTGGCACATTTTCATATTTCAAAATTATAATCGTACATACGTCGCAGTTACGCGAGAACACCGAATGTACGCTGAGTGTTAAAGTCACTTACCATGACATATCATCTTTATGGTTCTCGCGATACATCTCAGATACAGACTATCTTCGACGTAGGGGTGATTATTTACCCAATACTCTCCGGGAAGGCGATAGACTTGCTGCTACGTAGCAGGAATTCTATCCTGTTATTTTTTATTGTCCGCCTTTAGCGCTCTTTTTGGGTTTCTTGCTCTTTGCAATGTAATCACTTTGATTTAATGGATCTTTCGTATTTATATTTGCAAGTTTTCTGATCCAATTTGCTCATATATAGATATATTTTTAGCTGTAATTGAAAAATAAACAAAATTCAACGTCTTACGTGTTCTATACGATATCAAAGGAGCGCACTCATACTTAGTTAAACATTATATTTAAAACATGAGAAAAAAAAAAATAATAATCATAAATAAAATTACAATTATCGTAAGTATAAAAGTTAGACTGGATAGGGACAAAAGCACAGATTAATTAGCACTAGTAAAAAAAGCAGATCCTAACACTAATACTAACAACAAGCCAGTCTAAGTTACTTACGGTCTGTTTCATACCGGTAACGTATGATAATTAAACTGAAGTAGTAAACCAGAGAATATATGCAGTGCGGTAAGTAAAAGATTTGCTCATGTCAAGTAGTTGTATTGCTATGAGTGAACTATAATGGCTATCACACCTTCATTATTAACCTCAATTAATGCAAGCTATTTGGATTACTTGTGATAACGAGACAGTATCATTAATGCACGTTCACTAAATACCTGATATATAGAAGTAATGGTTTGCTTTAAATTATACTTACCTTAAATTTGTTGTTTAACTTATAGATAGTGCAGGGAAACGAGGAAGTTTAGTGAATATTTAATAAAATAAGTAATAAATTTATATTTGTATAGACAAACACAGTGACTACCTGATATGAATGAAAGATATTGCTTTCACTTTAACAACAGTGTTTTTTAAACAATTTACAACGTATTGACTCATAAAATATATTTCTTAATAATGATAAAAATGAACAAAGCAATAATAAAAGATAAGGTGAAAGGGACCCCCTTGAAACGTTACTTACTTATTGAAATTATTGAAATCTAAACAAATGACAAAGAGAAGTATGGCTTTGAAGTTACAACTATTAACAAACAAAGAAATAATATACCTAGGCGGTAAACTTGCGGTTTCTGTTGGTTCTTTGCACTGGGCGTTGTCTCGGCGAGTTGATCCTCTGTCGGCGTACGTGGCGGTTATGTTCCGGTGATCGCCTCAAAAACGGCTACTTCGTCGGGTAATACCTAACTGGCAGATGAGGCACTTGGACTGTCGGATCACTAGCGCGGCATCCACACTTTAACTTCACCAGTGGGTGCAGATATCATCACAATGATGGGGAATTCAAATATCCCACCACGTAGTTTAAAACTGCAATCTTGAAACATCCGATTGCTTATAGGCTCGGTACTTCTTCTTTCGCTGGGATTCTTTATAGCGGATGGGGCCTTGAGTTAATCCACCCGGTATCTTTAATATATTTGCGTTCCAACTGGCCTACAATGGCCGCACTCCTTGGTCACTCTTTTTCGACGATCTTTTCCCACGTCCGTAACTCTTACTTGACGCTAGCCCGCGCTTGCGCGCGTAGCCATCTCGGGGGCTGTTTCATTACTCCGCCAGGTTAGCCAATAAGGAATAGTAAAACTATCACGGGGTGGCAGCAAAACTCAAATAATCATAGTTGTGGCTAGTTGTTACCTATTTAAGGAAATACATGAGTTTAATAGCGATCAGCATTGTTGTTACTTTTACAAACCAGGTGCTGTAGTTAGATACAGTACCAGTAGTCATTAGTAATACTTTACGTACCACAAATTAGTCAGGTACGCTGTGTAATAGCCGTTAATAAAAGCACTATTTACAGTTAACAACTTGCATTCAGAAATTTGGTTTAGTGTAGGTTATTAATTACGAGAATAGTTCCAAGTAGAACTTTATCTATTGTAAACAATTTTTTATCAAGTAAGCACTATACTTAGCCCATTTTTCAAGTGAAAAAGGAAAGCAGACGGTAGTGTAGGTTACCACTTTACCTAGTGGGAAACAAGCCCCCACAACAGCTTCTTCTTGTTTGAGTTGTTCCGCGTTTCCTCCACGATCATTGTCGGCATTGTTGCTGTTTCTCTATGTAAACAGTGACCGACATAATCATTCAAATCGATATATTCAAATATTTTTGTGTAGCTAGCCTCAGCTTGGCTAACAATCCAAAAAATTCTTTTGACATATATTAGAAGACAAAAACTGATATCAAAAAAAACTTATTTGGAAATGTTGCTTAGAATTGACTTACGAGATCGTATGCAAATGTTTGCATACATGTCTAAAAAAAAATTAAAATCATAATTTCTGAAAATATTTTTTAAACAAATTATATGTGTATTTACATTTACCCTTGCTTTTAATAATCAAGCTGAAGTAAATTTGAATTTGGTTAAGTATTATTGAAAATTTTGTCAGTTTTTGCCTAACTGATAACAGTGCATTAAGCTTTAGTAGTTTCCTAAGTGCAGTTTTATCAGACAACTCCAAATTTGAAAAAACGCAGTCTTCGCGTAGAGCTTTTGAAAGGACGAGTCTAGAAAGGCATTATTAAACCCGTTCTTTATGTTACTCTTTCAAATTTACAGACTAATTGTCCTTCAACTTTTCAATTAGATACTCCAGTAAAAGTCCTTTATAAACCCATTAAAGCACTAGTGCGTTTATACCTTTATTGCAAGCGAATCCAAGAGAAACAAATAAATTTTGCAGGTAATTTTATTCCAAAATAATAATAAATATTATTTTTACTATAAATGATATTTTTGAATACACACTATAATGAAGCATACACCATTAAATATTAACATTACATCTTACGCCTCACAAGACTACTGGCCTCATTAAAAAATAGTCGGATTCTGGAAGCAGAAAACACAAAGTAGCTAATCTACCTATAACATTTTATCATTCCATTACATTTTAGTTTCAGAACCACTTGTGTCTACTTTTTACATGTTGTTGCTGCAATTACATGCCCTTGAACCCTTTTCTCATAGTTGATGATGAAAACATTTCTCTTGAAACTGTGTAGATAACGTGACTTCCGCAAGTAGTACCTTTGATTTAGAACCCTAGAGTATTATCAATCCCTACTGCAATCTTTTTTTTCTGATAAAATAACTTTATCTTAAGAAAGAACCCTGGAATTGAATTAAAATATTCCAAAACAAACATGTAGAAAAAGTTAATACTTACTTGTTTAACGAAATAATATTTTTTTACAATTGCACTGAGAGATATATCCTTTTCATTTAAAAGAAATTGCATTAAACCAAAAGTTTTCTACATGGCCAACATGGTTTGGTGTTACCTTGAAAAGGAATATAATTTTAAATTCACGTATTTCTTCGGAAATAATATATTTTTTGTTGAAACAGTTTATTCTTTTAAGTGAAAGATGTAATAGTTGATTCAAGTCCCCTTTATTTTGAACTTGAAAACTATACAGATTGGCAGAAAACCATAAACATGTTGATTCAAGAGGTTTTCCTTTTCTTAAAAACATTTATTCATTTTAGACAAGCGTAAACACAACAAAATGCCGTGATCATTTTCAATCGAAATGAAAATGAATTATTTCCAAACTCCCATGCACTAAGGAGCGATTTGCCGTTAAAATTTTGTAAACCCTAGTAGTATTGGTCGCAATGACCACCTCCTAGCACTCTAGTGCGCCGTTAAAGAAATCGTCCTTTCAATGGCGATGACTCCTATCAGATGTTGTTCTTGTAAATATACTAGATTACAGTATATTGGAAGTAGTATTTTTTCAGCGAAATATTATGATCTTACTGGAATGAAATAGGAGATACGTCATCTATGCGACCCTTTCTCTACTACATATAAGTATATCTGATCATATGCTGTACAATATGGGGAGAAAACTGCTATACGAAAATAAAATGCGATATTGATTTTTACTTCCATGTAAATATTTAGTTAAATTAATAAATACTGCGCTAGTTTCAAATAAATTTACTAACCAAATTATTTGTTTGATTGAATACAGGAATAATTAATATCCTAAATACAAGTAAATAATCTAGTAACTGTAACGAATGCATGAAAATGCGTTCTGTAAATAACAAGCATTATTGCACAAGGCAACATGAATAAAACAAAATGCTCCGCGTAAAAAGGCACTCAGCTTGAATACAGGTGCTTGCATTTTCCGTTAAAAGGCAAAAGTTGTTAAAATCAATGTATACATGGCGTTCATGCCAATAACAAAAGTCCGGCTTTTTTATTAAAAATACTGTTTAATAATTCATAACTTTAAAAAAACTAAAATATGTTGTTAAATATGCACATAATAATAACAATATAATATGTATTGTCTTACTTAAACAGAAGTTATAAAGACATTATAAAATATTAATCAAAACTAGGGGCATTTCATTTAATTACGGTTACTTTTCGTTGAAAAGCATGTACTTAAGAAGAAGAAAGAAGATTGAAAGCAGCGGCTTTCAATTAAATTAAACACTTTTCTGAGAAAAGACATTCTTTTCATTGAACATTATAAAACCAAAAGTTATAAAACTTTTCATTCAATGCAATCTCTTTTCTCAGTATGTTGGTGATTTTTCGTGTTTAAAATATAAGCTTATTTGGTATTGTCTAATAAATCATGTTTTAATGATTGAACCGCTCAAAGGCTTAGTTTTTATCACAAAATATTGACGTCGATTAATTAGTTTATATATAAGTTACAGTTATTTCTTATTTGTTCCATAAAGAGAGAAAGATTTGAATTAATTAGAATTTAAAATAAAATCTACAGAAGTCAAATCTAAGGACTACCTTATTTAGAGGTACTTTATTTGTAACTCTCATTTTAGAATACTTTTAACACACGATTTAAATAGAATATAAATTCATATTTATCTTGATTATTTTAGTGTAGTTTATGTAGAAGTTAAGAATATCTAGTGATCCTAATTTAAAAGTAGAAGCTCCTAGTATGTTTATATGCTGGAAGATGTAAAATGATTTATAATTTAAATTCTACAATTTCGGATAAAAAATAATTAACTGTTCATAGTATATCTTTATATAGAATTTGAATCTACTTACTTGAAAGATATTTTTTGTAATAATCTTTGATGTCCTATAGTTATCATATTGAACCACAATAAATCAATAAGTAACATTCTTTCAGGTATTTTTCCTGTATGATATTTTTATTTGGTTATTAAATTATATATTACGCCACCTATTAGGTGTTTTTTGAACTATTATCTTCCATCCCAAACACAGGTGTTACAATGACCTTTTGTAAACACGAACTTGCACTCGTATTACAACGAACATCACAATAGTGTTTTTATATTAAGACACTATTGTTTTTATATTAAAACACATAGTGTTTTAATATAAAAACCCTAAGCTGTTATATCTCCTGTGGATGTGAGTTTGAATATTCGTTGTTTACATTAGAGATTTTTCTTGAAAATATTTATTATTTATTATCAAATCACCATTTTTATCACTTATACTTCATTCACTCGAATAATGATATTACTTACCGTCAAAACTTAATCGTTTGCCTACACTCGATCCCAAAGTTCATCTACCCATCACATTCGAGGCTGGAATATACAAATCTTGTTTTTCCTGGGGAATTCGTTTTTCACGAATCATCCATCACTCGTACTAATAAAATTGCAAATGAATATTGATACGGGGCAGCGTTCGTAATATTCTACCTATAGAAGAGCCCATATATCATCGATGGCTACAATGCAACGAGAAAGTTCTCAGGTTGCTTACACGAGATGAAATATTGGGGAGGGTCCATCGTTATCGCCATGTACTCGCGTTATATTTTCGAAATTGTTTTCGAACGGAAAATAATGCGCAAGCAGGCTGCAGTGGGGGCACAGACAATAAATCTTCTTTCGTAACGAAGTTTCGCCATCCCATGTATATAGGATAGATAGGAACCAGAGTAAAATGGTGGTATATTGTGAACCAATTACGTTCTTGTTGCGGGAAGAATTATCCAATTAGATAAACATTAAAATCGTTAGGAGTTCCTTAAACGAGGCAGTGTTCTGTTTCACTCAATTAGGATTTTCTTATTGTGTAGTTAATTTACAGAAGTGCTTCGTAAGATTTGCTTTAATTTTGTTCACTCGGAGCTACAAACCAATAAGTATTATAATGGGATTCAAAGGTCCTGAAAGTATTTCGAATAATTGATTCACCGGATTATATTGTATTATTACTAGTTATTAGTTATAGCATTTGTAGCTTAAACTCCAGAATACATTAACTTTAGTTTGAACTTCTTATTAAATACAAGAACAAGGCTGGTTTTTAAGCAAATTCTTTAATATGGGCTACTTTTAAATTGTACTTCAAATTAAAAGTGACAAACCAAAATTAAAAACGGTTGCATTTGATCGTATTATTATTTTAAATCATGTTAAAATTACAATACAAAACATTTATTATTAGAGTATTTTTTTTTAAATTTGCCCCCAAAGTATTGTCACCTCTTGAATGAAGTTGGAGACTGGTTAGGGAGGCAACGGTGTTATTTAGGGGATATAGCAATTATGTTACGTCATTATACGCTCTTATGTATATTATGTATATTTTTAAAATAAAGCAGTGGTTTAAGGAAGCCAGTATTAGTTACTAAATTATCGAAAGTTATTGATCGAAAATTAGATAATGTAGAATTAATTTATTCCATTAATCAGTGCATACAGGCACAATACAACACAACACAATACCAATACAGCATAATGATTTAGAGAGTTTATAATTCAAATTGTGTATACTAAGAATACATCAGTTATAATCGACGATATTACATCGTGAACATACCCAGACGAAAATCACATTTTCTTATACCAAATACAACCAATATGAATTCCTTCAATGTAGCATATTCAGCTAAGCCCATTATTACACTTGATTTATACATTTCCAAGGGAAATATGTACTGGCCCCATTTTCGCAAATATTTAATCGCTTGGAATATGCAGCATCTCCTGACGTGATTCGATAAATAAGAAGACGGATGTACCATTCAAAACGCTAATCGAAAATTCATTTTTTGTGAGAACCAGATAACAAATGTACCCTAGTTTGTTACTTATTAGTAGAGACCGGATTATATGCAAAGTGCATATATTCTATTTTTTTGCATATCTTTAATTATACTCTATATGTAGACGTATTACACTAATTGAGGTTAATTAGCGCTAATTAGTGATTGCATATATCTTGCATATTTAGGCATTTCTATGCATATTTTTACAAAAGTTGCATATATTGTATATTTAAGCTTTTTCCTATCCTTTCTATTAGTAAAAATTCCTAGTAATTCCTAATGTAGATCGACAACCGACAATTCTCAGAACGATAAATCTTTTACATATTTTTTTCCAAGAACTGCACGTGTTTAATTTCGCCTAGCAGAAGAGACGTGGTAAATACGTTTTATTATTATTAATTCCCAAATAAACTATTCATTCATTGAATATCTTTGAGCAAAACAGCATGTAATTGCGTTACGTTTTTAAATACTGTGCGTACATACAATGAGTATAGCGAACAAAATTTCTTTATGGATTAAACCATATCCTGAGCTAGTAAAGGATGGCGACAAAATATTTTGTCGAGCCTGCAGTAAACTGGTAATAATTAATTTTACTAAAAGCTTTACAATTGTTTTTAAATTCTTTAACTTTTGATATAAAATGACAATTGTTGTTGTAGGTGTCTTCCGAGAGAAAATACCTGATTGATTAACACGCTAAAACTCCATCACATATTGGAAAATGTGAAAAACTAAAGCGATCCGCATGTGTGGAGCAATCTATACGTCAATGTGTAGCATTAACTTCAAACTCAGAACAAGAAGAATATAGTACGGATCTGTGTAACGCATTAATTTCGTCTAACATACTATTAGCAAGATTAAACAATGTTAATTTGAAATCATTTCTGCAAAAATATTGCAAACATTATATACCTGACGAAAGTACCTTACGAAAAAATTATGTCACATTTGTTACCAGCAAAACAATAGCAGAAATTCAACAATTGGTAGGAATAATTTATTTTATGTCATGGTAAATGAAAGTACGGATAAGTGTGGCCGTTATATGCCCATTTGTTAATGGAATTCTTCATGAAAATATTGTAGGTAAATCATATTTAATTTATTGTAAAGAATTCAAAAAACAAATAATGTGACAATTGCCAATTCGTTCAAGAAGGTTATCAAATTTCTTTTTACCTGGAAGTATACCTTGTGAAAACAATTTTACTAATGTTGTCCGACGCTGCACCATACATGGTAAAAGCCGCGAAAAATTTAAATTTTTTTATAATAACATTATTCATACCACTTCTTTAGCTCATGGGTTCAATCGTGTAGCCGAAGACATTAGGAATCAATTCCCTTTGATTAATGATTTAATTAGCAATGTCAAAAAAGTAACTTTAGAAAGCATCTTTACGAATCCAATTTTATAAGGAGCGACTTCCCGGTGTTAAGTTGCCTCCTGAATCGATTATTACGAGATGGGGTACATGGTTAGAGGCTGCAATTTTTTTCGCCGATAATTTTGAAGGAATAAAAAATGTAATTCTGGAAATTACTGCTGACCGCATTGCTCTAGAAAACTGTAAAAAGATAGTAACATCAACAGAATTGCTACAAAACCTTTTGTATATTAAGTCAAATTATAGCTTTGTTTCAAGTTCCATTCGTAAACTAGAAACGCAAGGAATGTCGCTCTCGGAATCAGTCGAAATAGTAGACGAATTTGATATGCAATGTCAGAAGATTAAGGGTACAATAGGTATATATACGATAAATTTAAAAAAGTGATAAATAAAAATGGAGGTTTTTGAAATTGAAGAAAGTTAAGAAAATTTTGGAAGGTAAAATATTAAACGATTGCGATTTTAATTTTAGTTTAGAATGTATTGCAAAGTTAAAAAATGCACCAATTATATCTGTGGATGTTGAAAGAAGCTTTTCTATTTCCAAACATATGTATTCTGATAGAAGACAAAACTTTCTTTTATACAATTTTGAAAAACATTTAATTATAAATTGTTTTAGAATATGTTGTGAAAAAAAATTGTGCAGTAAAGTTAATGTTTAAATTTCTGCTCGTATTTATTTTATGTAAAAATTTTGCATATTGTCGCAATTTTTTTGCATATACGCCCCAGGTTTATGCATATCTTCTCAAAAATCGATGCATATATATGCGCATATATTCCAGTTTTTCTTTGCATATAATCCGGTCTCTACTTATTAGGATTATTATTTTGTTTGTGATAACCTAACTTTTGGATTACCTTCTGTTGACTTAAAGCTTTTTCTATGGACGTTTATTTGAGAGTTATATATCTGCCAGAATGTTTTATTTCAGATTAATAAGATTCAAACTATAAAAGCGTGCTCTCTCGGATGTATCTCCGTGTGTCATCCCAACTTGTGAAACAATTTTTAATTTGTATATAATATAAAAAAAATATTGTTTTAATACAGCACAGATTATCTCATAATTTACATTTCAATATATATTTTCATTGAGTTCTTCTTCAGCTGGTAGGCGTACGAGCTGTCCGCCGTCAAGTCAATATTGACGTGCAATGTTCTCCTCCTCTACATAAAACAGAAAAAGAAAATAACGAAAATTAAAATCCTCCAAAATGAGCCTGGTTAATGCTTTATTTAAGTTTATATGTATTTTGTAACCTTGTATGATATTTGATGTCGACTAAATTACTATTATTATTGTGGTTAAATAATTGTACCAACTCAGTCGATGCGATTTGCGAATTTGATATTACGCCCCGTAATCCGTTTCAATAAAGAGGTAAGATTTCTAAATTTGTTCGACCCAAAAATTGATTCTGTTGCTGATTTAGGACTCGGTATTCAAATTTTAATATTAAAACGATCCAACATATTTTATGTAGATACTTTCGAAAGTAAATTTACATATTTATAACTTCTCGTACAAAGCTGCTGTTATAGGACTGTGGGAAACTTTAACAAGATTGTCAAAATCATCGCGGTACGTTACATTCTCTGTGTAATATATGTATATATCTTACGGAGAAAGACATATTCATTTCAAATAGGGGAACATGTTATACGAGAAATGTGATACATTGGATAGTTACTATCCTTTATTATTTGGATGATTTCCCATGTTTTATAAGTAAATGCTTTAGTCGTATTTCAATACTGACGCTTTGGATAAATTAGGACGCTTTATAGTTTGTACATCTACGTCCATACATGAGTTTTGTGTAGTTGTTTATGTAGCCCGATTGGATGTAATACTTGAAGGAATGTTTACCGCACACTCCAACGTGAACTTCAGTCTAGAGTGCAATCAATTAATTAACTGATTGATGTGCAAACTGTTGCAATGTTGTATAGTCCGCTGCTGAAACATTTACGTAAGAGAAATGTTGATAGTATATTAGTAATATTTTGAAGTAAAGACAGATCTCATGCTAAATGTATGTGTGTTAGTAATGATAATAATAATAATAATAATTTAAGCTTGCAATTTATCTATTACGGATACAATCGCGATATTTTTTACTCGCACAAAATATATATTAATAGACGAACAGTAATATTCAAAAATATGATATTACGTTCATTATCAAAAGTATTATTAGTATTTTAGGCAGCACAAAAAATCAATATTTGAAGATATTTGCTGCTTGTTTTCATTTCTATTACATATATAAATAGAGACGTCCTTACTGCTACAACCCTAAACTTACGTGTTACCACATTTACTGATCTAAACATTGTGGATTTAGTATCACTTATTGATATTATTTACTTATATTTGAGATTTTCGCACCAATATCTGTTATCTATCGATTGGAACTATAAATGTGAAATACTTTAACCCAAATATCAGTTCCAGTTGACCGGAAATAGATGTCACCTTTGTTATTTTGAATAGCATGATCTAATTTTTTTGTTCATTTTTGGATTCTACGACCATAAATACGTCAGTTTTCATTAGCTATTCCTATAGCTACATGTTGCCGTTTTTGAGTTATTTAGGTTTTTCTTTTTTTTTAGTCATAATCATTACATCATTGAAAAATTAATATCTCGATTAATAATGCAAATAGAGACTCAAAATTTGCTACGTTATGAATGTAGATATAACCCTAAGAAACGGTACACACACTTTGCATTATAACATACAAGGTGTTCATAACTGAGGAACAAAGTGACATATTTTCAAATGCAGAAAACTCAAATAACAAAGTTGACATCCATTTCCGGTCAACCGGAAGTGATATTTTGGTTGAAGTATTTTACATTTATAGATCCAATCGAATAGATAATGGCGCCAAAATCTCAAATATAAGTAAATAGCTAATAGAACATCATAAACTTCTAATGAACTACTTACGTGGAATAGCCTGTATATTGTGTTAATATTTATATATCACCGGATATTTCTTGTGATGATGTTGATGTGTTTCTTGATGCGTTGACGTTGATTCTTTTGAAGAAACAACTTATAATTGGGAATTTCAATTGCTCTAACTTCAATAGGGATATTAGTAGCGATCGTAAGCGTACAACGTTATTGAATTTTATGTACACCTTAGGCCTGCGACAACTTAATACCGTTGTTAACGGTAATAGAAGAATATCGGATCTCGTTCTTACAAATACGAAATTTTCTTTTGAAATTTGTCGCGAGCATGACATTCTTGTTGAGGAAGACGTATATCATCCTGCTCTCAGTATACATCTAGATATGAACAATGATTGCGCAGTGTATCATTTTTCAATAAACAATAACATGAAGTTCAATTTTCGTCGTGCTGATTTTCCTACTTTATATAATGACTGTCTGCAGATTGATTGGTCGTTTTTGTATCAACACAATGATGTTAATGTGGCGTTATTTGCCTTCTGTGACGTAATGTTTCATGCTCTACAGCGATCTGTTCCTTTATTTAAATAATCACCACGATGCTATCCACTATGGTATACGAGTGATATAAAACATCATATCAAATTAAAAGAGTATTACTACAAGAAGTGGAGACTGTCAAGGTCTGCAACATACAGGAAAGAGTTTGAACGGTTGCGTATTTTGATTAAACAAGAAATAAATAAATAAATATGATTTATTGGTGCTGGCTATACAAAAGTATTTACACAAGTCATAAGTCTAATTTAATAATTTTAATTTAAGTTATTTAACAATATATATAATATAATAAATACAGTAACAATAAAATCAAAGTGAGCACCAAGTGCGGAGGTGCAACTATAAAAAGTGTTGAAAATACTCCTCACTTGTATAAAAAGTTTGATGAATTAATATTTTTTTTTTTATAGAACATCCGAATGACTTTCTGCTTAGATCTCTAATATTTTGCGGGAGAATATTGTAAAACTTTATGCCTTGACGGTAAGACATCATTTGTGTGGAACTGAGACGAGTATACTTAATGCTTAAATCATTTTTGTTTCTTGTGTTATAGCCATGAAATGCAGCATCAGTAGAGTAACAATTTATATTTTTTTTAACGTACATAAGACATTCCAACATAAACTGGCATGAAAAAGTTTAAATTTTTAATCTTGCAAATGCTTCTCGACAGTCAGCACGAAATGATAAATTACGATCCGCACGGCTTTTCTTTGCAGCCAAAAATTCTAAGACTCGGATAGCTATGACCCCATAGTAAAATTCCATATGACATAACTGTGTGAAAAAGGGAAAAATAAGCAGCTTTTAAGACACTTTCTGATACCGACGTTGACAAACTTTTTAATAGGAATAATGTTTTTCCAAGTTTATTTGCAATATATGCAATCGGTATGCGCTTCCCAGCCCAGTTTAGGCTCGAGGAAAACTCCTAAGTATTTAATTGAATCAGGATTATTTATTTCAGTGTTTCTTTTGGAAAAGGCAATTGTGTTTGTTTTACTTTCGTTTAGACCCAGCTTGTTTGAAGAAAACCAAGAGCTCGCTGCATTATTTGCCAAATTACTTCTCTCCACAACCCTTTCGATCTCTGCTGACTTGACTAATAAAGTAGTATCATCAGCGAAAAGAATGCATCTATCTGCCTGCGGTAAATCATTTATATAAATTAAAAACATTAGAGGACCTAATATAGAGTCTTGCGGCACCCCGAATTAAAGTGTAAAAGTGTAAGTTTATCAGAAGTAGAGCCATTAATGCGAACCACCTGCTGCCTATTTGATAGATATGATCTAATGTAAGCCAAGGTTAAGTCGTCAAAATTATATAACTTTAATTTTTCCAGCAAGATGCTATGGTCAACACAGTCAAAAGCTTTGCTTACATAACAGAAAGTGGCTGCGCTATGATTGCTCCTCTCAAAGCAAGAAACCGCAAAATCAACAAAGTCAAGAGCAGCAGATTCCCCGCTGTCCCAAAGCCGAACTGATAGCTTATAGAGAGTTTTTGACTTGTGTGGAGAATGGTATTATCGATAACCCGAAACTATTCTGGCAATTTGTTAAAGGCAAGCGTGGTCTATCCAGGATTTCAGGAGATTTGACTTTTAATAACGTTTCTGTTGAGAAGCCTCTTGATATAATTAACGCTTTTGGGAACCTCTTCTCTGAAGTACATCGCTCACAACCTACTATACCAAATGCTGCTTTGGGTGGAGTCAAGTACAGCTCAAATTAGCGAGAATACAGTCTAACATGACTACCGGGCACGATGCTTACCCTGGATTTTTAATCCGTGACTGCACTCCCATATTTTGTAAACCACTGAGCTATTTATTTAATTTAACTGTACGCACTTGTACCTTTCCTGATTATTGGAAAGTAGGTAGAATAACGCCAGTTTTTAAAAAAGGTGAACAGTCTGATATTGCCAATTACAGACCGGTCAATATACTATGCAATTTTGCAAAAAAATTTGAGCAATTATTACATTAACAACTATTTTACAGTATCAAGCCTTATATGTCCATATATCAGCATGGCTTAATTACGGGAAGATCTACCTCAACTAATCTGGCGACAGTTGTGCAATATATCAGCGAGTGCATCGATAATCGACAACAAGTGGATGTTGTGTATACCGATTTTACAAAAGCATTTGATACTCTTGATCATTCGACACTTTCATCAAAGTTGCGTTATGTTGGCTTGTATGAAGGCGTTGTGCAACTGATTTCATCATATTTAAGTAACAGGATTGGCTTTAGATCAGACCCGTTTGCTGGTGTACCGCAAGGATCTAATCTTGGCCCTGTACTATTTAATATATATTTAAATTTAATATATATTTAAACGACATCTTCGAACTGCTAGACTACAAAGTTGCTACGTACGCTGATGATTTAATGATTTTTGCTCGGATTAATTCAGTGTGTGCTTGTTTAAAGCTATAAAAGAATCTTGACACCATCAGCAACTGGTGCGCCAGGAATAAAATACTAATGAACATAAATACGTGTACGATTGTCTTGTATTCAAGATGTGGAAATGTAGTATATTATCCTTATCTCATAAGTCATACTCTTGTCCCAGATTATCTCAAATTAAGGACTTGGGAGTACTTTTTGGGTCTCAGCAATCACGTGCTGGAGATTTATAATTCTGCATCCAAAGCTTTGGGAGTTCTGATACACACATGCAGGGAGTATAATTATGGAGACACAAACGTTAATTACACTTTACTGCACCCTGGTTAGACCAAAAACTAGAATACGCTTGCATAATATGGTACCCCTACTACCTTTATCAACAACTCTCGCTTGATAGGGTACAGGAGCATATTAAATAAGAGACATTACATCTGAATCTACATTCAAGTTGGATACATATCAATTACCTACATACATTTCCTTATTTTATTAACAGTGTTAATCAATTTCTATCGATTCATCTGTCAATCAAAGCCTATTGATTCTACCTAAAGCCATAAGAAGGAACATAAAAAAAACCTACAATTCCCACTCGATTAAGGGAAGCTACGCGAAAGCTGCGATTTCCTGTTAAAACCGTTCAGCTAATCAGATCGCAATCTCTCCCGCGAACCAGATTAATAAACGAAAAACGATTTCGAAAATCGGCTCACTAAGCGGAATCGGTTCGCTTATCCTAATTGAAACCGGTAATCTTTCAAATCCTCTCATTTTCTCTGTTTTTCCTTCTTGTCCTTTTGCCACGTCAAACGATTGTAGTTGAATAGGGAACTGCAATTTCTATGATATTGTTGTATTTTTTTCTAATAAATAATAATGTATCAGGCATATAAATTCATTTGTTGAGATTATCTGGCATTCGAATTTTCTTCCAGAGACCGGAGACTATTTGTGTTTACTAAGTAATATTTTGAAACCA
Source organism: Protaetia brevitarsis (assembly GCA_004143645.1). Taxonomy (NCBI): domain Eukaryota; kingdom Metazoa; phylum Arthropoda; class Insecta; order Coleoptera; family Scarabaeidae; genus Protaetia; species Protaetia brevitarsis. Next base: position 3,585,622 of record RXPK01000247.1, read on the forward strand.
TGTTATGTTAAATAGCTTCCTCATTAGAATTTTTTCGAAATAATCGAAATCCTGATAGGAAATAATAAACAAAATTTTAGAAATATATGAAAAAACTTAATTCTAATTAAGGCTAGGTATTTACTTAATATATACAGGCTGACCCACCGAACTGGGTCATTAGAATTTTCTAATGGGAATTTGATTTTAAAACTTGCAGAGTAGCTATTATGGCTGACTATTTAATGAAAATATTTTGAGCCTTATAACACATTTGGTATACAAGATGGCGATATAAACTTTCTGTTCGTTTATAAACATGCAAATGAAATTTACAAATAAGAAACAAAATTTGCTGTATAGCAGGTATAAACTATTAGCGCAATAAATTTCTATAACATTCTTATACTTTTACTCGGTAAAAAAATGTATCTTGAGTCAGGTCTCCTTATTATGCGATAATTAATATTAGCGGCATTTAACTTCTGAATCTGGGTCGTCTTCTCTTCTCTGTTTCCAAAATATTAGTCTTGGTTGTAAATTGCAATAGCTTTCCTTATTTTAAGTTAAATGTTAGTTGCTTTCTTAATATTCCACTCTTAGATATAACGATCATTTTAAAGAATGAAGTGTATTTAATGTTCACCTATATCATTTCAATGATATCAACCAAGGCATTTATGACTCGTTTATTTTCCCCATTCGCAAGCCATAAAATCTAGGATTAATATAAGCAGTTAGCAATCAATAATATCAGAGCGAAAATCGTAATCTTATTTTTATGCTCTGCAGAGTTGTCACCGTTAGAGGTATGCATTTTTCTGCAAATAGCCATTTAAATTTGTCTAACGCTACGCAGGGTACGGGCAGCCTTGGTAAGCCATTACATAATATTGCACAATTTAAGCAGTCTCCCATTTATAATAGTATCAAGCTGCCACCGGATTTGAAGCTGATGCCCAGTACTGTAATTTTCAAAAAAGCTTAGAAACTATTCTGCTGGTTAGGTACTATTACAGCATAAACGAATTCTATGGGAACGAATTATTTCATTAGTCTGTATTATTATGTTTAATATGTTATAAAGAAGTTTTTATTTAGAAGATAAAAAGGCCTTTTTGACTTGTATCGATATTTATTATTTTACAATACATGCTTAATATATAGCCTAAAATTTATATTTTAAACACACTTAAAGATTTTTTTTTTTAAATTATTTTTTCATATCGGTTTGAATGCTGGACTACTACAAGAATTATAAGGAGAGTGGCATAAACTTGTAGTGTGCTTTTTGCTTGTGGGATACTCCAGCATTCAAACCAATGTGTAAAACTGTTTATTAAAAACCTTTAACGCCTGTCTATAACTTAAATTCTATATTATTTTGTTAAAAATTTTAAATTATTAAATATTAATCATTAAAAGAGGCAAATTTTCGAAACATGTATGGTAAAATAATAAATATGGATACAAGTCACAGAGGCCTTCTTATCGTCTAAATAAAAAATTCTTTATTACAGTGGAATTACAGGAACCGGTGTCCGAACCTCAGATAATAAGTGTTGTATCGAGAATGGCAAATACCAAATCCACTAGTTTTGATAATTTGTCGATACATGTAGCGCCGTCATTGGTCCATATTATCAATGAATCTTTCGTCCTAGGTACTTTTCCAAAACACTTAAAAGCAAATAAAATTATTCCGCTACATAAGAAAGGTAGTACTGAGAATATTAACAACTACAGACCTATTGCCTTACAGTCAGTTGTATCGAAAATATTTGAAAAGCTCATATATGTCCGCATTGCACAATTTCTAACTAAGCCTAGTGTGATCAACCCACATGGTTTCCGATTTGGTCATTTCACTGTGACAGCTTTAGTTGTTTTAAATGAAATTTACTTGAAGATTGTTAAGGGCGATAGCATACTAGCAACATTTATAGACCTGTCCAGGGCTTTCGATACGATGGATCACACTATACTTGGTACAAAAGGGAAGCTATTAGCCTGAGAGGTAGTTACAGGGATTGACTCCTGTCATACACAACCAGTAAGAGGAAGTTGGTACAAATCAACCATAGATGCTCTAATAAACTGATTGTTGATCAGGGAATACCACAGGGATCAATAGTAGGCCCACTTCTGTACATCATCTACAGAAATGATATATCAAGCACAGTTCGCAATAGTACCTGCATAGTTTACGCCGATGATGTCTTATCACCTGCCGCCCCAATAAACATGAAGCACATGCAAACTGGTCGTTAGAAGTTACAACAATGCACGGTTGGTTATCACCTAATGGTTTAATAGTCATTGGCAACAAATGTAAACTATTGCACTTTTCTCCAGTTGCACCCAATCCAATGAAAACTTATTAGTTAAGACAAATGAACAACTTCAAACAATTAAGTTACTGAGAATACACGTAGATCACAGTTTTAATTGGAGCAATCACATTGCATCCATAGCCGCACAATTCGTTTCAAGTTATTTTGCCATGAAGAAGTTGGCAAGGATTGGAGAATGCCGAAGTTTGTATTTCGGTAGCTTTCTTAGTAAAGCCACATATGGCATCATTTGTTGGGGTGCTGCTCCACAGGCCAAAAGAATTTTTATATTGCAAAAACGTATTATTCGTAACATGCTACCTATGGGACCTAGAGAGACTTGTAGAAACGCGTTTAAGCAATATAAGCTACTAACGTTAACAGCTATACTGTACGAGCCACATCAACTACGAACAGAAGCGTGTGCTTCATGCATATAACAACGTATCTAGCTGTTTGGAGTTTGGATGGCTCCTGCGGTATACATCTTAAAGTGTATTACATATGTTAAAGAACACAGTATTCATATCAAAACCCACAAGGACGATCAGGAGCATCAAACTAGATATAATACGGACTATCCGATACCTAAGCATCGTTTATCGCTGTATGAAGCTAATCTTATATATAAGGGTATATATAATCTTTTATAACCATCTACCAAATTTTATTCAAAATATCGCCAACCAACGTTTATTTGTGTCTTCACTAAAAGATTTACTTATTGAAAAACATACTACTCAGTCACAGAGTTTCTAGAAGACGGATTTAGTGACTAGTGATAAGTGTTTTAACATATACCAACGATTGTATTTTCTCGTTTTCTTTTTGCATAGTATTTTCGTTTGTTCTCTATTAATTTTCAAATTGCGTTTTCTTTTATTGAATTTCAGCTTAATTTAATGTTGTTGTATGTAAGATCAATAAAATTATTATTATTATTATAATTTGACGCTTCTCTTGGGAATTTGGTTATGTAACTTGCAGGACAGTCATTAGTTAGTTATGGTTTACTTAAAGCAAATATTTCTACCACATTTTGAAACACTCTGCACATTTTTCAAAACGAGGCAACAGCTCTTCTTGCATTCATTTGTAATAATAATTGAAGCATTTATTGTGACTGGTATTCTTATTATTACTAAAATTCATATAATTGTGTGCAACATACACCTTAATTAGCCATATTTATAAACGAACACAAAGTTGATATCGACACCGTGTATACCAAATGTGCTATAAGGCTCAAAATAGTTTCTTTAAATAGGCCAAGGTTAGCTATAGCTGCTCTGCAAGTTTTAAAATCAAATTCCTATTAGAAGTTCGAAAAATTCTAATGACACAGTTCGGTGGTACACCCTGTATATGTTAAGTAAACACCTAGCATTTTTACTTAAACAGGTCATGTAATCAAAAATTGGAAAAAAAACGGTTTTCTTTTGTTTTTAATATGAACAAGTTTTGCACAATGTCCTACTTAAGATTTTCAAGTTAGCAATAGTAATAATTTATTTAGCATTGGGGTTTGCGGAAACAAATGTGTTTCTTGTCATGCATAAATATAACAAATATATAACACAATAAAATTCGATTAATGTCTTTCTGGCATTTTATTATGTATTTCGTAACTAAACAAAAAAAATACTTGTATTTATTATGCAAATGCATCACCACTAAAATTTACCTAAATCATATTAAACCAATGATAATGTAATTCTAGTTCCACTAAAATAACGTATGCGTCTGTATTAAGACAATTCTATACGAATATTATGCAGCTAGCGCATAAGAAATCGCCAAAAAATCAAAGGAAATATGCCGCAAATATGCTCGCCTCGGCCTCGGGGTTCTACTATAACTACATCGGCTCGACTATGTGATGCTTAACGAATATTTTTCCTTAACGGCTACATTTTGCTTAACGATTCTTTTTCTTATCGACTAAAAAGAATCGGTATCTGTATGAACCGATATTTGAATCGTTTAGCAAAAGAATCAGAATCGTTAAGAAAAAGTTCCGATTTTTCTTAGCGTAGTGACTACATATCCGTTTACGCTTATTGAATCCTTTTTGGATCCGATTGCCCCATCACTACTCTAAAGTAGGTGATAACACATGGTCTGTGGTTGCCTGTCTAATATGCATGGACTGATTACGTCGATTGAATCAATATATACCCATTTACTTGACTGCGATTCGTCAGCACACATTATTAAATAAACATTGAGTTAAGCTCTTGCCAACGTTTATATTACATTGTAATGCTCATCAACCTATGCACTTATTCGTATATACGTGTTGTTTTCAGATCCGGAAATAGGGGAGCTAATAACCGCCTGAATAATGGATGGCTTCTAACCGCGTTCCACCCACCATGTGGCGTATATTTTTAATCCTCCTCATTCCGGAAGCCTCGCTGAGCAGGCCCCGTTGCGGCGGAACGTACACCAGCGCCAGGGGAATTATTCAGACCCCCGGATTCCCTAGCAAATTTTCGGTACCCGTACACTGCGAATGGATAATTGAGGCGCAGCACGCCACGAATAAATCCTCGATAATAGTGTATCTGACGCAGCTGTTCGTTTTCGAGGGCCTCACGTTCAAGGAGTACCAGATCTACGACAAATCTTATCAATTGAATGGCAAGGAGATCCACGCGGTCACCGAGAACAATATTTCGAAAGTGAGTTACGTGCGGACGTATCAGGACTATTTGGTTATAACGTTGAAGTTGGACGCGATCGATAGTACGCATCTTAGAGTATTGGATCATTTACTCGACGTCTATGGTTTCAACGTGACATACGAGATTTCCACTAATGCACCTAGGGCAGATCGGTGCACCATGTTCCTTTGCGGATATACGGGAACTTGCTACGACTATTACACGTAAGTAGATTTATTGATTTTTTTCACCCTTTATAGGTAACTTTTATTTAGATCTATCGTTAAGAATCTTGCTTGTTATTATTGCAATTAAAAATCGTCTTACATTTCGAATTAGTGGTTCTCGTTTCGAATAAAAAAAGAAATCTCGATAGTGCTAAACAAATACGCATCCGATTTTTATGGACGAATCGAGTCCTCTTTATTTAACGAGTTTAAAATTGCTTTAAGAATCGAATGTCTCTTACAAATTACATATAATCATAAAGCAAAAAAATCGAATTGGAAGATGCATTTTATTTACGAAAAGCTAAATAATAACAATTCATTCTAAACTCTAAAGGTACTACATCAGATTACCTACTCTAAATACTATATGAATTCCATAACAATTGAAATGTTCCCATTCTATTTAAATAATTTCCCTTAGGTTATTAATAATAATAACAAAAATATAATTAATCGGTCAGCTCTCTGTTGTTCTCTAATTTTATCCTCTTAATTAGGCTTATCATCTTTGATAGTGTCTTCTTTGAGTTGCAGGGTAGTAGGGTTTTCTACGCCTATATTGATATTATATACGCACACAATAATTTAATACCAATTATTATTTAATGAGTTCCTAGATGGACGAGAAAAATTCTATGAATCAAAATTATGAACAAAATGGCAGCAATGAAATTACAAATTTACAAGTACTTACACTTAAACGTCTATCGAGAAACTACCTTGCAAGATTAAACACTGTCGCATATATATAAAATATAACAGTTGCGTGCGGTGCACCTAACGCACAATGATCATAGAAAACAACTACATTTGAACAACATAAACAAAACTGGTGAACGCAATATGTACAATTGAATGAAATTAATTTAAACAACTGAACAATTAAATAATTAAATTCAACAATCAATTCAATTAACAAAATCCTATTTAAAAATAAAATATTAATTTCTGAGAAAATTTGCTCGACACATTGATAAAGATTAATCTCAATAAAAAAAATATCACTGAATTTACGAACCCCGGTGTGCCAAACCACAGCGTACTGTGTACTGACTGAAATAATTGAAAAATGCAAAACTGAATATAAAAGAAAAAAGAAAATTAGCTAGCTCAACGGATAAAATTAATGAACAAAAGAACAATTAACCTCAGAGTTACCCTCGCGAATTAAAACTTGAATCTAACCACGAAAAGTATATTGTGAGTGAATGAAATCTGACCTTCTTAGTTACCCGAAAAATTGAAAAGGTTCAATATAAAATAAAAGAACAGAACTTTCAGCCTAAAAATGCTAATAAACAATCAATTTTATTTTATAAAATGGGTTTAATTACTGATTGTGCAGAATAAAAATACCGTGAACTGAAGGTTCTGGCCTAAAATAAAAACTGCACTTGATTCCAAATTAAAATAGGACAATGCTATTTCCTAAGCAAAACAAAAGATTAGTTTGTTCAGGAATATGATCCTAAATCTTACAATTTCAATTCAATCCACATGGTTTCAAATTGAAATAAACTAAGCGTGAACAATTTCTAGATAATTGCTAAAAATAGCAAAATGCAAGAACAAAGCTTCTACTCACCCAACCGAGGTGATTGATAATTAAAAATGAAGCAGCAAAATTGAAAAACTAAAAATTAACTCTTTAAACTATAATGAGAGAACAAAAACTGAAAATATATCTTCCCGAACAAAAATAATAAATGATCTTAATCTACAATGTGCACACCTCAATATATAAACAATTATTACAATCAGAATTCCTTGGCTATATTTTTACAGGATTAACTTTCAATATTAAATGAATTACAAAATAGAAACAATGATTTACAAAAATACGTCTACTCACGTTAATAGTCGAACAAGGAACTCCCTGACAAAACTCTACAATCGTTTTTCTTACAAAAATCCCTCTCTCAAAAACTTACAACGCAGTCGTAAACAACTCAACGACAAAATGTAATAGAATCCGCATTAACTCTACTCTCAAACAATAGTCAATAAATGAAAGGAATTAATCTAAAAAACTTAACACTAAATTAAATAAATCATATAATTAACTCTTTAACTAGAATTTATACAAAATAAACATTATTGTGAAAATTCTCGGTACATTGAACAACGGCTGAACGGAGAAATCAAAACAACAAAACTATGCAACTTGAAATGCACTCAGCAACCTTGGGTTGCTAACCGTAGCAGTGAGTATGTAAATAGCTTTATATATAACTGGTATTGTATACATTTCCTAACTAATAATGATCTACTAATATAACTAACTAATTATAATAAATGAAAAAGTATAGTTTCGTGAACGGAAAAGCATAAATTGTCATTTTCTATCAATTATAAAACGGCGATTGTAACAAGTAACAATCATAATTAGTAATAGGTTCTGAGGGGTTACGTTTTATAACGATCGAATGTCTATAATAATATGTATCATTTGTTTTTGCATAGGTATTTCTTAACCAAAATCGATATAAAAGCTAGGAAAACTAATCAACGAAACTTACATGTGTGGGGTTCTTACACAAAATAACTATTATTACTTGGAATAACATTGTCTCCACCTGGGCTTGACAAAAACAATGTTTCTATGTAATTGTTAGAGAATTCTGTTTATTTATTCCCTTATTTACTTAAGCAGCATTGTTATGTTCGTATATTCGTTATTTCTAGAAGGTTATTTTTTTATCGCGTGCGCTTGTCATTTATTTAACACACCACTAAAATATAAGTGTTTTTAGAAATGCCTTCTTTAATACGTTTGTTAGTTAATTTTTACATTTTCTTTTACGATAAAAAAACATCTATGACACATAGATAGTGCGAAAAAATAAATATGAACTGCTTCTTACAATAAAATGTTTCCTGAATTTATAATATCAAATAAATATAACCTTATGTATTTATCTTTGTTCCCTGTATTATTATCACTACCCAAATTCATATAAATAACAACACCATACACAAATTATTGTTAGTCTTTCAGTTACAAGTTACCACCAAAGTTTACTACTACAATAAAATACAATCAACATATATTGCAATAGTTTAGTGCCATTGATATATAATAATATAATATATTTTATAAAATAAAGCTATTCAATATATAGACAAGAATAGTCACATGAAAATAATGTTTTTTTCTTATTACATAAGCTTCAACTACAAAATGCAATGAATTAATAAATTATTAAAAAATTAAAAATCAATTTGCTCATTTAAATTATTATTACTTCCGTTCCTCGCCGGTGTTGTAAAAAAAATAATTAATTTAATCATTGTAAAAAAAAATAATGCCTTCCTCGCCACGCGCCTCCCAAAGTCATCAAGGCGATCTAAACACCCCTATACGACAAAATTTGCACGCTCGAAAGCGCGCTACTTCGATCCAAATCGACGCACGATATTCCCTTTACACAACATATTTAAAAACATTTACAGAAGCAGGGATCTAGGAAAATTCACCGAGTCAATTAATCATTAAGATGCAATAAGAATTTCAAGAAATTAGCATATACTTTTAAAATAAACTCATTATTACGCCTAAGCCGTTCATTGCCAATCTTTTATAATAAACCCCAAATCATTGGTTTAATTCCGTCTTTGAATTTATTTAAAGAGATTAGCATTCTTTTAAATATTTTCGATAACTTGCGTGGTATAGCCCACAACTTTATTTATTAAAAATAATAAAAAGTAATAGCCCTTGTACATAATTATGACGAGAAAAGCCTTTTCGATTATTATTGTTATTATTACTACTATCTATGTAAAAAAAACAAAAAAAGGACAAAAAACTTCTACTATAAGAAAAAAACAAAAAAAGTTCTAAACTCGTCCTAAGCCGAGATAAAGTGTGAAGGGAAGTTCGTTACTGTCGGGGAATTTTCCATTCGTTGAATTGTTTGGCGGGGAATTTTTCTGTCGCAGAATTTTCCTGTCGGAGAATTGTTTGTCGGTGAATTGTAGTCGGGAAACTTTGCGTCGGTGAATTGTTTTCGGGGAATTTTCCGGTTCCCTAGAAGCAGATTGTAGCTGCTAACGTAAAGAAGCAGTTTTACAAATCACTACATTTTATACATTACTTTGTTGCGGTATGTACTGCAACGAATATACATGAATGTTCGACAACATTCGCACTTGCCTACTATATTAGGAAATTTCTACAAAAGATAGCAGCTTCTTTTGATATTGAATAACTGCTACAAACTGCTAACGGTTGTTAGCTGCTACAAAATAGCAGTTTGCTTCGTAGCAATTCATTACTAGGTCTACTGGGCCATTTTCGTTATTATTTGTAGAGCCATAGTGGATGTTGTACGAAACGCCGAAGCCACCCTCAGGAGTGCTCGTTTCTGTTCCTGCTGTCTCTAGCTGATCCCCATATCGGTACGCCATAGAGCACCCTCCTCTTTATAACCTGGGCCACCAATATTTGGCATTATACTCGACAGCATTCTAGTTTTTTCCTCAGCCTTCCTACAAGCGTATTTAACATGCTCACCAAAATAGAAGCGTTGGTCTACTGTAATGCCAAGGTATTTTTTTAGGCAAACAATATAGCTTCAATAAAGGACGATAATAGCAATTTATCAATTAAAAAAAGGTAATCTGTTGCATATAAATACTACAACAGAAATAAATACTTATGTTTAACAGTGGCTCCGGCGCTTCAACAATCGGCTTACTTATCTTTCAAAATTTATCCGCTCAAGAAAGAAAGGAATCCCATTCATGCCGAAAGTATTTTGTCACGCAATAATGAGGTGGTCGTTGTGAAAACAGGCCCTTCGTTATTATGCCGTGCATAAAATCGAATTACGACTTCATCTATCCCACAAAAGGGAAATTTACTTTCGAGGATATTCGAACGTGCCCTCTTGATTTACATATGAAAGAAAAATAAGGGATTGACGTTGATGGTCCGGCGTTTAGCTTTATCGATAAGGCATCTTTGAAGTTTATTCACGCTTCGCCGTAAGGATGGAATGGACACCGGGTCCCGGACGATATATACAAACGTCAGCGGGAAGAGAAATAAAGATAAATTGACCCACTTTAGATACCGGTGCCTACATTTTTCTTCTCAATAAGGCGCTTAAGCGTGGGGTTCGGTTGCGTGTTGAGCGTGTGATACATCGTGATCGTGCGATTATAGGACACCTCGTCGCCGTATAGAAACGTGTAGGATTTTTTTCGAATCTGCTGTTAATAGCACCGTTTTGTTAGATGAATGATTCCGCGGCTGACTTTTAACTTTTCGAGTGGTTCTATTGTGGCAAATTACCATCTGATGGATAGTATGGGAATGTGTTGCGTTGCAATATACAGGGTATTAATTTTTTACTTAGAGTTTTATTCAAAATTTTTCAGGTGGTTATCGAAAAAACTAAGACTACCTGTTGTACGTCTATTTTTACCGACGTTTAGAAATCTAGCAATTAATTATTCATCAATGCCTATACCTGTCACGGTCTTTCAAGTAGAGGCATACGCAATATTGCATTGTACAACTGAAATCAATCAGAGAGCTTATCAAAATAAGCGGATCTATTAGGAAGAAAGGGGTCATCTGCTTCATACATAGACGACATAATCGATTGCAGAAGTGTCTAAAACACAGCATGAGAGCAGGCAAGAAGTTGGATCAAAGAGAAACACAAACTATAATAATACAGTCAGACAAATTCATGGTAATACCTTTACTAAGACACCTTCAAAAAAGAAGGTTGAAGAACTACTGCAATTTAGTAGGAATCATCTTTGTATCTCCTAATTGTACTCTGAAAGAACACCTACAGGAAATTGGGATCGGCACTTTATTTATGAAAAACTGAACAATTACAAATCATCCCAACCCCGTGCTCCATCTAAAAGGTACTACACGAGGGTACCTATTCTAAGTACTAAATGGATTCCATAGCAATTGAAATGTTCCTACTCTAACTAAATAATCTTCTTATGATTGTTAATAACAAAAATATAATACAGTAGCCTCGCGACCATGTGAATACTATTTTATGTGAAATGCTGATATATGTGAAATGTGATTAGTTCCCATAATCGCGAGTCTACTGTAAATCGGTCAGCTATTAGTGGTTATTAAATGTGCCCATGGAATGACTTTCGTGATCTCCCGGAATTCGCCAAGGACATTGATTATATATAATATACTTATAAAAAATCAATGGCCAAGGAGTAAGGGAAAACTATGGCAAAAATCTTACTCTGGGAGGATTTGGGAAGAAGTCTCAGACCATGTTACTGATAGCAGGCAAATAATTATTATCCTTCTGAGTGCTGAAGAAGCAGCCTTAAATTCCAACAGCGTTGTCGTCTTCATGTAGCTGCTCCCTTTTTCACACATTGGAAGTTGAAACAGAAAAGAAATAATGACCTAAAAACAAACAAAACAACAGCGGTACTTATTATAATAATTAACAATAACTTAATCCTAAATATTCTAACCGACAGTAATTAAAGATTTATATTTTAAATATTTATTTATATATCCTTGTCAGGCTAAAACTATAGTTTAACACTAATTCCGAGCACTAAAAAGCATCAAATATTAATTCATAAATACGTACTATCCTAATAACTACCTAAATATCGGGCCGCAACATATGTAGTTCTTCAACAACATTACTAAAAAATTCTCACCATTCGACCCACTCATTATCCCTAATATCTGTTTCGCTTTGCGGTCAAGTTAACCCCTTAGCTAATGCCCTAACTTCCGTACGCGACCACTACTCATCAGTGAGTGGACGATTGAGTCATTAACCCTCCCAATTCTACATAAATATTATTTAAAATTACCGTGACTTGTTACCGTGTTATTAATTTTACAGCCTGATACGATAAATTAACCCTCATTTCCCTAAAACAAAGTATAACGCTACCGATATATTTCCTAGTCCACCTTCCATTTAAAGTAATATCCCACCTACTTTTTTACTCATTATCAAGTTTATCCCTAAACACTTTTTTGACTACGCTACCCGAATTTAGCCCGTATCTAATAATCGCATTATCCCCCTAGACACCGCCTTTTCAGCTAATTGAACCGCTTTCTCATTACCGATTGTACCTACGTGAGCCCTAGTCCAAAAAAGTATTATATCCCCCTCACTGGAATCAACACTGGCGATATCAACTGCAGACTCTGTAATGAGAGGACAGAGAACATTTACTACATTCTGTGTGGCAAGAGGCTGCAGTACTTCCGGAGGCTTCAGGTCACACGGCTCCCACAACAACAAAAAATGCCTGCAGAAAGAAGAACATACATTTCTACTCCTGTTTGTATTGGCAATGTCTAAAGCTGATTTTACATTTACCAAGGCCTTTATCGATATCCAGAGCTTGACGTGAGGAGATAACTTCATTATGACCTCGAAGAGAAGACAGCATTTGCCCCATTATTGGTGATAAGCCGGATTTGAAGCATCAATGGTAAAACACCCATGCACACAATGTTATAAATTAAATAGAAAATCGGAGGGGCGTCATAAGTAGGTTACCAAACTAGCAAGGTTACGTAGCAGTGACGTAATATTTCCTTTTTTAAATTAACTCCATTTCAAATGATGTATCAATGAGATTGGAAACCAGTCTTTTTTTCATCTTTTGATTAACAAAAATGGATTCTAAACTGTTGGAATACATTTTATTTATGAAAAGCTAAATTACAATTGATCCTGAACCCCGTGCTTTACCTAAAGGTACTATAAGGCTTTCGTAACAATTGCTAAATAATTTTCCTATAATTATTAACAATAATGACAAAAATATAATAAGTCTGTCAATTATCAGTTGATATTATGTTTGGGCACATTGAGCGAGTTCACTTACCTCTCAGCATTCACCAAAGAATAAGCGAAAACCACGGAAAAACCATACCCAAGAGCCAATAAATTATTTTTGTTATCCTTCTAAGTTTGGAAGAGGCAGCTTGTACGTCCTTTAAATTCTGATAGCTTTGTCGTTTCGAGGCAGCTCCTTGCCTTTTCACACTTCATGAAACAACTCAAGGAAATGAAAGCAAATGAAACAACAGCAGTGTCTAGTCTAATATTTAACAATAACCTAATCCTAATTATTATAATCAATAGTAATTGAATTAAAGATTTAAGTTTAAATATTTATTTTATACACCCCTACTATACCAATAACTATAATTTAACACCGATACAGACTACTAAAGAGTATGTGAACATTCATTTATAAATACGTACTTCCTTACTAACCATCTAAACCTATCTAACTTTTAGCAGCATTTCCAAAAAACTTTCACTACGCGACAGACTCGTTATCCCTAATATCTGTTTCGCGTCCTGGCCAATGTAACCCCTTAGCTAATGCCCTAGCTTCCGTACGCGACCACCACTCATCATGTGGACATTCAAATAAAACATGCCCCGCTGTATCTACCCCACCACATTCACAATGCGAATCATAAGCCCTCCCTATTCTACACAAATATGATTTAAAATTACCGCAGTATATTAGTACTTGTTTCAATATTCTGGACTCGTCTCCTTCGTCGCCATATTCATAATATTTAGTATTACAAGTCACTTATTGGGCTTATAACGTAAATAACTAAAAAATGTTTAGATTCATTACGTCTTGGGATTGATGTATGGAATGTATAGCAGGTAAAATACCACAAAACTGCTGTTCAATTTAATCAATCCTTTAATTGCAAAAATACACACGACTAGTTTCGGCCTAGGCTATCTTCAGGCATCTGGAGAAATAAGTTAGATAATTATACTTAGATTAAAATTAGATTAAAATATCAAAAAAGTGAAAATATAAAACATACAAGAACAAAATACATATAAAAAATTAACTTACATTTTGTAAGTTCTGTAAAAATTCTATGATGAAATTTGCCAAATTGTATTTTAAATTTTAATAAAATTGTATGTTACATATATATAACTGGCAAAATTTTTGTGACGTGAATTTTGGATGAATATTCATACTTCAAAGGGTGCGAGAACACTAAGGAATACAGACATATGACATGAAGATGGCCTAGGCCGAAACTAGTCGCATGATTTTTTTTGCAATTAAAGGATTGATTAAATCGAACAGCAGTTTTATGCTATTTTAGGTATTGTAAAAAATGTTGATTTGACGTAACAATTGTTTCGACCATTAAAAAGCTAATAATTTTTGCGTTCTTCGGCTGCTATCTGTGTGTACCCTTCTGTCAACTAATGTGCCAAGTTTAAAGTGATATAAATAGACATATTCAAATTTATTTACCTCTAGAATTCAGGTACAGCTTGTAAGAATTTATGGACTGGTTTAAAATTGCAATATAAACTTCTTTGAATTGCCCAAAAACATTAAATTATCATAATTGTAGTATAAAAGTTCTTACATTGTGTCATCAACAAATGTCAACTCCTGATTAGCAGGCATTTCAAATTCGCTCGTAAGTGGTTTGTGTAAAACAATAATATTTTAATAAAATCTATAGGTAATTGTAGTTCCGTGATCACTTTTCATTACAATATCTAATTTAATTCACAACAAGCGAAATTGAAAAGTCAACCACTGGATAAATACCTAAAATTTAGTTAAGGATAAATTTTATAAAATTTATCTGCTGCATCCCTTGATGGATGAACGGAAGCGCCTAAACACGTTCATATTACAAGTTTGTTTAAGAAGATTAAGGCAAACTTAGGCAACAGAGGAAGACATTACCTGGAAACAGTATTCGACATCAGTCCCTAAGGTTTCTCTAACTAGTTTAAACATTACTTAGTTAAATAATGCGAGTTCTATGTTACGATTTTCAGTACACAGGTGTTTCATCAAGCTGCCTCGTTGGAGTTTTTCAGATGTGTAGTAAGAATTTGATTTAAATCTTGCGGAGTAATCATGGTAGACTATAATGTATTTAGCAAAAGTATTTTCAGCATCACAGCACCCTCACATTTTACAAACCACATGAGATCTACGAATGCTGTTTTTATCTATTTGTTTCGTTGTAACTGCTCCAAGATACCCGATGTGTTAAACTCATATACAGGGTGTATCAGATATGGAGGTAAACACAATAATATGTAGCAGCTGTAATCATATACAATCAAAAAGTCTTAATGCACAGGGGGTCTATCTGTAAGCATTAACGAGAAAAAAAATATTTTATAAATGCCATGGGCTAGAGCCGCACCTGTGCCCAACCTAAATGCTGTCCCGAGTATACCCCCACATACCACTATCATTCAGCCATTACCGCTGTTAGTTTTGTGTGGATCGCCGCTTGGAGTGCAAGCCACTTCGAACATTTTATTTAAATTCTTCCCGTCTCGAAAAAACGATCCTTTCCAGGACCATCATGATTTCATATAAAGAAAATCGAAGCTTAATGCATCGGCAAAAGCGCGGGAATGTATAGATTCATTATCGCGCGACATCATAGTAAAAAGGCGTGTTTGCAAATTTTCTGTATCTACATATGATTAAATAAATCCAAAAGAAATAACTCAGATTCATGTGGTACCGTTTATTAACAACTAACTCTCGATTCGACAAAGCAAAAGAAAAATATTTACGTTTTTTGTAACTACTGAAGTCGCATATCCGGTGAAACTCGAACGTCTTATCAGGATATTAAAAATAATACTTTGTAGACTTACGTAGAATGCTCTTAACAAAAAATGAATGTTTATTTTATAAAAAGAAGAAATTTAAAATGCCTCAGTTTTGCTATTTTTTACAAGGGCCTTTATTTATTCAGAATGATGTTAAATGAACTTACGGCATACCATTAAGAATAATACTAAATGAGTACAATGTATTTATACATAATACCACGTTTAGCGGGTGCTGAACATGACGTTTCCTTGCATCAGACCCGGACTAAAGAATTTTTGGCTCTAAATTTTACTTTTTTTTATTCTTTAATGATGAAATCCGGTTTCGGTGGGTTTGTGCTTAACATGTCGTGTAGTTAACACCCCAAGCAAAATTTAGTTTTTTATTTGATACACCCTGTATATGAATTTAAATATCTTAAATCATTGAGTATTCCATCAAATCAATTACTCACGAAATAAATCTACAATGACTGTCAAGTTAATTATTCTACCCTCCACTGCATCCCTTTTTATAAAGGGCATAATTCAAGCTGAGCGTCTCTGATCGTTCCGTTAATGTGCCTGTCTTTATTAATAATACGAAGAGCAAAATGCTTTTTTTTTCCACCGAACCGAAAATATTACTCGGCGCAATAAATATAACAATTAAATTCCGTAGTGTAGGGGCCGTGTTGTTTGAGTACACTTCACTGTACGTCGGGTCTAATGGGAAAGCACGTTCATAAATTTTGAATAAATTCAAAAGGGAATTAGAAGAGGACCGACCCCAGGCGGAGTGCCGTATGATTACCTTTTTGGTGAGATTAAGTACTCGTGAAAAGGTAAGGCGAAATTGATTAAACCTTCTAATAAATTTTTTAGCTCATTCGGGCCGCGATGACACGGCAACACACTTTATTTAATATTTTATATCTTTCGATATCAAATTTCGGGCACTCGTGAAACACAGGCACCCACATGCGTATGAGAAATTTGAATGGAAGGTCGTAAAATTGTAGTAAATATGACGAAACCGTATTTTGGGGCGACAATAAAGTTTATGATTTATTTGAAGGAATACATGTAAACTAAATAAGCGTCATATTAAAAAAAAAACCTTAACTACTTTTTTTTGAGATATACAGTATATCCTGGATGGAATTTATAAGATGAATAAAACTTTTATAATTAATTTAAGGAATGAAGGTATTTTTGGTAAAAAATCACGATTAGTTGTAGTGAGTGTCAGAAAAGTATGAAAACGTAAAAATGCCCCAATCTATAAGTACTGATATTTATTACTTCACATCAAACGCTTATAGAAGAAACTTAAACTTAAATCAAATAAATTTTTAATTTATATAAATTAACATATTGCTATGGAATCAGGCGCAGGGAATATAAGTTAGAGTCATTTAAAACACGTTTTAAAGGCAAATGAAGAAGTAATTGAAAGTGCACACTCGGTTGCAATTTTGAATTTGTTAAAAATGACTATACGCTAACAGCCAGAAATATTACATAGACATTTTTAAAAATATATTTTTCGTGAGAGGTTTTTGAATATATTTTTCATATTTTTTTTCTAAATATAGATAAAATATTCAATTGAAATATTTATTCCATATTTTAAAATTAATGTATGCGCTATATTTTTTCTAAGATATTTGTAAAATATTTATATGAAAATTGAGATTTTTTATGCAATCTAATTTAATTTGTCAAAATGAACTAAAATTGTTCTTGGTTATTTAGAATGTATAACGTCGATAACGAAAAGTTGAAACATACATAGAGTTGTCTAAAAGGCAAGAACTTGTTTTTTCACACTCACCATACAAGTTAATAATCAATAATTCTGGCATCTTTTAAGGCATACTGAAGGTTTATCAAATTAATCACTATTTTTTTATTGAAGTGTTCTAAATAAAAAACAAACGTATTTATTATCATTTGAATTATTTGATTAATCCAATAAAAATGAATAATACTCATTTTTAAGTCTAGCCTTGGCTGGTGCCAGGTACAACCCTATGGCTTTTTTCATATCTTCGGTAGTGGCGCTCTCATGGCGTTTCCTTGTGGCCTCTAAAACAATGCCAATTGTATTAGATCATACCATGAATAAAACATCGTACAACATTATCAACACCTACTAATTACATTTGGAGCATTTACAATAATTGGAGTGGTAGCTACATTCTAATACTTACGATACATATTTTTACTTTATTTCATAATATTTGAAAACATTCTACGTACAAACAATAAAACAACACAATGTATTCTACCCTCTATTTGAGGTTATGACGCTTATCTACCGAGATGAATCTCTTAAGCAAATCAACTAGCAATTTATCTGGTAGATGCAGTACATATATGATGGATAAAATTCCTACAATTATATTATTAAACGATTTTTGTACATAGCGATATTGAGCATTCCAATTATCTTATAAATGCCATGACTGTTCAAAGTTTTGCTTACCTCGTAGTCACCACAAAAACTAAAACACACTCCGCAACAATTAATTACACAGTTAACCCTAATCTGCCCTAATCGTATATTATTATAAACTATAACATGTAACGGAGAAACCAATGAAAACGTTGATGATAGGCACGAGCGCGTATGCATTCTATGTACCTAATCCATAGACGCATAAACAATACTAAATCATATAACACCGGCACCGTAATGAATAGAGGTGTTGTGTTGACGTTCGCAACTTACAAATATTACAAATAATATAATACAAAACGCAGATATATTAATAGAAAAGTTACAGCGCTCAACTTAGATACTAATTAAATCATATTAGATATATATTATCTAATTTAATCTTTAAACTATCATTTTAAATAGGTACATACCTACTTAATATGTATGCACATTTTACCCATTTTATATTATTCGTCCTACGCACCAAATGTACAAAAGCAAAAATTCAATCTTTTTTATATGAAATAAATATGTACAAAATATTCTTGCAGAGTTGAAAAATATATTGAGAAAACATTTGCAATAAAATATTATTAATGCTACATAACATTTATATTTTTTAAATGTTTTCCTAATATATTTTATGCATATTATATTAATATGACTAATATTCAAGAAAGATGTAATATTTTTTAAATATTTATAAAACATGAAATAAATATGGTTGGTTACTGGGGTAAGAATAGACCATTTTAGCAATAGGTGCTATGTATAGCTTTAATTATAATATAAACTTTATTTTTATGTTAATTTAAGCTAACCTGGTATATTTTTATTACATGTTGCTCGAGGACATTTCTCATTCTTCGGGATGTTTATTTGGTAACTTTTGCTGTATTCCCCTCAAACTAGAGTAAATAACGGTATCTTAACGTTAGTTACTGGTTATCAATTCGAATTCAATGTTGGCTTACCTGACAGCGATAACAACCGAAGGCTGATTACTGGCAATTTTAGTTTAAATCCTCATTCCGCCTGTGGCCACGAAAGACGACGGTTGATAATGAAAATCATATAACGATTTCTATGCCACACTCTGAGAATTATCAAAGTTCCACAAATTATTTACCTAAAAAAGTATCGATACAGCACTTGAATATTATAATCCGTACTTTGACCTGCATAATCTTCGAGAAATTCCTATGAAATTTCCTAAGAAGAATCCTGGCCGAAATACCATCCCATATTATTAATCGATACGGGAGCCCTAGCATCCTTTAATT
Organism: Protaetia brevitarsis; assembly: GCA_004143645.1. Lineage (NCBI taxonomy): Eukaryota > Metazoa > Arthropoda > Insecta > Coleoptera > Scarabaeidae > Protaetia > Protaetia brevitarsis. The sequence goes on from RXPK01000247.1 coordinate 3,605,175, forward strand.
CCTTAGTCTATCAAAACAAAGTCAACTATCAGTTTCTCAATTCTGCCAATAATCTTTGTTTAAAGCTACATGTTTTAAAGACGTATAAAATTCAAATTCATGAATATAAAATTTAATACAGAAAAAAAAACAAACATTTAAAACTGTTACGTATTAGAAGATGATCTCAATTACGTGATCAAGTTTTTTTTTACGCGATTGCGGCAAACTTAGTGAACAGTTTCTCTATAAATGTAGTTAGAATACTTTTTCAATGTTCCCAGCACTTTGGGAGCAGTTACTCTAATACTTCGCAAGTTTTGTTCTGTCCCTTTTATCCTTTCTGTTGTCGTCGGAGGATTAATTGTACAGGAAATTAAACTCGTGAAAACTAACGGGAAGTTTCGGGTCAATAAAAAAAGGACCGTACTAATCAGGAATAATAAAGCCCATTACGAGTTTTAGCCATTTCTTTCTTTAGTGTAAGTTTGTTGTTTTAATTGCAGGTTTTATTTACGCTATTTCAATAGAGCCTATTGTATTCTAATCGTAAGTAAAAGTTTAGATTAACTATTTTAATATGCAATCCTTTTAACATCAAAATATTCAGCAATTAGTTCGTAATTATCGATCTGTGAAATAGCTCTAAACATAGTTAAATTGCTAATTTCTGCGGTATAAACAAATTATGCCATAGTATGAAAAAACTAAGTTGACGCAGAAGATTCTTTGTGCCATCTCGAATCTCGTTAAAACTTTTAACCGAAATTAAAATCTGGCAGAATTCAAATGAAGTCTTAATTACTCTCATCTCCTTAAATGAGATCCCAAACGAACTTTGAAAAGTGATAACTTTACATATAACGGACGTTATTAATATCTATCAAAGACCATTTTAGCTCTTAGGGATGTGAAATGTTTTTTCTTGAAAATGTTAGCCTTTTAGTCTGAGGGATTTAAGCACATTTATTCCTTAATTAATTAATAATAACAAGGAATGAGAAATGTGTTTTTACAAGGCGAAGAAGGATAAGCGAATACTTCCATATTTGCGTATCTATAATTTAAATGTAAAGAACGAATAATCTTTGACTTTTGTGGTTAATTGGTTGTAAAATTATACAGGGTGTGTTGATATTCGCGAAGACCAGAACGTTTCTTCTTTGTTAGCACTCGTTAAAATTCTATACTTCAACGCACACGTGGCTAGCTAAAACTACTTTTCTAAACAACTCAATAAATTATGCACTTTAACATATTTTTGATTTTTATTTTTAATTATACATCTGGTACATTTACTACTTAGCAAAACAATAAAAACCAAATAAATAATAAAATAAACATTGCTAATATTAACAACAGTACGAAAGAAAAGACTGTACTTTTAAAGACAGGTATGTTTTAGATAGTAATTGTTTGGGGAATGATTTTTATTCGAAACATCGACGAACTTTCTGTACTGAATCCTCATATTTTTTTACTAAATGTACAATGTTTAAATATAGGTAAGATAACCCAGTTGGAGACGGTATTACACTACTTAAATGATCTGAAATTTGTGTGTTTATCAGAAACATGGTTAAATGAAAATAATGTAAATTCTTATAAAATTAATGGTTTTACTTTGAGTACTAATTTTTGTCGAAAAAAATTTCAGGGGTGGGGGTGTTGCAATATGGTCAAGGGAGGGTCTTTCAGTTGTACCGTTGGATTTTTCTTCTATTAATAACGAAAAACATATTGAAGTTTGTGGTATTCAAACTGATATTAACGGTTTAAAAGTATATGTGGTTGTGTGTTATAGGTCTCCATCTGGTGATTTTGACGTATTTGTTGACGCCTTATGCCGTTTGCTAGATGTTGTTTCTAATGTTGGTCACAAAATTGTTTTTTGTGGAGATTTTAATATAAATTTTATGTATAATTCGAAGCAGGTACGTTGTGTTAGGGATATAATGTTTAGTTATAACTTGATAGAATTTGTAAGAACTCCAACTCGAGTTAGTAAAAATTCTGCGACTATTATTGATAATGTATTCACCAACATTGTAGATGCACAGAATGTTAGAGTGATGGACTGTGTAACTTCTGATCACAGGGCGTTGTTATTTGTGCTGCCATGTTTGAATATACACGTTTTAAAAAAATTTACATACTCAAGGCATTTTGATGATGGGGGGATTTTTCGTTTCATAGATATAATGGGCGGAGTATCATGGGATTTGTTATTTGAATATAAAGATGTAGATCAAGCGTTTGATTTCTTCTTTCAAATTTTTATGGAATGTTTCAATATGTGTTTTCCTTTGGTCAAAACTAAACTAAATAGAAATTATGGTAAATGTAAGTGGGTTACAAGCGAGGTGCGACTTTCAAGTGATAGACTTAGGGATTTATATAGTTTCCAGAAGAAATTTCCTGTTCTGAAGGACACATATTTGTTGGAAAAAAGTAAACATAAATTATTACTTAAGAGAACTAAACGTGACTATTACGTAACTAAAATCTTCAATTGTTCTAATTCTACCAAGGCTGCTTGGTCTGTTATTAATGACTTATCGGGTACTGTTGAGGGATATCATAATATTACTTTGGAATGCGATGGTGAATTGATTGATGATCCGCATAAGATAGCTAATTCTTTTAACGATTTTTTTCTGAGTTCAGTTCGCGACATAGTTTCTCAAATTCCTGCATGCAGTCTTGCTGATATTCCTTACAATAGTGTTTCTAATAGCATGTTTTTAGTACCGTACAATGAATGTGAAGTTGAGGAATTGTTTAAAAAACTGAAAAATAAAGCTTCCTCTGGACCCGATGAGGTGCCATGTAATTTATTAAAACGAGTATCTACTTGTTTGATAACCCCATTAACTTTTCTAATTAATTTATCTTTTCAATGTGGTGTGTTTCCCCAGAAACTAAAAGAATCTTATGTTATTCCGCTGCATAAGAAGGGTTCTAAGTTTGATATTAATAATTATCGGCCCCTTACGATTTCTTCAAGTTTTTCAAAAATCTTTGAATATGCGATGTTGCAGAGATTGATTTCCCACATCGATAAGTACAATATTTTAACAGAACATCAACATGGGTATCGGGTTAATCACTCCACAATGACGGCTATTCATGCTTTTTATAGTCATGTTATTAACGGCTTGGATACTGGTGAGTTTCCAATAGGAGTCTTTTGTGATTTGAGCCGTGCGTTTGATTGTGTTAATCATGATTTATTAATTAATAAATTGCAGTTGTGTGGCATTCGTGGCGTTGTTGCGGGGTGGTTTAAATCGTATTTAGTGGGTAGGAGTCAGTTGTTAGAATTCAGTATCAATCGGAATTAAATGTCACTCAATCAAATCTTCTAACTTGCAAGTTGAACATGGGGTTCCTCAGGGTAGTGTATTAGGACCGTTTTTATTTTTAATTTATATGAATGATATTTCAGACTTTCTATCGAATTATGACGTCATTATGTATGCGGATGATACTAGTACAGTAGTTTCATGTGATAATATATTAAATAGTGAAAATAAAGTAAATTCATTGTTGTGTGACATGACAATTGGTTTGCTGAACGGGTTGCTTTTGAATGCTGACAAAACAAAATATCTTATTTTTCACAATGCTCGTAACAAAACGCAGTTTAGTACTCATGTGTTTTCAAATAATGTTGAAATAAATCGTGACTCTGAAATTAAGTTTCTAGAATTATATATTGACGATGAACTTACATGGCGTACACACTGCTTTAAACTGATTAGTAATTTGAATTCCACGTGTTATCTACTGCGGAACCTGAGAAATTTCATTGACATGAACAGTTTACTGTGTTATTATTATGCTAATGTTCATAGTAGACTGGTTTATGGTATAACAATCTGGGGTACATCACACGTTTGTAATGAAGTTTTTTTGGCACAAAAGAGAATTATTAGGTGTATGGCTGGTATAAGCAATATGCAATCATGCAGGCCGTATTTTAAGCAATGGAAAATTCTTCCATTGCGTTCCATATATATATACGAGCTATTAGTATACATATACAAGAATAAAAATCATTTTATTTGTAATAATGAGATTCATCAATATAATACCAGATCTAAGTTTAACTTCCATATACCTTCACATTCATTAGCATTGAGCGGTAATTCACCCCGCATATTTGGGTTACGTCTTTTTAATGCGTTACCATATAACCTTAAATCAATTCCAAAGGAAACACGTTTTAAGTCTGAAATTAAGTCTTTTCTCATACGAAATTGCATTTATTCAACTGAAGAGTATTTTAACGGTATTGCACGAATGGCAGCGACTAGTGACGGCTAAAGAAAGTAATTTTGTTTTGTTGTAATTTTATTGTTCTTTGTTTTATTTGTGTATATATGTATTGTATAACGTTTCATATACACCTTTTTGTGTGTCGAATGAATAAAGCTTATTATTATTATTATTATTATTATTATTAAAGCCAACGCAATAAGTCTTAAAACTACTAGTTATAGCACTGATGATGCTGGTCGCGTGATGCGATTAACGGTAGATTAGGATGTGTCATATAAGTTGGCTAATTCACGGCTACTAAGCGGGGTATTATCTTCAACATGAAGTAAAGTCTTCATTTCTTTTTCTTCATTAGTAGCATGTCGATTTACCACTCTCCGTTTCTCATATTCAACGCTACCACTAACATCAAACCGTTCAATTAAACATTAAAAAGATTGTCTAGATGGTTTGCGTCTACTTTGGTACTTCGCTCCGTAAAGCCTAACTGCCAAAAGACAATTTTTTCCCGCCTCGCCCAGTAGGTATATAAAGTATATCAATTAATTCATTTTTAGGAAGCTCCATAGTTATCTTATTTTTATATGACACGTGCGACGTTAATTTGCTTAATTGACATGTTAACATATTGCAATGCCTAGGTTTTGTTTTGTCATGATCAATTAATTTTGTTGAGCTTTTCCCGTTAGTGCAATAAAAACTAGGGGTAAAAATGATAAAAATTAAAATAAATCAGAAACTATTAAAAATGGGTATATAAAATATTTAATGAAAGTTAAAGTGTTTTGTAATATCTATCAGAAAAAATAATAATATACAGGGTGTGCCATTTAAAAAAAAATATATTTTTCAATTTAAAATACTGTAGTTGTATAAATTTATTCCTATAAAACATTTGTACCAAATATGAGTATTCCATCTTCACAAACACTGGCGAAACTGTCAATTTTCCATAAGAGTAAAATCACGTATTATTCTAGAAAAAATAAAATATTAGAAAAATTACTGGGTTTAGGTATATAACACCATTAACTTTCGTTAATGGTGTTATATACCTAACGTTAAAGAATTTCACGCAGAATCTAAAAATAAATTAAAAAATAGGTTGTTCCATTACAAAAAAATAATGTTATATTCGCCATATTTTTTTGAACAACCCTGTATACTTAAAAATAATTTTAAACTGTGCACCTTAACATTATCTAAAACTTTTGTATCCAACGCTTTCCCGTAATTTCCGAAACAAACGAGATAATGACCTTTGCTCTATCGTTGACTCACCCTGTAGACATAAGTACTTTGTCATACGATGCTTTTGTCGAGGGCCAAATAGAAACATTTTCGCTTTTGCAATAATAATTCGTCTTGACCCTCTAATATATTTTGTTGCGGTATTCCCAAAATCCTACTTATAATGGTGCGAATTTCACGTGTTACAGGATTATTCAATCGTCTCCCCATGTGCGGTTGAATCAACTGCTTTGGTAGTGTTTTAGCAAACACTGATTTTTCCTTGATTGTAGGATTATTCCGGTAACTTTGGTATAAAATATACGCATTAACTACAGAAATATCCACCAGACGAGAAAATATTGCCATCGTCCATCTAAGTATTCATCTACTTGTTGTGCTTTTGGCATATTTTTCATCCAGGGCGTCTACACCACCCTTATTTCGATTGTAATAAGCTATTATTTCTAGTTTCTGCGTTTCTGGATAGGTACAACCCTTGTGCTGCATAGAAGAAGTCAAGATCATGGCTTTTCCTCGTTTTCCCAGGTGCGACAGCATGGTAATTTCTTCATGAAATCCATAAAATGTTGACCCTACTGACCTGCTTCTGTTGGAAAAAAATGTAACAAGAATCCCTCTCTTATTTTTTTTTTCATCCTCGCAACAAAAGTAAGCTCTTTAGAACGTAAGATTTGAATCAGTTCGAGTGAAGAAAACCAGTTGTCTGCTGTAATATTATTCCTGTTAGATCCATAAATAGGCTTGATCACTCGTAATACTGCTTGTGTTAGTCTTAACAGTTGCTGTTCTTTTTGAGGTTATCCACGTCCATCGCAATCTTTGCCACAATAGATGTATGCATTGAAGAGGTAGTTAGTTGGAGCATCCGTGGATACATTTTACCCTTAACCTCCTTACATAGCATATCAAATTCGTCTACAATTTCGACTGATTCCGAGAGCGACATCCCTTGCGTTTCTAGTTTACGAATGGAACTTGAAACAAAGCTATAATTTGACTTAATATACAAAAGGTTTTGTAGCAATTCTGTTGATGTTACTATCTTTTTACAGTTTTCTAGAGCAATGCAGTCAGCAGTGATTTCAAGAATTACATTTTTTATTCCTTCAAAATTATCGGCGAAAAAAATTTGCTGCCTCTAACCATGTACCTCATTTGGTAATAATCGGTTCAGGAGGCAACTTAACACCGGGAAGTCGCTCCTTATAAAATTGGATTCCTAAAGGTGTTTTTAAAAATACTTTTTTGACATTGCTAATTAAATCATTAATCAAAGGGAATTGATTCCTAATGTCTTCGGCTACACGATTGAACACAGCTAAATAAATGGTATGAATAATGTTACCATAAAAAATTAAAATTTTGCGCGGCTTTTATCATGTATGGTGGCAGCGTCGACAACATTAGTAAATTTTTTTCAAAGGTATACTCCAGGTAAAAAGAAATTTGATGAACATCTTGAACGAATTGGCAATTGTCACATTATTTGTTTTTTGAAGTACTTTACAATAAATAAAGATGATTTACCTACAATAATCTTCATGAAGAATTCCTATTAACAAATGGGAATATAACGGCCACACTTATCCGTACTTTCATCTACATGATAAAATATAATTTTTTCCCTACCCATTGTTGAATTTCTGCTATTGTTTGCTGGTAACAAGATGTGCATAATTTTTTCGTAAAGTCTTTCGTCACGTTATATTATGTTTGCAATATTTTGTGCAGAAATGTTTTCAAATTAACATTGTTTAATCTTGCTAATGGTATGATAAACGAAATTAATGCGTTACACAGATCCGTATTATATTCTTCTTGTTCTGAGTTTCGTGAAGTGATGCTACACATTGACGTATAGATTGCTGCAAACGACTGTGATCGCTTTAGTTTTTCACATTTTCCAATATGTGATGGAGTTTTAGCGTGTTGATCAATCAGGTATTTTCCTCTTAGAAGACACCTACAACAACAATTGTCATTTATATTAAAAGTTAAAGAATTAAAAACAATTGTAAAGCTTTTAGTAAAATTAAACTTAACCAGTTTACTGGCAGGCTCGACAAAATATTTTGTCGCTATCCTTTACCAGTTCAGGATATGGCTTAATCATAAGAAAATTTGTTCGCTATACCCATTGTATGTACGCATAGTATTTAAAAACGTAACACAATTACATACTATTTCGCTCAAAGATATTCAATGAATGAATAGTTTATTTGGGAATTAATAATAATAAAATGTATTTACCACATCCCTTCTGCTAGGTGAAATTAAACACATGCAGTTCTTAGAAAAAAGTATTAGAGAAACCAATGTAAAAGATTTATCGTTCTGAGAATTGTCAGTTGTCGTCCTACATTAGAAATTATTAGGAATTTTTACTAATAGAAAGGATAAGAAAAAGCTTAAATATGCAATATATGCAACTTTTGTAAAAATATGCATAGAAATGCCTAAATATGCAATATATGCAATCACTAATTAGCGCTAATTAACTTCAATTAGTGTAATACATCTACATATAGACTATAATTAAAGATATGCAAAAAATAAAGTATATGCACTTTGGATATAATCCGTTCTCTACTTATAATTAATAATAAGTTATTGTATGAATTTGTATGTTGCTTTTTAAGAACTTGTACACAGATTACTGATCAGATGTCTTCCCTTATCTATTCTTATTATTACTTACTTTATCGTTGCTTCTCTTTTATCCTTTTTCTCCAGTTCTGAACGTTAACCTGTTAAATATTGTAATAGTTGTAAATACGATGGTATTAATTATTAACAGTTCTATACATTTTTAAGCAGCCTAATGCTCTTATTTGTCATTCTACTATTAAGTTGTATTTAATTGTATTAGGTGGCAATTTTGTAGGAACGGTTCATAAGACTATCCCTTACCCGTATCGACATATAAACCATTGAGATATTGGTACAATGTTTTGGACGACGTTATAGATAATATGTTATTGAATGGGCGATCCAATATGCTGTACATGCACGATGGAGCTCCCTTCTGTAATAAGAAAAAAAAAAACACCAATATATTAATAAGGACATTACGAGTTACAATGAGATAGTTTCATTCATTCATAAATATACTTTCACATTTCTTTTTATTGTTCTTCTTGTTACAGATTTGTATTTATTTGCTGAACAAAACAAGCACACAGATTATTCTAAAAGTCTCCTTTTTCTTCCCCGACGTTACCACATTTTTTTTTTTTGACATGATCTTTTTGTTACGTACCCTTTGTTCTAAGCGCCAATCTAATCCGAAAATCCCTGTCAAGTATTGGAAAAATAAAGAGCAAACGATAGCTGGTTTTTGTATCGACTTCTTGCGTTATTTCATCCGTTGAAGAAATTCTCGAGTCATAAACACAGATGCTGGGCGCTTTTGCCGTCGAGAGCGGATATCGATCGTTAAATTACATTATGCCCGAGACTCTCCAATCTAGCCGTACGCCCTTTCAAAAAATTATAAAAAGGTAGCCGACGGATTTTCCAGCAGTGCCCGGTTGGAATATTAATTTATGATATTTAATTTTCGACGATTAACTGTTTATTCATTCAATAACTTTAATGATTATTAACGCAATTGATCTAGTGCTATTGTTTACTGAATTGTGATGGCTTTTGATGATGCAAATATAATTTACTGAGGGAAATTATGCTTTGAAGTAAAACACTGTGGTTTGGATTGAATAAAAGAACTTTCCTGGTATGGTGCGCGCCAAAGGATGTATTTATTACCAGTCATATCAGGAACCAAGGGGACTTGAGCTTTACTATAAAAGTGTAGTTTATGAAGATTCAAAAATACTCACTCACTAATGAGAATAAATGCCAGCTGATTTTGGGGAATGAAGCGAAAATCGAGCACATTTTCTGCCAATGCTCTGCCGTTAAGAGAATCAGGTATGTGACGTTTGGGAAAGCTGATTTCAAAGACACGAACAATGCCGTTTAATAAACTTGGAGTTATCTTAAGGTCCTGACTGTTGATTAAACTTTAAGATAAACAGGTTTATACTGTATTGGCAAACCAATTATCAATGAAACCGGATCAATTTTGGGATCCGGTGTCACTGGATTCGATTTAATGAGGTTTCACTGTATATTTTAAATTGAAATTCCAATACCTATTGCAAGTAACAATCCTTTTTAGTAAAAGTTACAAGATTGATGGAATAAAGCATATAAATGTTAAATGGTACACACGGGATAACATTTCCTATATTTCTAACCTTCTCTCAATCAAATTTCCTTCTAATAATAATAGCAATAATAAAACTAATACATTCTTTATCTCATAAAGAATTCTTTGCAAATAGTATAAAATTTTAAATGAATAGCGTCAGAGAGAAAGACAAAAGAAGAAAAACAGACATTATGGCTTAATAAGAAAATCATTTAAACTATATGGCTCAAAAGATAACAAAAGCAATTTAAGCTCCTTTCTAAATATTTTCGGTTGCGACATATCAGTCAACCTCTTTGGTAAATTATTAAAAAAACTTTATGCCCGTGCAACCTGGGTGTTTTCTGTTAAGGTAAGCCCATGCGTTGAGCAAGTGTACTCTAAAGCTCGCGTAGGATAATACATTTGTTCTTGCAAATCATAACTATGTCCGTTATTATACAGGGTTTTCCACGGAACTGGCTGGTTAGAAGTTTTCCGGCTTAACGAAATTCCTCAGTTTTAAAAAATTGGGGTTTGCAACAATTTGGCACTTACTTTCTTTCTAAAATATTTCACCTTTTTTGCACTTCCGGTTAACGGAAGTCGCCACGAACTTTGTTATTTTAAATGGAACACCCTATATATTATTATATTTTTGAATTTACCATAAAATTCTATGACGATTAGCATTAGGGTATCTTATACCTATCTTCAACTGTTTCTAAGATATTACGATTTTTGTTAAAATTTTGACATTTACATTGTTGTATGTAATTGATTAATTCTCACTTGATTCAAGTGTCAGAAATCTCCGATTTTGAAATCAACAAGTACTAACATTGTTTTACCAAAACGTAGAAAAAAAAATTCAGTGACATTATATAGGGTGTTTAAAAATTAGTGACATATCCAAGAATTTTGAATGTTGCAAAACCTAATTTTTTTAAATAGAACACCCTGTACATTTTTCTATTTTTGGATGTAGAATTAAATTCTATACCAATTTGCTGTAGCATTCCCTATACCCATCTTCAGTAGTTTTCTTTTAAATTACTCGTTTTGTTTATTACCGCTTTCAAATGGCCGAATAATTTCTATCTGGTGGGCCATGACATTAACATTACAACAATTTATTATTATTAGTAAGTATTATTGTTATAATCATTGCTTGTTACACATCGCGTGTTTAGATCGATGAATATTATTGTGGAACTTATGAATTAGATAATGAAAAATATTGAAGGAGCTTATTTTAACCTGGATACTTTAAATTTATTTTACATTTACTGAGAATGCAGGAAGAACTTATAGAGAATTTAACGTAATTAAAGGAATTTATTGGTTGTTAATATATCTAACGGAATCCAGAAAATTTTGAAATGATTTCTCTTAATAGCTTGGTTTCAAATTAAGGGAAATGGTATAAACGATAACGACGACAACATAACAAAAATTGTTTCACTAACACGTAGTGTGCTTGTCAGACAAATGTTTTAAAGTTTTTGATATATTAAAGTATTTTCAAAATTATAAAGGTTTTTATGAAGAATATTTAGATACATGCATATTTAACAAATGCAATTTACAAGCAGCATAAACTTGAACCATGACATAGAGCATCAAAAAAAAAATGCTCAATGTGAATTCCGTTTACGTCCAAGCATTTTATGATTCGACGTGTTAATGTGTCGCCTTATTCATCTTCTCACTTCAACTGGGGGCTAATTCATCAAACGTTCTCGTCACACGAATCATTAAATCTTGCTTGGTAGTACCGAAAGTTGCGTACAGTGTGTAATCTGTGTAATGTATTATTTCAAAGTTTTCTGAAATTTATTAGATATATTAGCCGAAAATAATTCCTATAATTGCCGTAAATTCTCTATAAGTTCTTCCTGCATTCTCAGTGAATGTAAAATAAATTTAAAGTATCCAGGTTAAAATAAGCTCCTCCAATATTTTTCATTACCTAATTCATAAGTTCCATAATAATATGCATTTATCTAAACACGCGACGTGTAACAAACAATGATTATAACAATAATACTTACTAATAATAATAAATTGTTGTAATGTTAATGTCCTGGCCCACCAGATAGAAATTATTCGGCCATTTGAAAGCGGTAATAAACAAAACGAGTAATTTAAAAGAAAACTACTGAAGATGGGTATAGGGAATGCTACAGCAAATTGGTATAGAATTTAATTCTACATCCAAAAATAGAAAAATGTACAGGGTGTTCTATTTAAAAAAATTAAGTTTTGCAACATTCAAAATTCTTGGATATGCCACTAATTTTTAAACACCCTGTATAATGTCACTGAATTTTTTTTCTACGTTTTGGTAAAACAATGCTAGTACTTGTTGATTTCAAAATCGGAGATTTCTGACACTTAAATCAAGTGAGAATTAATCAATTACATACAACAATCTAAATGTCAAAATTTTAACAAAAATCGTAATATCTTAGAAACAGTTGAAGATAGGTATAAGATATCCTAATGGTAATCGTCATAGAATTTTATGGTAAATTCAAAAATATAATAATATATAGGGTGTTCCATTTAAAATAACAAAGTTCGTGGCGACTTCCGGTTAACCGGAAGTGCAAAAAAGGTGAAAATATTTTAGAAAGAAAGTAAGTTCCAAATTGTTGCAAACCCCAATTTTTTAAAACTGAGGAATTTCGTTCAGCCGGAAAACTTCTAACCAGCCAGTTCCGTGGAAAACCCTGTATAATAATAACATCAGATATTCATATATGCAAAGAATATGTACCGTGAGTAATCCAGACTTCTTAAAAACGCCACTACAAATTTGTCTAAATTTCATTTTGTTTATTATTCTGATAACCCTTTCCTGTGTGACAAAAACATTCTGTAGGCGACCGCTACCACCGTAGAATGTAATTTCGTAACGCATGTTAATATGCTTTGACCAGTCAAGGAATTCATCAACTCCTAGAAATGTAACGTAATTGCTTACATCAGCTTCTTTCTTATTAAATTCTATGGTACCTGATATCTCAAGCTTTCATTGTTTTGTACTAAATAATATCTCCTAAATGATATCACCAATTGCAAAGCAAAAGTGCAAGGTGAATTGGTAGGTTTCGACAACCTCTATTCGAGACTAGAGTGTCCTTTTCTAGGGGAGAGTTACCACTAGATAGTTTCAGTGTAAGCCACTCTTCGTTAATGTCTTTTCTAAATGTAAAAATACCACCAATAACTACTGTACAATATGACTTAATTGTTAATTAATTGTTTACGTATAGAATTTTTTTTTATAGTTTTTCTCTTTGACGATGAATAACTTCCAGTCACAAAACATTCCAATCGTAACATTCCTGTATGAACTCCTATATTTAAAACTTAAGTGTTAATAAGTCTATAAATTACATATATTATTTCATCCCAGGTATACATAAAAGAGTTGCACAACTGCTGCGGTTCAACAAGAATCATATTTGTACTAATTTTATTTAGTAGTTTCAGAAGTATTGAAGAAATGAAAAAGCAAAATTAATTAAAAAATTATTCATGATCCTTTTGATTATATTGCAATGTTAACCCTCGATTTTATGCAGTTAAAATAGATTTCTCGTTTTATTAGCTGCCTGAGCAAGAGTTAGTTTTTCCTCCGATGCATTTTGTCATAGTAAGATAAGATTTTGACAGCAGTTCTGCTATTTAATTCTATATTTAAATCTTCTATGTTTTAGAAGATAAATGCACAAGTAATATAAAAGTAGACCGATTTTCATAGATCAGGACGACGTATATAATATAAAAGTTTAACGAACGTTTAATAACTAATGTTTGTTTCATAGGTACTAATAATATTTACAGTAAGTTCCATTCTACGCCAATACAACGTACTTGAAAACTCAATATGTATAGAATATTTTCAAAATATTTCACAACCATAGTATTGGTTCAAATCACAATGTTTAATAAATTCACAGTGCAACAACCAAAATGGGAATGGGATGAGACCAATTGCAAATGAAAGTTGACATTATCCATAACAAAACCTTGAAGGGTTTTTTTTAGTTCAGTGGGAGATTTTTTTTTACACGCATTTGAAGTTGTTGATTTCGGAACGTTGTCTAACAAGGAAAGATCATTGAAAATTTGATAAAATAATGCTTTTTAATTTTTATTATCCTGGAAAGTTGTCGTATCTTACTGTTTTTGGGGTCGAGGAGTTAATTTTCGATATTTATTTTTACCTAAAACTGACGCTAGATGGTGCTGTCATACAAATGGTGTTTACAAAAATAACTTTTTTATTTTAAAGTATTATATCTTATTATATCTTATTTGGATCTCATTTTGGATTCGCTTAATCATTATCACTATCACTGTCAATTTGCATGTTTGAAGTAGCAAAAGCTCCAGAAGTATTAGGCTGTGGATCTCTGTATGTTTCTGGTTCTTGCTCTTCGTCAGTATCCTCTTCATCGGTTGTTCTCTTTAACCACCAACATAAATCACCTAACATAGAATCTAGTTTCTTTCCTCTGAAAACGTTCACCTTGCTCATCAGATTCGGTGGATAGTTGGTTTTCAAACCAATCCATATGGTAATGGAGAAAATGAATTTTTAATGACATATTCACACCAAGTTCCTCAAAGGCATTCAAGAGACGTTTAACTCTTTGTGCACTATCTGCTTCTTGTTTTTTACCAAGAACATTTTCGATTACGTCTTTAATTGCATTCCATGCAATTAATTGATTTTGATCTAAAGAATTATCAAAATCATCATTTTTCAATCTTCTAATGTCTGGACCATTAAACATACCTGTAAAATTAGAAAAAAATATTGTAAATTCATTTTCTAAAATCATTTATTTTATTTGTATACAATACCTTCTTTAACTTTGCTAGCACTGAGTCGTGGAAATGTAGATCTTAAAGTAGTAAAAGCTGATCCATCTACAGAAAACAAAAAATGCTGCAAACATTCATTCCGACTATGCGCCATCTTCAGTGGTAGTTTTCTTACTAAATTGTCTTGGTACGTTGTTGTTAGTATATATAGATTGGCAGGTAATATAATTGCGCGCTTGTGTATCTTTATTGTCTTGTTTTGAATTTCTGCGTTACTGAGTTTTATTGCCTTATTGTCTTGTTTTTTTGTAGAAATTCTTTAAGGGCTCAAATATTATGGCTAAAGCAGTGAAGCAGTAAATACACTATTTTTTTATTGAAAATTTACAAGAAATAGCATCATTTGTATGACAGCGCCATCTAGCGTCAGTTTTAGGTAAAAATAAATATCGAAAATGAATTCCTCGACCCCAAAAACAGTAAGACACGACAACTTTCCAGGATAATAAAAATAAAAAAGCATTATTTTAGACAGCGTTCCAAAATCAACAACTTCAAATGTGTGTAAAAAAAAAAATCTCGCACTGAACTAAAAAAAAACCCTTCAAGGTTTTGTTATGGATAATGTCAACAAAGTTCGATTTTGTATCACTGTGATATTGAGTAAATATTGAATGCTAATTTAGTTATACGTAATACAAATATTTTTCTATATATAAGAAATATTTTATTCAAATATTTGTCATAAAATATTTTATAAATGCATTTTGTATCTTAGAAGTATTTTTGAAACATATAATATTTATACCACATTAAATACATAATCTATAAATATTTGCTGCTACTATTTGAGCATTTTCGATATTTTTTTGGTAATGGCGTCCAAAACATCCTCAATATTACCATTATCAATATTATTATATCAATATTTTCATTCTTTGTCTTTCATTCATCATTTGTCTAACAGTTGCCATATAGAAGCATTATAAATTAATCCATAGCTAATAAAAATGCATTGACACTAGCATGTCAGGGCAAGCAGAGAAAATATTAAACATTTCAAACAACAAATATTAAAAACGTGTTTCACATGACGTTTTGAATAAAATAGTAATTGCCCCTTTCTACATCATGATCTTATTTCATTTCTTATTTCAACCTACCCCAACTAGAAAACTGTCTTTTAACATTTATATATCCACCATTTTATTATCTGATATACGTACGATAATCCGACTGCGAGAATGTTATCCGAACTTTATCGATAATGTTGGTCCGTCGAAGAAATACAACAATACGTTTATGTCCTCGTTTACGGCTTTGGTAACATTATTTGCGTCTGATATTGCCGATGGTCAACAGAACCGGAGAGAAACGCACGGACTGACATTTAATTTTCTGAAACGTGACTCCCGGCACAGAATCGATTAATAGCAGGCAAATACTAGAACGGATCCATATTGGAAACAATGTAATTTGATGCAGTAATGGCGATAGGTAGATACTGTTGTAGTTTAATAGTCGTAGTTTAAGGACTACGCATTTAAACGATCGCAAAATGAATTTTAGATATTATCAAATGAAAATATACAGCGTTATTCATGCAGTACGGTGCGGAATATTGTGGTTAAATAAGGCGTCGTGTAAAAAGTTTTTCTATATGGAATCTCTGTATATATTATCGCATTTTTTTGATTCTCTAATCAAAATAAGTGTCAATTTTATTGAGGTTCAAACACCTAAACCTAAAGATTTTCTAAATAATTTGAGTTTTGCGAAAATCCCAATTTGGTTTTCGAGAAGGGCGTTCAACTATGTCGGTTGTAACCGAATTTTTAAACGAATTACATATATAAATCTTTTGAAGAAGGACAATCCAGTAACGGCGTGTTTGTTGATTTAAGCAAAGCGTTTGACCTGGTTAAACATGATGTTTTGTCTATGGAAGATTGGAGGAAATCAAACGATATTTTCAAACCTCATCTTGTTCGCTGGGCAGTTGAGTCCTTTGAACCGTATAAATCACCGGGACCAGATGCCGTGTTTCCAAGATTGCTTCAGGAGGCAATTGGACACATCATGGGGCCCCTCTTGGAGATATTTAGAGCTAGCCATGCGTTGGGCTACATTCCCAGGGCTTCGAGAGATACTAGGGTTGTGTTCATTCCGAAACCTGGGAAGAACACATACTATCATCCGAAATCATTCAGTCCAATTAGTCTCACATCTTTTATGCTGAAGACTATGGAAAAAATTATACACCTAAACATTACAGAAGGAGCACTTGCAAGATATTCTCTGCATCCTCTGCAATGGGCATACCAAAGGGGAAAATCAGGAGAGGCTGCCCTGCATAGTTTGGTGGAAGGACTCGAAAGGAGCCTACATTAAAAAGGAAGTTGCCCTTGCAGTATTTTTAGACATCGAGGGCGCCTTTGATAACACCTCAACGCCCTCGATCAACCGATCACTAATGGAACGGAACATTGACCAGACGACTAGCAGATGGGTTGACTGCATGCTAAAAGGCAGAGTGGTCTATGCCAATATGCTAGATAAAAATATCGCCATGAGGACCACTAGAGGGTGTCCTCAAGGGGAAGTACTGTCACCACTGCTGTGGAGTTTGGTGGTGGATGATCTCTTCAGATCATTAAACGACAAAGGAATATGGACGCAGGGGTACGCTGATGACATTGTCATCGTAGCTAGGGGGAAGTTCCCAGGCGTGGTGGCGGGCATCATGCGTAATGCACTGCGAATGGTGGAGGAATGGTGCCTTTCACAAGGATCTCAGTTAATCCACAAAAAACATAGTTGGTTGCCCTTACCAACATGAGAAAACTCAATGACCTAGGCGGCATTAGACTGTTTGGGCAGGAGTTACAATTAACCAAGGAAGTAAAGTATCTGGGTGTTACCCTTGATGCAAAACTGAGCTGGAAAAATCATTTAGTTAACACAACGACCAGGGCCACGCAACTATTCTGACGTTGCAGGCAAAACCTGGGGTTTAAAGCCGAAGGCCATTGGCCATATACTGCCGTGATAAGACCGGCGATAACATACGGGGCAGTAGTCTGGTGGAGGAGGACAGAAGTGTCCTCCGCAGCGAAGATGTTGACCGCTGTCCAGAGACAGGCATTGCTGGGTATCACTGGCGCAACTAACAGTACAGGGACCGCCTCTTTGGAGACCATTGTGGGCCTCCCCCCGCTGGAAATCTATGTGAGAGCGGAGGCAATGAATGCGATCCTTAGACTGAAAGCCAACAACCTGTGGCATCCCAACTTCAGGGTGGGAGGACACACTTATACTACGGGCACGCTGCTGGACGGGCCATTGCTACAAATGCCCACGGACAGCATGGTACCCGAAATTATCTTCACTGAAAAGGTGAAAATCTCCATACCGAATAGAGACTAGGCACGTAGTGAAATCACTGCTAACGAAAACTGGTACACGGATGGATCCAAATCCAGCCAGGGGGACAAGAGCCGGTATTTGTGAGCCCAGTCCTAATCAAAGGATATTCATAAGCCTGGGGAAACATACAACGGTCTTCCAGGCAGAGGTATTCGCCCTTGCAGCCTGTGCAGAAATTATTGCAAAAGGGGGCTACATGAGGATGAAAATTAATATAATGACTGACAGCAAGGCTGTCATTAAGGCAGTCTCAAACCCTGTAACTAGGTCAAAACTAGTTAGGGACTGCAAACAATCCCTCAATGCACTGGCACGAGACAACACGGTGTCTCTGATTTGGGTGCCGGGACATGGGGATATAAAGGGCAACGTAATAGCCGATGAACTAGTCAACGAGTGCTCTAAGAGACACTTCATGGGTCCAGAGCCCACATGTGGGATTACTAAAGATTCCGCAAGAAGGGAGATCTGGACCTGGTTAGATGAAAAAAAGTACAAAGAAATGGAGGTCGACTGAAGGTCAACTCCATACCAAAACACTGATAGGGAATGGGGATGGTAGTTTCTCTGATAACCTACTCAAGCGCAGTAAGAAAGAAGTTAAAACCATTACTGGGTTGGTAACTGGACACTGTCCTCTGAAAAACATCTATACAACACAGGCCGTGTAAGCGAACCGTGGTGTAGAAGATGCGAACTACAGGAGGAAACGAGTTTACATGTAATCTGCACATGTGAGGAACTAAAGGTACTCAGGCAGAAATATTTCGGGAGAGATCTATTGGAGCCCTCGAAGGTCCTCAAGTTTCCACTGGGCAAAATATTGGGCTTTATAGAGCACACCAAGCTGCTCGAGTGGAAATAAGAGAATCAATAGGGATGGTACAATGAGCATCAAGCTCAAGTGCCCGGACATCAAGTGCCCACCCTAACTTGAATGAATGAATGAAAATGACATGATGTTTTGCTTGCAAAGTTAGAGTGTTGCGGTGTTAGAGGCCAAGCTTTGGAATGCTTTCGGTCGGCTACATTATGTAGATATTAATGGCACATCATCTTATATGAGCAGAGGTGTACCACAGGGTAACGTATTGGGGCCATTGCTATATATAATTTATGTTAACGATGTTCCGAATTTAAAAATGATTATGTATACCGACGACACTTCGCTGTTAATTACAACCCAAACGGAAGACGATATACGCATGGCAGTAGAAAGTGTAACAAATAAGTTAAACAACTATTTTTTAAGTAACGCCTTGCACTTGAATTGTTTCTATTGAATTTGGTTTAGCCCAGCGTACAAGGGAAATCATATTAAGTCAGGCAAATTCAATCGAGAATTGAGTGTCAAAATTCTTTTTACAATACACTGATATTGATTTAATTTGAAAATACCATATAAGTAAAATTAATAAAATTCTAAAGTAAAATCTAATACGGAAAGTACAATTTTAAATGTTTTAGTCTAGCTAAGATGTTATCAATCCAGCTTTACATAAAATATATTTCCTTTTTTTTTTTTGGTTCTACGATTTTCATTAAAGCACCCTGTTCTTGTATCCTTTTACATTATCGCTTCCGCTGAGTATAATAAATGATCCTATAGTATTATCGATTAAGCGGGCTGAACTAGTCATTTACTCGTTTTCTTTTATAATATTGTCTGCATAGCGTTGCCATTTTTCAATGTCAAAGTTTTCAGGAGCTGTTATTAATAACGCCTGTAATTCTGCTAGTTTAAAAGTTCCAATTTCCACTTAAACTTCCATTCGTCCTTTACAATAACACTTTATCATTTATTTCGAATATCATCGGTTATTTATAATTGCGAATAATAAAAGATGTTAATGGACCCGTATCATTGCAATAGAAATTAACCCTTGATTCATATTCCGATGGTGACGTTAAAGCTAAAATAATTCACGTTAAGAATGACGTAAAAAATGAGTAAAACAATGACAAAATACAAAAGCCGAGACTTCAGTGTTTCAGGAGACTATGTCAGGCGGCTTCCTTGGCAAAAAATAGAGCAATCAATATTGGATGTCTTAAAGGATTTGATTCCATGCAAATATGGCAAACCTAAAGGATACAAACCAAAATTAAACTAATGATTTGTACCTCAGTTTGAGATTTCAAAATTGAATTAGTGGTTTCATAAACAGATAAACATGAACATAACTTTTGGACAAAAAAAAAGCCCTTCCTATTCAATAAATTTTTACTCAATTAGCAATCCATGTACTCTATACTCATCTGCATTGAAATAACTGTTTCAATTGAAAGTCTAATGCCAAGCTGTTTATATTTTCAAGTTCAGGATTATACCTGGCTAATTATGATAATCTTTATGTCATCGTGGCAAACAGAATTTGTTGTTGCTTAACTGTTCTTTAATTAGCTTGTACATATATGTACGAATATTATTTTTTTAAAGCGAAGCTACACCTGAATCATTTAGGCTGTGAAATATGTTCTGATTTAAACAGATGGTATTATACAATTTGATAGCATGGTATATCTTAGACAGTAATGTCTGCCTGCTAGAATATAATAGTAAAGTGTTATTATTTGCGAGATCTCATATTACATCTAATAGGGGATGGTGTAACTTTAGAGAACCTGTTCCATTGTTTTCGAAAACTTGCATTAAATGAAACCACTAACTTCGCAGATTGTTTGGCTACCTTGGACTGAAAATAGGTCATCAAAGAACTTGACTTCGATAACTTTTGTATAAACATTCCATTTGAATTTGAATTTTTGTGGTGTAGTTTTACGAGTTAAATTCTTTTCTGAAGACATATAAAAGAAAAGTGTGGGATTCTCTTTACTGGAATGCCATATTTCCATAAATACCTTCTGAATTTCTTAAATACCTGCGATATTTAGTATCCAAAAGAATGTGACAAAAACTGTGAATAAATAATCGATATTTCTGGTTTTTTATCTGAAAAAAAAGCATTTACATTAATTAATTCATGAATACAGAGGATATATTTCATTTAATATTATGAAAAAATTATAAGCTAATATTCCGAGCATTTGTGTTGAGGAAAGCAGAGCAATATACAGGTTGTTCAAAGTTATCAGCACACTACTGCTAATTCTGTTAATATTGCAGCTATGATGTTGGTTAAATTATCAAAGATGTATAGGGTTTTTTACGCTGATTACAATCGTGTAATCAGAAAACCAATTAAAAATCGCGTTTACGAGATATAATAGATAACTTTGTTTTTTTTTTTAAATGGACCAGCCTGTATATTTTGTTATCAATGGATAGAAAATCAGTTTCTGTATGCAATATATAATAGTATAACCTTAAAATGAAAAACAAAAGAGCTACGACTAATATAATAATGGATTCGATATAACAGCCAAAACTTTGTTGCTTGGCAAAGCAGAAATCGAAGCAAACTTTGATTGCTTAGTTTTAAGACATAACAAAATTATAACAGTTTTGCGAAGCTTGTTGTGTACTAGTATTGAAAAAAAAAGCTTTATTAATTCCAATTGCTGGTTATTTTGCTTTATCTCTAAATTCGTTTATTGCCGTGTTCCTTTTTATCGTTGCTTTTTGTTCATTATTTATTTACTTATAATTCAAGTGGGAGAAATACAATATATGTACTTGAGGCATATTTTGTATATAGAAGGAACAGCAGTAGGGCCTTGGAACGTTAAAGGGAAATGTTTTTTAAAATGTCAACTATTATTTCGCTAATTCCAATAGAATGCAAATATTTTTAAAAGAAGCCGAACGAAAAAACGAAATACTAGCAGCGCGGAATTGAAGATACACAAGTATGTACCGTTTAAATATCGGCCAATGCGAATTTTCCTTGAAACGGACTTTGAAGGAAGAATTGCGTTTTGTACGCAGTTTTTTTGGCACAATTTGTAGAAAATAATGCCTTAAAATACATTTTGTGGAACGTTGAGATAAACTTTTCAAACAATAGAATGTACAACATAAAAAATGTAAATCATTGGATCATTATAAATCCTCTCCTACCAATGCTTCGTAGGCCACAACACCGCTTTAATTTCAATGTTTAGTGTGGCACTTAGTCCCTAGTGAGCTGTTGCCTCAATATTTCCAATGCCTTTAAAATTATTGAGGTAGGTACCTTTTTTGGCGGTATGTAATATTTGAAAATTGTCTGGAAAATTTTCTGGTTTGTCCAGAATTTGATATGCTGGTTAGGTACCATAAGTGCTATGCCAATGACAAGTGCTAGTCCCTGAAATTGCGCCGCCACGCCTTTTTTGGCAATGGTGTCCGTTTCCTCATTTTCAAGAACGACTGAGTGTCCAGGCAGCAGGATTATGAGCCACCCGCAATGTGTTTAGGGTGTGTTTATTGCTCCAGATCAGCTTCGAGTTGCATTTATGCGCCTCTAGCGCTTTTAGCACCACCTAACTGTCGCTGAAGATGTTTATTGGTTTGTGCAGCTTCTATCCAAACTCCCTCGCACTCATCTCAATGGCATACGTTTTAGCCTGAAAGATCGTTGTGTGTTGTCCAAGCTTATAATATCTTCTAACTCTTGGACTGCGACAAAATATTCCTGCCCCTACATCCTGGTTTTTGAACCTCCCGTAAACCAGCAGATGTCTGCGTGCGTCAGTGTATCTTCGTTGCATCTCCATTCCTCTCTATTTGAAAGGGAGGTAGTGAAGTATGTATCGATCATTGGTTGAGTACACAACATGTCCGAAGACATTCTCAACATGCCATCAGAGATAACCTATTGTAACATCTTATTGACCACACAGACATGAGTATGTGACGATTCATTTGCTATATAACATAGGCGAAATGCTCTTACCCTGACCTCCCCTACAATAATGTGCAAGAGTGTAAATCCAGAAGACTTTTATTTTCAAAGATGGGGAAGAAGACGTTGCTCCCATGATTGACACAGTCCAGTTTTATTGTGACTTTGGCTTGTTGCGCTTTTTGCCACCAAGCGATTGCTCCAGAGGTTATGATTGAACGTACAATCACCACGTTGACGTTGAACCTACATCTCAACCAGGGTGTGAACTTGATGTTCTATACCCTTTGATCTCTGATGGGGGCGGCACGATCAAGGGGCTGGGGGTGGGTGTTTGAAAGTATTGTGTGGTAAGTTACTCTTTCAGGGGGGAATTGATGATTGTTATTTGAAATTCTAACACGAAACTAATATTTTGAACTTTTACCTGACTAAAACTACCATCACATAGAGCCAATCGACTACCCCAAGATTTTCTTCCACCCTTCGGCATGTCCACAAGGATACCTTCGCTTTGTGGGTAATCTTTTTCAGATGCGCGATCAAATAAGACCACAATGAATTGCACCATGAATAGTAGGCGGTGTCACATGTACCATTCTCTTCTTCCTGGTGAACGGTATCACCACAAAATAGATAATACAGAAGTTTCACTCCGGTGATTAAATGGACAGATATCTATGGTTTTTTCAATCAACTCTTGACGTTCTTTCGGAACGATTGCGCACTGCTATATTTCTATGCGCAGACTCGTGGCGTCGTATAAGCAATAATAAAAAATAAAATCGTGACCATGGGAAATAACATTGGAGTAAAATTTCTGCTTATATTTTATTCTGTGGTATTACCTGGTTTTGTTTGGGTTAATGGTTTATTTGGGTGTTTACCCTGATGTACTATCTCAACCAGCATTAAAAATGCATTAATAGCTACACGTTTTTTTATTATTAAAAGCTATGAATACTAAATTTCGGAAAAAGAAACATAATAAAACCTGAGCACTTAGCAGAACATACCAAATAATTACATTTTGTTAGCATATCCTTTCCTTTTGCGAAAATATTCACACATTTAATACCCCATTTCTTCGTTGGGGATTATACGCTCACCCGCTTAAAAAATGGGTTGAAACGTTTCCTTCGTTTGTTTCACGTCCTAAACAAATACTCGAAAGGTGCGTAAAAATATACCTTTATGCGTGCTACGGGTCCCCGGTAAAGGGGTAGACCGAACTTTTTCCAAGGGAGCGAATGCAAATCAAAGGAAGCCTGGCTTTGTTCTGTGTAATTTCTTAAATAACAAAGTTGACAGTAGTTGGCGGTACTTAATTGAAATATATGTCGGTTCGTTGCCAGTTTAATTTCTTTTTTTTTTTAGCTCATGTTGGGGTTTCAGCGCGCTTGGATTACTTGTAGGTAAAATATAAAGAGTACCCTTATATTTATATGTTAGTGTTTTACGTGCATTTATGTTATATAAAATAATAATATGTAATATAAGTCCAAAGGGAAGGTTAAACCGAGGATTATTGATCTACGGTTTAAACCGCGATTGCAATAATTGTTTTATAAAATAATAATTAGTTTTAATTCAATATTAACCAGAAATAAGATTTTTTTAATTTATGTTCACTATACGTTAATTTGGGGTTAGATTTATATGAACCGCCATTAGTTTTAGTTATTTTAGGAATTTTTAATATTTGAGGTTGTATTCAAATATCACTGAGTTGGTCTGTGATAAAATAGTTATTCTTAACAAATATTAATAACCCAGATATTAGTTTTCTATTAAATTTAATTTCTGCTATTAACGGGTAGATGGCTCTGAATTTTAAACTTATTCTTTTTATTTTGACGTTGCTTTAACCTCATGCATTTAAAGTGCCAGGAAAGTTTGAACACGTATTTTTGTATTAAACAAATTGTTTTATATAGTATTTTCGATTCCAACATGCGTACCTGTGACTTAAGAGTCTCAAAAGTGGCAAAACATAGCGTTTTGGGGAAGAAATAAAGAGTTAAGCTAATATCACGTGACAAGTACTATGTTGCGAAGGTAGTTCCGAAGTTATACGACGAAATTCGATCTACAGCATAGCCTCCTCGATGACGCGTTTGCTATAAATTTAAAGTTCTTTTGCATCTTCATTTTGATTTATGGATAATAATATTCTGTAATAATAATAATTTACAAATATATCATATGTTACACTATTTAGGGCCCTAAGAGATAAATGACATCGACTGCTCATATGTTTACAAAAGCACTCCAAGAGATTCCTACTGCCAGTTGATAAAGCCAGGACCCAAAAGTGAGGCTAACATCTAGCGGCCTCTCCTTGTTAAGGCGAATTCACACTTATGCAATTTCTCGCGGCAATTATTATTTGAATAAAAGTTGCATGCATTTATGCAATAATCTGAATACTAAATTGCATGCAACTTTTATTCAAATAAGAATTTCTGAAGAAAATCTATATCGTGCTATAAGTGTGAATTCGCCTTTAGATATCTAAAAAAGAAATTCTCTATTTGACTGCATTCTCAGTCATATTAATTTTTTTCTAAGATTTGTAAGTTGCTTTTAAAAACATATTGGTACAGAATTGTGAAAAACCCCAATGAACTTTCAGAATTATGAATCTTGGAACGGAATGTTATTTACTTAAGCAAATGGCTTGTTTTTTTTTTATTTAAAACACTATCATGATGTATTTTTCAGGAATAATTCCCTTATTATATTTATTATTTCATTTTCGTAATTTTTACCCTAAGAAATTCTATGAATGGTAGTTTATTTTGCTTTGAAATACAATAGTTATTAATTTGCGATGTCATCCTAGAATAATACTACATTTTATTACTATAATTAGTAATAAAATCTCAATTTTTGTTGCGGAGAAGTGTCTAAATTCTAAACAGAAGTCCGTGTGCGACGGCTTCCTACTTATGTTTCTACTTTCAATGGTCGATCTTCCACGGCCGTCTGACTCACACGCTTGCCTACCGTGATAGTGGGAGATCCTTTCCACACAGCGCCAAGCACTGACGTATACTGATGACGCGAAAGTAGATCAACCAGCAGCAGTAGGCCAAGAAACAGCTGGCCCCACTTCAATGTAATTTTTTCATATACTACGACCACCCCCTCTTCCGCTAGCTCCGCGCGAATACCAACAAACGTCTAAAAATCGGGGCCAATCCTGACGTGTCCCCGCTTGTCTGCATAAATAACTACAAAGCGCGTTTTGGTCGCATGAAATCATATTTTTACAGAAAATAAAGGCTCTTTAATGATTAATTTGTGGTTTGCAAAGGTGGGGCCATGTCCCCCAGGACTCTTTAAGAGGAGCCGCCCCTGATTTATTTGGTATTTGTATGCTTCAATTGGATATTTATTAAATATATGTAATATAAGCCTCACCAGTCCAACATAAAAAAAAATATATAAATATTTGAAGACATTTATTATTATTTCTGCCTTCCTAGGATCATGTCTACTGCTGTGTACTGATAGAATTAAAAAAGCAAAATGCAATTTTAAAAATGGAAAAGAAATTAGATTAGCTAGCTCAACGGATAAAAACTTTCAAGGGCGCAAAAGAACAATTAATCTCAGAGTTACCCTCGCGAATTAAAACTTGAATCTAGTCACGAGAAGTAAATTGTGGGAGAAAGAAATCCGAAAATTACCCGAAAAATTGAAAAGGTTTAATTAAAAATAAAAGAACAGAATTTTCAACGACGTTAATTAACAGTCAGAATTTATTATAAAAAAAAGAAAAAAAAAAACAAGTTAATTACAATTTTGCAGAAAAAAAAACCGTGAACAGGGGTTCTGGCTTAAATAAAAACTGCACGTGATTCTAAATTACAATAGGATAATGCTATTTCCTATATCAAAGCAAAAGATTTAGTTGTCCAGGAAGATAATCCAATATCTTTCAAATCAATCCACGTGGTAGCAAATTAATACAAACTAAATTAAGCGTGGACAATTTGTAACAAAAAAAAAAAAGAATGACAAACTAAATGCAAGCACAAAACTTCTAATCACCTAACCCGAGGTGATAGATAAAATAAAAATGAAACAGCAAACTAGAAAACGGAAAAATTAAACTCTTTAAACTAAAGTATCTTCCCGAAACAAAAATAATAATTGATCTTATATCTATAATGTGGACATATCAATATAATAGCAATTATTATAAAGCGAATTCCTTGATGGATAGAATAAAACAAATAACGCGAATCAAATTACGATATAAAAATGTAATACAAAATGGCTGCAAGGAATTTAAAAATACAAGTACTCACGCTAGCAAGTCAACCAAGGAACTGAGTGACAAAGTTGAACAGTCGTATATCATACCATGCACAACGTAGTTGTGCAATTCACCGACAACAATTTACGGAAAAGGCGCTGACAACAAGAACAAATAAAAGATATCTTGAAGAATGAAATTAATTTTAAAAAACTTAACACTAAATTAAATAAATTATACAATTAACTCTTTAATTAAAATTGAAACAAACTAAACATTAATTGTGGAAATTTCTGGATATAATGATACAGCAAAAATCATGACAAATAAGGCAACTTAAAATACACTCGCTGTAAACGGGATGCCGCTATCCATAGCACTACGTACATTACTACAAAAAAGTCAAACAAAATGGCTACAATATCTTGGCTTGACTAGCAAACATTTTTATGATTCAGAAATAGTAATAATAATAATAATTTATAATATATAAAAGGAGCCGGGTTATATTTTATGTATATCATATAAGAAAACGATCTCTGCTCAAGAGAAGATCTGCAATATGGTGGTGATATTGATCCACGAAACCTGGTGGTGAGACTATGAATATCAGACCTAAACCTGATTTTGTAATACAGATAAGGCGGTGTTTTAAAAGTTAGAATCTTATGAAATAGACATATCATTAAGTACTCCCTACCGTAATACATATTTAACCAGCTTACTTCACGTACCTTATGAGAAATCAAACCAACCAAATCAACCTAAAGAAATTTGATTATAAATTTCTTTAGGTTGAAAATATATCGCAAACATGCATGCTGAATCTTTGAATGTACTTGGGCGCTGGTTTGCTTCATATTTTAACAACAGAATGCAAATGGTAAAGGTACGTTACAGAAACAATGAAGGAAATGATACTTTGATTGAATCATCGTGGTTACCCACGGATTCTGGAATTCCATAAGGTTCAGTGCTAGGTCCAACACTTTTCAATTTATACATAAACGATATAGTCTTGTTTCTATCAAATATATACCTGACGATTTATGCTGATGATCTCGTTATGTTAACTGCTCCTAATATAAATACTCATATTACTGAAAACACAACAAATTCTTTATTAAAATAACTTATGCAATTGGTTTTCGCAAAATAAACTCTCTTTAAGCTTAGAAAAAACAAAATACATGGTATTTCATGCCAGACAAAAGAGTATCGAACATTACAATTTAACTATAAACAAAAAAGAATTATTGTGCTGTGATAGTACTAAATTTTTAAGAGTTATTTTTGATCATACGTTGATATGGAAAGAGCAATGTGACAGTATTGTACAAAAATTACACCAAAAAGCTTTTGCTTTTAAACGCTTAAGGTCTCAGGTATCTGTGGTTTGTTTAATTTCACTGTACTATGCTGAAATTCAGTCTAGATTACAGTATGGTATACTCTTATGGGGAAACTCGGCAAGTGCGCATCAAGTATTTTTAGCACAAAAGTCTGTGATTAGAAGTCTTGCTGGGGCTCATTTTTATGATTCCTGTCCACCAATTTTTGAAAAATATAAAATCCTTCCTCTTTCATGTTTATACATTTTTGAATCGTCATGTTACATATACCAATCAAAAGTAAATATTCCGACCAATGCGAAAATTCATGATTATGACACTAGAATAAAAGATCAACTGCACTTACCTTCTAGCTCAATGAATATTATAAGTCAAGGCACATATAACTTAGGGATAAAAATATTTAATCATTTACCCAACGAAATTAGATGTCATGATTGTTATAAAAGTTTTCGAAAGTCACTAAAAGCATTTTTGTTACAACATTTCTTTTACTCGGTGGCTGAATATTTCGGAGAGTAATACGATCTTCTTTTGCTTTCTTTTTTCTGTTTATAAATTCCTCTTTTGTTTTTGGATCTTATTATTAAGATTATTCATTTATTGTTCTATAATTTTTTGTGTTTTAGTTTGGTGGTGGCTTCATAAATTGTGTTTCTTGACTTATTATATACACAATTGTGTCTTTAATCAATAAATATTATTATTATTATTATTATTATTATTATAATCCGACAGGTAGTAAAATTGTCCGAGGCACCATGATAGTAACAATAATTAAATTGTGATAATACAAAAATATCACATAGATTCTACTTAGTAGACTGACTAAGTACTGATCTATGAGGATATAACTTTTTTAAATTTATGAAAAGCTTTTTAATATATGTAGAAATCTGATCACGAAAACGAAAGGAGTTATCCAATATAACACCAAGGCTTTTCACTTTATTGACAAAGGATAAATTTGAATTGTTAATTTGTAACCTCATTACATTACGTAAATCCTGGCAAGCTTTCTTAGGCCCAAATAAACTAGCCTGGGATTTAGCTAGATTTAATAGTATACAGAACAAACACTCAAGGTCACCTTTAATGACCTCATTAGCTTTACATCAATCCGACGGATGGAAGGAGTAATGTAATTGAGTGTCATCAGCGTACATGTGATACTTACAGTGCCTAATACACGTCAACAACTCAGAGGTAGAAATAGTAAACAAAATGGGACCTAAAATAGACCCCTGCGGCACACCACGCGAAATGTGACAAACAATTAGATATATTATGCTTAACTATTTGGTTACGATTGAGAAGATACCCATGCATCAGAGATACAGTATCATTACTGAAACCTATATGCCTCAATACAGACGAAAAATGTTATGATCAATTGTGTCACAGGTCTTGGCGTAAACTAACAATATAAGACAGGAGACAAGTCCACTATCCCCAGCCGAAATCAAATCATCTGTAATCGCCCATAAGGCAGTCTCCCAACTGTGGCCAGATCGAAAGCCAGACTGAGTAGAAGGCAATACCTCATGATCAACAAGAAAATCCGAAATCTGAGAACTGGCAGCTTCTCAAAAACCTTTGAAACAAAAAATGTCATCGAAATAAACTTTAGGGGCTGCCATGTAGAAAACTTATATCGAGTATAGAAAGTTAGTGTAGTGAAATAGGAGAACCGCCATCTTCACGGCAATTTCTGTACTTGTAGAATATGTTTAACTTATTTGCTACTATGGGCCAGAAAACTTTTATATGTTTAGAACACCATGTCGTGATGATTTACAGCTTTGTAATGAAATTTTCACGTAAATTTACCACTACTATATCTGTAACTGTACCGACTTTGCTTAAAATAAATAATTTCTTTAAGAAAACCATAAGTACTTGATATCATATATCCAAAAAATATTTTTTTTGCTGTTAAGGTAATTTAATTGAACAAAAGATATTATTTTTAAATGTAATTTTCCAAATTGTAAGAAAGATTAAGTTTTTCCTGAGAGATATTAACATTTTTCTTAATATTACAATGTTAAAGATTTTTTCTAAGGAATATTCCTGTTACTGGTGATGATGATAGCTTCGTTTTAAAATGTGTTCATTTATTTTATCAATACGCATTGTTGTGTTTTATTCTCTCGATGTAGCAAATATACCGCAGGAGCCATCCAAATTCCAAACAGCTAGATGCGTTGTTATATGCATAAAGCGCAAGCTATTGTTCGTAGTTGATGTGGTTCGTGCAGTAGTTTTGCTAGTAAACTAACACAAAACCCTGGACAAGCTGGAAAAAAATATCCGCAGCACAAAAATGTAACCCAAATAACACAATTCGTAATGTCCAGCGCAAAAATTTAATGCATAAACCTGGAAAAAACCGGTTTTGTAAAATTCATTTATTTATTAATCAAATCAATACGTGGCACTATAAGTGGGAAACATTCCAGAGGATCCTTTACAGTATATTCTAAACATTCACCTTTGAGGTGAGTCATTAATTTCCCATACTTAATTGCATATGTCTTGTTTGGCAATGCTACCTAAAGCGTTCCTCTTCCCAATATGTTTATGCAATTTCTCTCCCCAAAGGATAGCCTTAGTCACCTCCGTTTGGCTGTTAATTAGTAGCAAGTTGCCTAATTGCTTCAATTAAGCTGGATGCTACGTTTATGTGGGGATTATTACTTAAATAAAGATGAAATTAATACCAGCTCTGAAGTCTTTTTTTTTATCACCGCAAAATAATTTATATTCGTATATTTACATTCATCGTTTTAAGTGTTATACTAAACAAACATATAAAAGATATTCAGCGTGAAACTAAACCGGGTCATATCTTTTCCACAGAAGGAAAAATCAATATCCGAAATATAAAGCGGGGAATCGTATTAAAAGTTCGCAGAAAATCCCGAGAAAGTATTTAAAGGGGACGATAACAGATTATATGCCATTCCCGTTCCCTTAGTTTTCATATATATATATAGTATTATGCTGAAAAATCGATAGGTTGTAGCTTTAGTTCGCCGTCCAACCAAAAGGAAAAGCTGAAAAAGACACACAAAACTTCCGGTACTAAATTGCGAAATGAATGCCTGCCTGTAATTTTCCTAAAATGTTAAATAGGGGAAAAAGACCTCACTTTGAGTACTCGTAGCGTGTTACTAAAAGCGGCTTTTAAAGTTTTGTTGCACTATGTGTGCATATCGGTTTTAGAAAAAAAAAACACACTTTAGCGATTTAAGTAATTAAGAAGTATTAAAAGTCAATAGTTATTCCATAACTTGTCATGAATATAACACCTTTTTTTGTTTTCTAACTATAAAACTTAACAAAAAAAAAACGTTGCGATATCTTAACTGGCTGTTTTTATATTCATGTTATTATTAGAGCCTCATTAATATAACAATCATGAAGTTAAAGTTTGTCATATCTAATTGGTTATTTGCTTGTGGTTTTTACTTAGCAAAATTTAAAGAAATGTCTTCATCTTAGAAAGTAGATTTATATTAGATTAGGGTTGGGATGGTGAAATAGCTTATTATTCTGAAGACAAATATTCCATAAATCCTTTCGCATTATAATTTCGCTTTTAATATTTCTTTGTAAATATATTTTCATTGAAAATGTATATGGCAGCATAGTATAGTTAATACAGCATTGAAGATAACATTGTATCCAGAAGTGTTGGGCATCAGTGAATTAAATATTGGTGGTGATAATAGCTGTGTTCGCGGAGGAATCACAAACTAGTCAGACGCGATTCGATTGGCTCAAAGAAATCCGAAACAGTTTTCTGACTGATTTCACAGTATATGATTGGCTCTGACTAGTTTGTGATTCCTCTGCGAACACAGCCAATGATAGTTTATTACCCCAATAGAAATATTTTGCAATTACAGGATAATCTTAAAGAATAGCTATGTAACGGTACGGGTTTTCTTACCTGGAAACTTTTGGGGGTGGTCAGCCCAAATTCATTCAAACTGAACCAAGCTCCGTTTTACAGGTAACCCCATCTGGTCTTTTGACCGACGAGCCACCGCTGGAAAACAATCTTTTTGTTCGGTAGCGATTGGTTTTAGAAAA
Organism: Protaetia brevitarsis; assembly: GCA_004143645.1. Lineage (NCBI taxonomy): Eukaryota > Metazoa > Arthropoda > Insecta > Coleoptera > Scarabaeidae > Protaetia > Protaetia brevitarsis. The sequence goes on from RXPK01000247.1 coordinate 3,637,659, forward strand.
TTTAACCAAAGATGTTTTCCATCGGTGTTTTCCTCAGTCAGTCGAAGCAGGGCCGCTAGCTAGCCTAAAGATTGTCGACTAACCCACCTCGTCGGCTTTCTGTTTCCGAAATGACTTCCTCTCCAAAACTTTACTAAGGGTACAAATAGACTATCTCGGTTAGCACGACCAGAGGATGCCCACAGGGGGGAATTACATCCCCACTTATGTGGAGCCTAATAGTAGACGAACTCTTATGCGGATTGACGGATCTAGGCATATTCTGTCAAGGGTATGCTGATGATATTGTCATATACGCAAGAGGCAAATTTGAGAATACCCTCTGTGACGTAGTTCAAAGAGGATTGAACTTTACGAGAAGATGGTGTCAATCGATGGGACTCAATGTCAACCCCACTAAGACAACCCTAGTAGCGTTTACCAGGAAAAGAAAATCCAATCTTAGAACCATAAAACTGGATGGGCAAAATATAGACTGGAGAGCGGAAGTTAAATATCTAGGCCTCACCCTAGACAACAAACTTCTATGGAACAAACATGAGCTTGAGGTAACCAACAAGGCCAAAAGAGCTCTGATGGTGTGCAGGAACTTTGCAGGGAAAAATTGGGGATGCAACCCAAAAATACTGCTTTGGATGTATACAGCGATAGTGAGACCGATCATCACCTATGCATCAGTAGCATGGAGCAAAAGAACTAATCTGGCCACAGCGAGAATTAACCTCTCGAAAGTGCAAAGATTAGCATGTGTATGCATAACGGGGGCTATGAGAACCTGCTCAACAGCAGCTATTGAAGTAGTATTGGATCTTGCCCCCCTCTACATTGTAGTGGAGGGCGTGGCGAAAAGAACCGCACTAAGATTGGTCAAGGAAGGAATGATTAGGCATAGGCCTCAATCTCCTGACGGTGATCAAACCTGGGATATGCCCCGGGATGACATGTTAAAGAAATTTAGCTTTGTGAAGGAATTCACCACAAAGCTAAGTAACAGGAGCGAGTGGGATCATAACACCATCTTGAATTTTAATAGAAATGCCATCAAATGGTATACTGATAGCTCCAAAACGGCAGAAGGAACTGGAATAGGAATATACGGGCCTAGAACTACATATTTCGAAAGCTTGGGAAAATACCCAAGTATATTTCAGGCGGAAATCACGCTATTGGAAGACGTGTTCAGTTCAATATGGATAGGAACTATCGGAAACAGGAGATTATCATCATGTCTGATAGTCAAGCAGCCATCAAGGCGCTGAGCTCATATGAAATCAGCTCCAAGATGGTCTGGGAATGCCTAGGGTAACTAAATGAGCTAGGCAAAAGAAATAAAGTAACCCTCCTGTGGGTTCCGGTCACACAGGAGTGGAAGGAAACGAAATAACGGATAACCTCGCGAAAAAAGGGCTGGAATGCCTTTCGTAGGGCCTGAACCCTTTTGCGGGTTAAGTAGCAGTACAATACTGAAGAAACTAAAAATAAAAATGGAGCAGAGAAAATCCAGTTACTGGGAAAATCTCCAGGGAATGACGCAGAGTAAAATTCTTCTGGGAACTTATAACCAGAAGAGGTTTACAGAATGCATCAACCTGAGTAAGAACAATGTTCGTATATTAACAGGAATACTTTCAGGCCATTGTAGACTGAAAGGACACCTGAGTAAGCTTGGATTGGAAAAAGATCCCGAATGCAGATTTTGTGGGGAACAGGATGAAACACCCATCCACCTCCTCTCAAACTGCGTAGCACTGTGCAACCCGAGGGCATTGTACCTGGGAGCATGTGAAATCGAAGAGGGAGACTTACCTAGACTGGGGCCCTCTGACATCGTACACTTTTTAAAAGGAATAGGATTGGAAGGCCAACTGTAAAGCAGCAAGAATGGGGGACACAATAGATCCTTTAGGTCGCAGTGTAACACCACCCTTCATCTACATACATACATACAAGGGTACAAATTCAACTTATTTTTTATAGCGAAATAATAGAGAGTTCTTTTTACAGTTTTATATTGAATAAATCGAAACAATGGAATTAAACCAACAAGCTAACAAATTAAATAAAATAACAAGTAAAGAAAAACAAAACACAACTAATTGGATAAATATTTTAAAATTTTATAAAGTTGTTTAACGTAAGTACTGAGTAACTTTTACTTTACAAAATTATTTATTAAGGGTGAGAGAGAGAGAGCGAACAAGTTACGGTTTCTACATATTTGCAATGGTTAGTTTTAAGCGGAATTTTTTAATATCTTACCAACCGATGTGGGTAATTAAATCTTCCCGTAATCCAAAAATATTTAAGGCACGAAAACTTTACGCAACACTTACAAAAATTTAAAAAGAAAAGTGGGTTTTTCGAACGGTTTTAGGACAAATACAGAAATACCTATCGAGGAAAGCTTTTGCTTCCTGTTCTCGAATTTTCAAGCTTATTTTAATAGCAAAATTTAAGAAGAGAAGTTTGATTTTTGAATTTTTATTTGATTTATGAATGTATACATACTGCTGTGTACTATAGGTACCAAAGAAAAAGCAAAATGAACATTAAAAATGAAAATTAAGTTAGCTAGTTCAACGGATAAAAACAATTTTATTAATCTCAGGGTTACTCTCGCAAATTAAAACTAATCACGAAAAGTAAATTGTGGGTGAAAGAAATCTGACTTTCTTTAACACTCCAAAAGTTTAAAAGGTTTAATCAAAAATAAAAGAACAGAATTTAGAATGACGTTACTAACAATCAATAATTTATTATATAAAAAAAAAGAAAAAAAACATTTAGTTACAAATTGCAGAAAAAAAAATCCATGAGCTTAGGGCTCTGGCCGATATCAAAAACTGTATTAGACTCAAGATTACAAAAGGACAATGCTAAATCCTCTAACAAAGCAAAAAACAAATTAGTTCAGGAAGATAATCCTTTTTTTTTATAACAAATCAATCCACGTGGTTTCAAAATTAACCAAACTAAATTAATCGTGGAGAATTCAAGTAAATTTACATAAATGAAAACTAAAAGCAAGCATCAAGCTTCTATTCAGCCAAACCGAGATGATAAATTATAAAATACAAATCAGCAAACTAGAAAATGGAAAAATAAAATTCTTAAAATTATCACGAGGGAATTACATCTATTAATTTATCTTCCTGCACGAAATAATAAAAGATCTTACATGTAATTTGTGTACACAAGAATATAATACCAATTATTATATAACGAGTTCCTTGATGGATGAAGTAAATCAAAATTAACGAAACAAATCTTTAAATAAAAATGAAATACCAAAATGGCAGCAATGAAAATAAAATTACATGTACTTACACCGGTATCTTTCAAGGGACTGGCCTCACAGGGTTAAACAATCGCATACATATAAAATTCTACAGCTGCGTGCGTTAGGCCTCGCACAATGATCATAGAAGGAGAAAACTTCTAAGAAGGACATGAGCTACATGAGCAAGTAATAACAAATCAAAAAGTGAAATTAATTTAAACAAACTGAACATTTAAATAAATAAATTAAACCATCCAAAACATTAACTAAATCTTATATAAAATAAAACAATTTGAAATTTCTCGCAACATTGACAAAGGTTTAAAGAATTAAACAGGAAAACACTGAATTTACGACAACCGAGGTGTTAGGCCACAGCAATACGTTGACAATGCCAATATTTACAAAGATTGTTATCATTATTTGAAAACAGAGATTTTAACAGAAATATTTCTTGTTGCAGAGAATATTATTATATTATAAAACCTATAACTTAAAATCAATACATAAATAAATAAGTTACGGGATTTTACTGAATTGGGTTACGTTTACGGAAGACGTCAAAGATTTTGTCTTGAGAATGACAATTTTCACAAATAGTATGCGAAAAGCAATAAGTCCATATAAAAACAAATTTACTTCGATAAATACTAAAGTAACACCCATTCATAAGACCAGAGATGAACACAATACAGGAAACTATAGACCACTGTCTGTGTTGCCAACTCTATCCAAGGTTATGGAAAGCATAGTATGCAAGCGATTAGTTTCGTTTTTCGAAACTCAGAAGATATTTACACCTGCGCAACATGGATACAGAGCTGGAAAGTTTACGGTCGCGGCTTTAGTTGAGTCCATAGAGGAAATATTGCTGGCACAAGATCGACACGAATTCGTGGAACTAATCTTATGTGATATGAGCAAAGCATTTGACACAGCATCACATCAACTTCTTTTAACTAAGCTCAATTATTATGGGATGAGAGGTACAGCAAATAAATTATTAGCATCATACCTTAATGAAAGAAAGCAAACAGTTAGTTGGAGGAATAGTATATCAAATATGCAACCAGTAATGTGTGGTGTCCCACAAGGATCAATATTAGGCCCAGTACTTTTAATGATATACATTAATGATCTTCCAGAATATTTAACCTACAGCAAAGTATGCTTATATGCCGATGACACCTTTTTTATAGTCAGAAGTGATACTAGTTGTGATGCTCATCGCATTAGAGAAAATTCTATTATAGCTGCAAAAACCTGGTGTGATGCCAATAAGCTGAAAATAAATCAAAATAAACCACAAATACTTACTTTTACAACAGCTGCACGGGACCATACCGTGAATTTCCTGGGAGTCACGATGGACTTAGTTGGTCGAAACATGTGTCTAATATCGCACCAAAACTCAGCACTGCAATATTCACAATCCGAAGAGTAAAACATCTAGTAACACACAAAGTTGCAAAACTAACGTATTACGCAAACTTTCACAGTATAGCATCATATGGAATTCTAATTTGGGGTGCATCCAGTGATCCAGAACGCATTTTGATATTGCAAAAACGTGCAATAAGGGCTTTGTGTGGGTTACGGTGCTCGGATAGTTGTCGTGAATATTTCGCTAACGAAAAAATATTAACAATAATTAACGTGTACATTTTATGCTGTGTTAAATACGTACATCAAAACAGGATGCAATTTTCGAAGATCGATGACTATCATAGTTACAACACTCGTAATAAGAATGAATTAGCAACATCACATCATCGTTTAAAAAGGACTCAACAATCAATAGACTATCGTAGCGTTAAATTATATAACAAATTACCTGACCGAATTAAGCAATTTAGTGTAAAAATGTTCAGCAAATTTGTAAAACAATTTTTGTTAAATAACGTTTTCTATAGTGTACATGAATATCTGCAATATGTCACACGGCACTGTACAAATCAATATTATCAAAATACAATTCAAGACTCTCCCAAAGGTTACGCTATTGAGTAAAACTAAATACTGATACAACTTACAAGAAAATAAGTTTTTCTTTGCGACATGCTATTTGACTTGGTCTGTAATTTAACTTTGTAAACCTACGCTTATAAACAACATACTTCAATTGTTAAACACCCTAATTACAATTCTACATGATCTTTATTTATTTTTTATTAACTGATATGACGTCTTATTTAAAAAGGACATGCTTCTCTAATGAAACGTAACGTTTATTTCCTAACCAACTTCCCTCATTCAAATAAGTTATCGTTACCCCAGTCTAACTGTGACAGCATAAACCGAGCGAAAATAAAGTAAAAGTAGAACGATAATTACCAAAAGGAATAGAACAAAGTAGGTGTTATCTTACATTAATTTACAGGAAATTCAGCTGCGAATGTTTCCCTGGGTACTCGGGCAGATGGTGTTCCGAGGGAGAGAAGTCCCTCTGCGTCACTCAGGGATCCCCTGCTTGTAAGAATGGCGCCGCATGCATGTGAGTATTCTACCTTACTTTTTATTTACGGATACCATTTTACCCAGTAGACTACTCCGAACTTACTTTGCATTATCAGCATGATAATACCGTTGTATGTGTTCTATGAAGCCTGTGAAATGTTCTGCGAAAAGCTAGGGTGAATGTATATTTTAAAAAATTGTTTCGCCTAACTCTGCGCATATTTTCATTTTGGTAACGACAGAATTTTTCTCGGAGTAAAAATGTATAAATAATTAACGTTGTTATTAAGAGCAATGTATACTGTACCCTAACAGCCAGAAATATTAGATAGATATTTTTAAAAATATATTTTATAAATATTTTTTGTGAGAGGTTTTTGAATATATTTTTCTAAATATAGATAAAATATTCAATTGAAATATTTATTCCATATTTTAAAATTAATGTAAGCGCTATATTTTTTCTAAAATATTTGTAAAATATTTATATGAAAATTAAGATTTTTTTATGCAATCTATTTAATTTGTCAAAATGAACTAAAATTGTTCATGGTTATCTTGAATGTATAACGTCGATAACGAAAAGTTGAAACATACATAAAGTTGTCTAAAAGGCAAGAACTTGTTTTTTCACACTCACCATACAAGTTAATAATCAATAATTCTGGCATCTTTTAAGGCATACTGAAGGTTTATCAAATTAATCACTATTTTTTAATTGAAGTGTTCTAAATAAAAAACAAACGTATTTATTATCATTTTATTTGAATAAGCCAATAAAAATGAAAAATACTCATTTTTAAGTCTAGCTTTGGCTGGTGCCAGGTACAACCCTATGGCTTTTTTCATATCTTCCGTAGTGGCGCTCTCATGGCGTTTCCTTGTGGCCTCTAAAACAATGCCAATTATATTAGATCATACCATGAATAAAAGATCGTACAACATTATCAACACCTACTAATACATTTGGAGCATTTACAATAATTGGAGTGGTAGCTACATTCGAATACTTACGATACTTACTTTTACTTTATTTCATAATATTTGAAAACATTCTACGTACAAACAATAAAACAACACAATGAATTCTAACCTCTATTTGAGGTTATGACGCTTATCTACCGAGATGAATCTCTTAAGCAAATCAACTAGCAATTTGTCTGGTAGATGCAGTACATATATGATGCATAAAATTCCTACAATTATATTATTAAACGATTTCTGTTCATAGCGATATTGAGCATTCCAATTATTTTATAAATGCCATGACATGTTCAAAATTTTGCTTACCTCGTAGTCACCACAAAAACTAAAACACACCCGCAACAATAATTACACAGTTAACCCTAATCTGCCCTAATCGTATACTATTATAAACTATAACATGTAACGGACAAACGAATGAAAACGTTGATGATACGCACGTGCGCGTATGCATTCTATGTACCTAATCCATAGACGCATAAACAATACTAAATCATATAATACCGGCACCGTAATGAATAGAGGTGTTGTGTTGACGTTCGCAACTTACAAATATTACAAATAATATAATACAAAACGCAGATATATTAATAGAAAAGTTACAGCGCTTAACTTAGATGCTAATTAAATCATATTAGATATATATTATCTAATTTACTCTTTATACTATCATTTTAAATAGGTACACACTTACTTAATATGTATGCATATTTACCCATTTTATATTATTCGTCCTAGGCACCAAATGTACAAAAGCAAAAATTCAATCTTTTTTTTTATATGAAATAAATATTTACAGAAATACAAAGCAAAATATTCTTGCAGAATTATGAAAAATATATTGAGAAAATATTTGCAATAAGATATTATTAATGCTACATAACATATATATTTTTTAAATGTTTTCCTAATATGTTTTTTATAATATATTTTATGCATATTATATTAATATAACTAATATTCAAGAAAGATTTTTTAAATATTTATAAAATATGAAATAAATATAGTTGGTCACTGGGGTATGCTTGGTTTTTTTTATTTTTCCTTGTTTTATGGCATAGAATTACCCAAAAATTAATGTTCTTTTTGTAGATAAAACATTCTGAGTATGTTTATATCATTCAAATCTTATTAATAAATGGTTTGATTTTAGTTAAACGTGTTCTTTGTCTATCTCTTCCAATTTTCGTGTTTATTATGGTTCCCATTAACTTCGTCTGGTTATGCAGAGGTTTCCAATTCACTTCTCCACCAAATAGTAGTTTTTACGCTGTCTTCTATTTTCATTACCCTTCCCGTTTGTGCGCCACCATTCGAGAATTCAGTTATCACTTCCATAATTTCATTTGCCCGCATGAGCGAGCATGGCTTTCGTTCTTATTATAAAATACGTTTCATTCACGCGGAACCGAAATGAAGATATACGCACGCATCTCGGAAATTGTTGAATTACTTTAACAAAAATATAATTTACTGGCACACGAGAGCGCCAGCGAAGGAGTCCACCGCAAGGCCGTCCTTAAAGGAACACCGCCAACTAAATTATTAATCATAATCAGCTGAGTCCTGCGGTAGACCTCATCGTATAACTTTACGAATTTATAACACATTTCCGGAATTTGCGGAATTCCCGCGTTCCGGCAATAATGGTTCCCGCTCTCATTCGTCATATTTAATGGCTTTTCATCAGCGTGCGCTTGTTTGATGCTCCTTAGGAGGTAACGGACGCAGCTTTCTTGACGTTTGAAATAGTCGAACGTAGAGATATGGTTCTCAATACAGTAATTACGGTGCTGAATCCCGCTTTGACTAATTGGGAAATATCGATTAGTTCCTTTCGTTAGCTATTCACTTAATGGTTTTCTATATTCCCTTGTTTAATTCCGTTAAAACCTTTATAAGCTTCCATCTTCAAGTCAGTTGGGTTTATTGTGGTAATATATTCATGGTTTTAAAATAGTTCTGTTAATCTATTTATTTTACTTGCTATGTTTAAGTAATTGATAATTAAAGATGTATTGGCATAACAAGGGAAGCAACATATGTGCAATAACACTACCTGAAAGTTTTGTATTGATATACAACAAATAAGTACATGGTTAATGTATTATCTTAGCAGTTATATACTATATACAATAGGCAGAATGTACAGGGTGGGCCAAATTCGACACTTTTAATAGAGAACTTACATTTCTAAAGGAATTAGACAAAATCTGACCTATGCTTCTGGAGCTCGATTTTAAAGAGAAATCGATTAGTGAAATCCGTATTTGTATAGCTTCCATAGTATAAGAGATGCAGAGCGTTTTCGTATAATAAGCAATTTTTAAAAGCCCTTGTAACTTTTTAATTTGTGAAAATGCTTGATTTATAGAAGAACTTTATTAGGGCACTTTTTGACGCAGAATTTAATGCTCTAATTTTTTATTTTTTTTAACTCGTATTTTTTGAGATATTACCAAGACTTGTGTTTTTTTATATGGAACACCCTATATATTTTTACACTATTGAAAAGCACATAAAATTACCTTTAACATGATATATCACACTTGATATTTTATTTAATCAGTTCTTAAAATATCTGATTTTCTATTTGCAATTTCACAGTATTTTAAGATGCCTATGGATGGTGGTGGATAAGCAAATACAAGTTTTCAACAAGACAGCAAAAAATGTTTTTATATTAAAATGTTGTTACAAATAACAATTCCAACAAATTGAATTAAAGAAACCATTAATAACGTTACTGATACGATAGCTATAATTAAGAAGGTTTATTCTGTAAACATTCATAATGTATTAAAAAGTTGAAATTAATCATGGTTAGACCTAAAATACGCTGTAAAATTCTTACATATTTAAACGAAATTTTTACTATATACGCCAAAAAAAAATCGTAAACATTATAAATTATGGCAAGTATTCGAATTGTTCACCGTTCAGTATATCATTCACAGTCATCTTAAAATACTGTGAAACTGCAAAAAAAGTCAAATGATTTAAAAATTGTTTAAATAAAATATCAAGTGTGTTATATCATGTTAAAGGTAATTTTATGTGCTTTTCAATAGTGTAAAAATATATAGGGTGTTCCATATAAAAAACACAAGTCTAGATAATATCTCAAAAAATACGAGTTAAAAAAAAAAAAATTAGACCATTAAATTCTGCGTCAAAGAGTGCTCTAATAAAATTCTTCTATAAATCAAGCAGTTTCATAAATTAGAAAGTTACAAGGGCTTTTAAAAATTGCATATTTTACGAAAACGCTCTGTATCTCTTATACTATGGAAGATATAAAAATACGGATTTCACTAATCGATTTCTCTTTAAAATCGAGCTCCAGAAGCATAGGTCAGATTTTGCCTAATTCCTTTAGAAATATAAGTTTCCTATTAAAAGTGTCGAATTTGGCCCACCTTGTACAGGGTGTCTCATCGGTGACTGGGTCTTTAACTATAGCTCTATTTTTGATTTTAGAAAAAAGTTAGACAAACGTTTTACAGAATTCAATGCTGCATAATCTATAAATATTTTTGAGTATACAGGGCATTCCAAAAGTAGGAGAACGCGTTCTTACTCCGTTAGTTTAATCTGAATACCCTATATATTGTTCCATTTTTAAATTCTACGAAGAAAAGTAACGTCGTATTAATAGTTTTGTATTTTATCGTCTGATACTGACGTGTGCTTTCTAATTTGCTTCTTCATTTAGTTATATGGCGCTTATATATTAAACTGACTTGAAAATTAATGGAAAATTCATTAGATTTATTTAAAAATAATTACCTGCAATATCCTGCATGAGTCGTCATAAATGTCTAAGTATTATGAACTGAAAGGACTTTGCGTAAGGGTTAATTAGCATAACCAAAGGCATAGGCTGCTATTTAGAAAAAATTAAGTAACCTTGAGCTAAAACTAAGCAAATGTTCAAGATTGTAATGGACACCTGTATATAATCATATCGATTTTAGTTTCACTGTTATATCAATCTATGTATGTATTGCTGTGTACTGACTGAATTAAAAAAATGCAAAATGAATTTAAAAAGAAAAAGAAAAAATTAAATTAGCTAGTTCAACGGATAAAAATTTAAAAGGCGCAAAAGAAAAATTAACCTCAGAGTTACCCTCGCGAATTAAAACTTGAATCTAACAACGAAAAGTAAATTGTGAGTGAATGAAATCAACTTTCTTAATTACACGAAAAATTGAAAAGGTTTAATTAAACATAAAAGAACAGAATTTCAACCCAAAGATGCTAATTAACAATCAAATTTATTTAAAATGGGTAAAATTACAAAATGGCAGAAAAAACCGAGAACTGAAGGTTCTGGCTAAAAATAGAAAACTGCACTTGATTCTAAATTACAATAGGACTGTGCTATTTCCTATAAAAAGCAAAAGTTTTATTTGTTCAGAAAGATAATCCTTATTCTACCAATACAATCCACGTGGTTTCAATAAAATAAAATAAATTCGTGGACAAACACGAAATTATACAAAAACGAAAACTAACTGCAAAAACAAAGCTTCTATTCACCCAACCGAGGTGATTGATAATTAAAAACAAAACAGCAAAATAGAAAAACGGAAAAAAATTAACTCTTAAAACTATAATGAGAGAATTAAAACTAAACTATATCTTCCTGCGCGAAAATAATAAATGATCTTATATCTATAATGTGCACACACCAATATAATAACAATTATTATAAAGCGAATTCCTTGATGGACAGAATATTTAAAAGATAATTTATGCGAATTAAATTACAATATCAAAATGAAATACAAAATGGCGAGCAATGAAACCCAAAAATACGTGTACTCACAGTAACAGTCAACCAAGGAACTGCTTCACAAAATTCTAACACGCAGTCGTATAACAATACGAACATCGCACAAATTCACCGACAAAACCTAATAAAAAACGCATTAACTAGACTAGCGAACACTAGACATTTTAAAGAAAGGAATTAATTTAAAAAAACTGAACACTTAATAAATTAAACAATTCACTCTTTAACTAAAATTTATACAAACTAAACATAATTGTGGAAATTTCTCGATACAATGATTCAGCAAAACGGAAAAATCATGACAAATTACAAGGCAACTTAAAATACGCTCGCGGTAGTGTGGGTTGCCACAGCAGTATGTATGGTATTTAAAATATAAATATCTAAAACAAAGGCATACACAAACTACATCACCTTAATCGTGAGCTTGCAGCTCATGAATTTTTGCTTTAACCGATCCGAAGTTTTTAAAGTTCTGTGTTATTCGCTTAACTGTGTTTGGTGACGGCTTCTGCTTTTGAGGATACCGAGCAGCAAAGGTATCACATGTTCTTGTTATTACTCTACTGCATTCTTCATAAATAATAAACAAATTTAAATAATCTTCGTTCGTATAATTTAACCGTGCCGACATTGTTTATAACTGACAACTCAGTGGCATTTCATCAATGCTGGATTGCTTGCCGAATGGTGATGACTTACTTAGACATACCAAAGCAGGATGATATTTTAAAAAACTACATAAGCTACCTTCTTACACCATACATACATATTTTACTAATTATCTTAAAAAGTATCCATTTTAGACGGATAATGAATATGACTTTTTTTTATATTTTTATAAGGGCAGTTTTATGAGAAAGAGAAAAGTAGGTAGTTATATTTAAAAAAAAAGTTTTGACACTTTTTCAATTCGAAAGTTTAACTGTAATTTTCGGACACGCTGTATAATGTTTTCGAAAAATTCATTCGGTTTCGGATGCTACCCTGTACGGTCAACAACTACAAATTTCCAATTTTCCAAGTTAAATACCCTTGCAGTTATAGAAGTTCAGATGCACTCGTCCATCTGTCAAAAAATTTAAAAAAATGCAAATATTTCAAATATAGTTAACAATAAAAACATAGTTGTTTTAATAAACTTACTTTAGATTTGAACAAGGAATCAAAAAATGTAATAATATATAGGGTGTTCTATCTAAAATAACAAAGTTGACAGTCACTTCCGATACAACGGGATAAGGCTATATATATATATATATATATATATACATATATATAAGGCTAAGAGCCTCCATCAAGTTAAAATGAAGAGACGTTATAATTTTTTATGTACTTGTATCCAATAGTAAATAATTAAACGCTTGCCCTGGTGCTTTAATTTTAATGATTGTAAGATGTTGTGATGTTGCGCGGTGAAATTTGACAATATTTACTGTAAATGACACTGCCAAGAAGTTCGTTAGTGCTGCTAAACATAGTTTGTTTCTGGCTGAATTATTATAATTAGTAGTTGCTAAATAAATGCAGCCATGCTTGGTTTTTTGAATATTACAATACCTATTTTGATAATGCAAAATTTCCATAATATATGAAATTAAAACATTGACAATATATTCTTGAAAATTAGCGTAACAACTATTTGTTAGCTTTAATCGTGTTCCCGATTTTATTATTAGGTCCACACGAAACTAACTTAAATAAGTTTTATTACTGTATAACTTCAATCTTAGCAAACAAATTATATTAAATACTAAAAAATTTACACAAACTCTAGAATAAAGAAACTCTTCCATCTACATTAAATTGACAAATAAAAGCATAAATATGGAAAATGAAAGATTCCCAACAACCCTTTCAAAACATTACTTAAAAATTAGAACTTGGGGAACATTAATTCTACAATATTAAAAAAAACAATTCTTAGCAGTAAACAAATAATGAAATAAAAAGCTATTGTATACTTCAAAGCCAAACATAATGCGGTTTATTTGTAAAATAAAAGATTTAATCTACAATGGTCTTTTTGATTCACTCGATTCTAACACATGCAGACACACATGTATAATCTATGTAATACGCCTGTTTTCGAACTGAGAATTCAATTTAGGGAAAAGATTTCAGAACTTAAAATATTACAAGTATTCCTGTAACGTTTTCTAATAATATTTCTTTCCGAAATTAGTAATAAGAAGTAAAACAATAAATTTTCTTATTATATGAATGCGCAAAATGTTGACTTCAACCATCTGACCATCTGTGCCTTAACCTTCGAAGTTTATGGTACTATTACAAAGTATGTGAAAAGCCGATATAAACAATAGTTTGTTAGGACACATATCCCAAAATCTTGCTCTGTCAAGGAATATTTTTGGCGAGCAACAATGAGCAATAAGTACAGTTAAGTGAACCTAGGACCGTAAAAAAATAATTTTGGTGCAGTAGTAACGACATTAAAGATGATATTGCAGTTTTATTAGTAGATATCAATTTGGTGGCTGCGCCGGTAATATCGTATTTCTATGATTTGTAACTTGGAGAGAGATTAATTTTTACTTTACGTTTAATCTACTAATAATATTAATTATCCTCATGGAGATAAAATACATATTTCATAAAATAATAGAAATTTAAATCTGTGCAGGATATATATTTGACATATGATTTTAATTGTGTTTTTGTATCTTCTGCATATCTGACGAACCCTACTAGGTCATATATTTCCTAACAAGGCACTACATTATTATTAGAGTAATAAAAATAAGAGTTTTAAATATTTTAAGCTTTTACCAGATTCTGTCTATGTTATGTACGAAGTTGTCCGTTAATTTAACAAACATTTGGTTTCTTTTGAAATATACATGCATCCATTTAATTAAAATATTTTTAATTTGCAAGTTAAATGGTTTTTTCGTGTATATATTTTTTTTAATCAAATTGGTGGGCTGTATGCTCGAATAAATGCTACACGCAAATCAAACATGGACAATGTCATTATTTGTTAGTGTAAAGGTTTGGGTGGAAAAAAAATGAAAGCGTTTTTATTCCCCTTTTCGATACAATACTATATTTTTACAAGCAGAAATGTGAACATGTAAACAAACCGGTTTTTTGTATGTTTTACAGTGAAATAAATGCTGAACAAAGAAACGTGTTGAGCATACGCTTAATATTTGTTTATGTCCAATGTAATAAAGGTAAAATTTTCCATTGAAATACTGTTTATCACATATCAATTACTATTATTTATGAAAGTTTGGCTGACCTTATTATGTTCACGGAAGGGATTTACTATTAGTTCTGGAAGCTACAAATTAAGACAAACTACTGAAATGTCTAAACAGAAGTTAGACATATGAGTACTTATTTGTTTTAGTTTGTGTCTACCAGAAAATGGATTCGAAATGGAAAATTTCGCGTTCTACCGATAACTTGCTAACAGTAAGAGATAGGGAAAAAGTTTGATGACAAAAATTGTTTGTTTGAATGAGGTTTATTAAAAAGACAAGAAAAAAAGGTACTAACTACTCTCAGCCAGATTGCGAATCCCAATAAATTGACACAAAAGATTTTATCCTTAATTTAAAGCATTATTTCTTTATAGAAGAAAGTTAATTCGAAAGCCACAAAACAAGTAAGTCTCATAGTTTCTAGATAAGCGGTATTCCATTTAAAATAACGACTCTTACTGTGGAATCCTTTTTTCTCGTAAAACACTTAGTAAGTATATTAGAATAGAAAAAAATCGAGTGACCGTCTAACCCACAGCCCGAGCAATAAAGGACGGAGTGGTATTGCTGCAGTCTGTATAAAACTGTATAAAACTCCTGTGGGAAGAAAGAATTTATAACAAAATACAATGCAACGGAAAATAATATTGTAACAGGTGCACGGAGTCATTCGATCTCCGTGTGACTTAGAAACTTCAATCTGCCATCCATTACACACACCTCACATTGAAAAATCGAGATAAAACAAACACTGCCGGCAGCAAGTGCCTCACACTGGGGAGTCCTTCCTCACGATTTATATTTGGTAGAACCAGACAGGCGATGCGAACTCGGCAAACAAGGATGCGAAAACAAAAGCTGAAAGTCGGGACTATCCCGCTCGGATACAAAAATAACAAAAACACAACTTTCCATATTATAACACCTAAACGGCAAACAGAAAGTTACCAGCTTTTTGCGATGTTCATTCCCTATGAATACATTCCTTTGAGAAGGATAAAAAATATTATGTTTAAAAATATAATTATGAGAGAAACTGTATTTCATGTGATACATATGCGTGATATTTTGTTTTTCTTTTTGTAGAAATTACTAGAATTTTTTTTTCAGTTAGCAATTATATTTTAACCCTATAACAAAATGTTTGTGAATCTTATGGCTTTAAATGAAAAACAATTTTTAATTCATCAACAACGTTTCAACAATTTAATGCTTTTTCAGGCTTCTATATGTAGTGAAAACAATTACCATAATGTGGATGACTTTCATCTACTATTTTGTCAAACATCTATGATAAATCCAAGCACTTTTAGTGCGCTATTACAGATGCTGTTAATATGCTCTATAAAGGAAAGTTTAGTGTCAAATGTTACACCTAGATCTTTAGTAGAAGTCTTTAGTTTCAACAATTTAAAGCCTTTTTCAAGTTTCTATAAGTAGTGAAAAGATAAATGTGGATGACTTGCTGTGACAAAATAGTAGATGGAAGTCATCCACATTATGGTAATTGTTTTTACTACTTATAGAAACTTGAAAAAGGCTTTAAATTGTTGAAACTAAAGACTTCTACTAAAGATCTAGGTGTAACATTTGACACTAAACTTTCTTTTATAGAACATATTAACAACATCTGTAATAGCGCACTAAAAATGCTTTGATTTATCATAGATGTAGATGTAGATAGATAGAAGTGTGATGTTACACTGCGACCTAAAAGATCTGTTGTGACCCCTATTCTTGCTGCTTTACAGCTGACCTTCCATTCCTATTTCCTTTCAGAAAGTGTAGGATGTCAGAGGGCCCCAGTTTAGGGTAAGTCTCCCCTCCTGGATTTCACATGCTCCCAGGTGCAACGCCCTCGAGTTGCACAGTTGCTACAACAGTTTGAGAGAAGGGGGTGGTGTTTCATCCTGTCCCCACAAAATCTACATTCAGATTCCTTTTCCAATCCAAGCTTACTCAGGTGTCCTTTCAGTCTACAATGGCCTGAAAGTATTCCTGTTAATATGCGAACACTGCTCTTACTCAGGTTGATGCATTCTGTAAACTTCTTCTGGTTATAAGTTCCCAGAAGAATTTTACTTTGTCTCATTCCCTGGAGATTTTCCCAGTAACTGGATTTTCTCTGTCCCATTTCTATTTTTAGTTTCTTCAGTATTGTACTGCTACTTAATCCGCAAAAGGATTCAGGCCCTACGAAAGGCATTCCAGCCCTTTTTTGCGAGGTTATCCGTTATTTCGTTTCCTTCCACTCCTGTGTGACCCGGAACCACAGGAGGTTTACTTTATTTCTTTTAATTTCTCAAGCCATTCCCAGGCCATCTTGGAACTGATCTCATATGAGCTCAGCGCCTTGATGGCTGCTTGACTAGCAGACAGATGAATAATCTCCTGTTTCGATAATTTCTATCCATATTGAACTGAACACATCTTTCAATAGCATGTATTTCCGCCTGAAATATACTTGGATATTTTCCCAAGCATTTGAAATATGTGGTACTAGGCCCATATATTCCTGTTCCAGTTCCTTCTGCCGTTTTGGAGCCATCAGTATACAATTTGATGACATTTCTATTCAAGTTCAAGATGGTGTTATGATCCCACTCGCTCCTGTTACTGAGCTTTATGGTGAATTCCTTCACAAAGCTGAATTTTATTAACATATCATCCCGGAGCATATCCCAGGTTTGATCACCGTCAGGAGATTAAGGCCTATGCCTAATCATTCCTTCCTTGACCATTCTGAGTGTGGTTCTTTTTGCCACGCCCTCTACTACAATATGGAGAGGGGTAAGATCCAATACTACTTCGATAGCTGCTGTTGGGCAGGTTCTCATAGCCCGCGTTATGCATACACATGCTAATCTTTGCACTTTCCAGAGGTTAATTCTCGCGCTGACCAGATTAGTTCTTTTGCTCCATGCTACTGATGCATAAGTGATGATCGGTCTCACTATCGCCTGTATACATCCAAAGCAGTATTTTTTGGGTTGCATCCCAATTTTTCCCTGAAAGTTTCTGCACACCATCAGAGCTCTTTTGGCCTTGTTGGTTACTTCAAGTTCATGTTTGTCCCATAGAAATTTATTGTCTAGGGTAAGGTCTAGATATTTAACCTCCGTTCTCCAATCTATATTTTGCCCATCCAGTTTTATGGCTTTAAGATTGGATTTTCTTTTACTAGTAAATGCTGCTAGGGTTGTCTTAGTGGGGTTGACATTGGGTCCCATCAATTGACACCATCTTCTCCTGAAGTTCAATCCTCTTTGAACTATGTCACAGAGTGTATTCTCGAATTTGCCTCTTGCGTATGACCAAATATCATCAGCATACCCGTGACAAGGTAATGCCTAGATCCGTCAGTCTGCATAAGAGTTTCGTCTCTTTAGGCTCCACATAAGTGGGGATGTAACTCCCCCCTGTGGATTTATGATAAGAACTTGTACTAAATTTCATAACATTACCTGCATTATCTCGTTATATTTCTCGTATGTTCGGTTCAAGCTTGAGTACAAAGTGTCTCCTGCGTATCGATGCAACAAATTCAACGTATATCCCTAAAATGTCTTTACTTTAAGGAACACTTTACTTACCCCCATGCAAGGATACAGCCACAACGCTTTACTTCATGCATACAATAATAACAATGCGCTCCCAGGTTGACCTGAAATTTCTGTTTAATTTATTACATAATAGAATTGATTCGATACCTTTACTTAGTGAGATTAGCTTCACTGTACCTCGCCTATCAGCTAGATGAACTACAAACTTTTACTGTCCTAGACCAAACACTAACATCCTACTAAACTCACCACTGCATCGGATGTGCTCTACTTTCAATTCACTTTCTAACGTCACTACTGACATTCACTTTACTCCTTTGCCTTCATTAATTAATAAATGTATGCCGATAGTTCATTATCCCTAATCCAAATATCACTTTAACTTTAATCTCCTGCTTAACTTTAGTGTTTAAGATACCTTTTTCCTTTCTTATGCCGAATAGGATGTTATTTAATTATAGTTTAGATTAAGTAACTTTACTTCTATGAGATATATTCATATATATGTATATGCATAGTTACTTTATTGTTGCTGTTGTCCTGTAAATGATCTTTTCTTATTATTATTATTATTATGTGAAAAAAAAAAAACATTGTTGATGAATTATAAAATTGTCTTTCATTTAAAGCCATAAGATCCACAAACATATATTGTCATAATTTTTGTAGAAATATAAAGCAAGACCTAACTAAACAATAAATTATAAAATAACATTTTCTTTTTATAATTATTAATCATTTGCACCAATGTTTAGCTATAGCCTTTAAATATAATAAAAATTAAAAGATATAGAACCCTAAGTTGTGGGGTATGTTGCAAAAGAATTCACTACAGCGATAGTGAGAGTAGCTTGGAGCAAAAGAACTAATCTGGTCACCGCGAGAATTAACCTCTTGAAAGTGCAAAGATTAGCATGCGTATGCATAGCTGGGGCTACTGAGAACCTGCCCAACAGCAGCTGTCGAGGTAGTATTGGATCGTACCCCTCCCCACATTGTGAAAAGGAACCACACTCATAATGATCAAGGAAGGAACGATTAGGCATAGGCCTCAATCAAACCTGGGACATGCTTCGGGATAATATGTCAAAAAAATTCGATTTCGTGAAAGAATTCACCACAAAAGTTAGTAACAATAGCGAGTAGGATTAAAACACTATTTTAAAATTGAATAGAAATGCCATAAAATGATGCACTAATGGGAACAAAACGGCAAATGAACTGGAGTAGGAATCTATGGGCCTAGAACCAAGTAGTTAGAAAGCTTGGATTAGCAAAGGAATCTAAATGTAGATCTTGTAGGAAACATGATTAAATACCCATCCATCTCCGCTCAAACTGCGTAGCACTGTATAACTCAAGGGCGCTGCATCTGGGAGCAGGTAAAATTGAATTGGCAGACTTACCCAACCTGGGGCCTTCTCATATGTGACACTTTCTGAAAGGAATAAGATTAGAAGGCCATTTGTAAAAGAGCAAGAATAGGGAGCAATAATGGCATTTCTTAGGTCACAGTTTAATTCCACCGTTCATACATATAGGGTTGGGATAAAGTATGGTACCAAGCAAATAACTTTAAAGCAGGGAGGATGGTATTAACGAAAATTTCCAGATAAATGTAAAAGAAATATAATGCATCTGATTTCGATTTTGCTGTTGTGACTGTACTTCCGGTTCAAGCGGAAGTACCCTCTATTTTTTTTTTTAATTTAAATGGAACACCTGTATATTTTTGCAGATTATAATGAGCTTAGTTTTTTTTCCGATTGGCATACTGGTTTTTTACCATATCTGTAAATAATGGAGAGACAGAACACTTCACATTTACTAAGCAATTAATTTTATTTATTGTAAATTATTGATAAAATAATAAGTCATCCTATAAACGAACTTATTTAAAATGTTCAAAATGTTCGCCGTTTACCTCCTGACAATATGCAAGTCTTTTACGAAATTCCTGAATCACCTTTTCCAAAACTTCTCTAGGGATTAAATCGCATTTGTCAACTATTTTTGTTTCAACTTCTGCAAATGGTTGGTCGCCTAACCTAAACTCCTCTGTCACAGAGGGGAGGCGCTCCATGCTATAGGAACCAAAAACTTTGAAACAACTGCTTATTAGTTGAAGTGCAGGAATAATGTGGTTTCCCGGTAGATCCAAATACTTTCCCCATTCAACTTTCCTTTTATAAAGAAATGGGTCTATAAGCCAGTTTTCAACAATTCCTACCCAAACATTTTGAGGATGTTGAGTATGGGCTTCATGAATCCAGTGAGGATTCTCATTTGACCAGCACCTGGAATTATGGCGATTGACTGTTCCATTTAAACGGAAAGTGGCTTCGACAGAAAATACCATATTAGCTGCAAAATGTTCGTCTGCATGCATGACAAATGTCCATCATTCTTTTGCAAAACTCCAGGCATCGGTCAAAATCATCATCTGACAATTCTTGAAGTAAGTGTACTTTATACGGATAGAACTTTCATCTTTTCAATATTTTTCCTACAGAACGACAACTAAAGTTGTAGTCAGAAGTTTGAGGTGATTCTTCTAATTCAATAGCAATGTTTTCTCTAACAGCTTCGTTAGATGCGGTCTTCCTGTTTTTGGTGAATTTTTAACCGTTCCAGTCATACTAAAACGTTTTAGTTTTTTAGTGACAGCTGAACGTGTTGTAGGAATTCTTTCGGGATACAAATCATTAAAAAAAGTGATACACGTCTTTATGAGTTCTAACACGATCGTCAAACCCGACCATCATTAACACTTTCACTGCTGAAGATGACTACAGTCGCAAGCGACCAATTTCGAATGTATATGATTCGCAAATTAAGGGCACTGAAAGGATTAAAATGTCAGTACGTTCTCTTTCATTTAAATGCACCATTTTCATCCGTACAATTAGTAATTTGATGGACGCGAATTAAATAAACTTGACAGTTTGTCAACAATTACCTACTAGATGATAATACCTTTTGTTTGTTTGTTGCTGGACAATAAACAAACAAAGGGTTGTGGTTGACACTACTAGGCGCTGACATCTATTGCATCCCCACTGAAATTTTGTCGAACTAATTATCTCTCCATTATTTACAGATAATGCTACTAAAACCAGTATAGCCGAATTCGGAAAAAACAAGGTCTATTATAATCTGCAAAAATATACAGGATGTTCCATTTAAATAAAGAAATAGAGGGTACTTCCGGTTGAACCGGAAGTATAGTTACAACAGCAAAATTAACATCAGATGTATTATATTTCGTTACACTTATCTGCAAAGTTTCATCAATATCATCCTCTCCGTTTTAAAGATATTTGCTTGGTTCCATACTTTATCGCATTTATTTATTTATTTTTTATATATACATACCAAGGAATTCAAAGAATATGTTGACAATTACTTATCTAATGAACTTATTTCTTTACAATCAATGCAAGTATGCATTTTCTTCTATCTGTTCCCTGTCGGTGCGTAATATATTCCAATAATCAAACACTACCAAAGAAAGACATTTAGTACCTGGTAGAATTTTACATTGTTTTTCAGCATTCAATGCATTCACACAGTGACATATAGATTATCTCGTTAGGAGGAGAGAGTATTAAAAAAATGTAATTTTGTGGAAACCCGGTGTAATTATACAGGGTGAGTTTTTTATCTTGAGACAACGGAATATCTCTAAAACACTGCATCAAATAAAAAAAAATCTTAATAAGATTTGTTATTATGTAGGGAACCCACTGAATGGTGCCGAACTCGATCCCCCATCTCACTCCCCCAGAGTGGGAGGGGAGACAACTTTGAAATCTTAAATGGGAACCCCATTATTTTCTCCAGCAATTGTTTTTCGGCGATTACGTTTTCTTGACTGTACAGTTCCTTCGCTAGAGAACTGTTGAACGACTCGGTAAAAAGAAGCGCGCGATCGCACCTTGTCGGGAAAACGTTGTGAATAAAGATTAACAGCATCATCGATATTCCTACCACTTCTCCATGATTACATCATTGCCATTTCATTCTTTGTATGTTATAGCCCTCCATTACTGTTCAATTATTTAACAATCACTAATTTGTATTGGATTAATAATTAATAATCTAAATGGGGATCGGACAATGTGTAAGTATTCACAGCTTGTCAAGTACTGAATAAAGTACGCTTTCGTATCGTTGAATAGCATTCCAATTGCGAATAAATAAATGTATTGACGTGAAAGGGCACAGTTTCTAACACATGGCTTTTTGAAATGTTAGTTTATATTAAAATAAAAAAACACAAAATCGTGTTTGCTTGCTTCTCTTTTTGTGTATTTTTTCCAGACGTTCACAATCATGCTTTTTGCGATTACAGCGCAATCTGTTACGAATCGAAAAAACTTAACAACAATACTTGATGGCGTAGAATCCGAATCTGCAATACAAAATGGGGGTCCTCATTTAAGATTTCAAAGTTATCCCCCCTCCCACTCTGGGGGGTGGAGTGAGGTAGGGGATCGAGTTCGGCACCATTCAGTGAGCCTCCTACACTGTAACAAATCTTATTAAGATCTTTTTTTGATTTGATGCAGTGTTTTAGAGATATTCCGTTTTCTCAAGATAAAAACTCACCCTGTATAAATCACCTTTATATGTAGTACTCGAAAAAAATAGAGCGATTACAGCTAATTTCTGATATTCGATTAAATAAATACAATATATGTCGTTCCCTTATTATTTTTTACTTTCTATTCTTTGGGAAATAAACTACAAACTAAACCACAAAGCCCAATAAAGATGAACCTTTGAAATAGAAATTGTCGGTTTGTGCTTTCATCACGATTAAGTACACATGTTATGAATATGTATGCCTCGTATGATGGTGGTCGCAGGACTACGGTATTATATATGTGTCAATATTTGTCTAAAGCTATCATTCGCCCTCAACAGCTGCAATAATCGACCTTATTTAACAGCCGCAGCCGGTAGCGTAGGACAATGTAGCAGTTTGCGTGTTTGCATTTGCCATAAAATTAGGCAGTCAGCTGAATCATAAAACACTGGAAAGCACCTTGTTAAACGTAACGATAAATCAGGAACGTTCAAGGGACATAGTGATAACTGCAACATGGAGAGCTATCTGTTGGAAGAATTTTTATTACGTTTTGAAGCATCATTCTCTTTAATAACTGTGAAAGATAATTCAATAATTTGCGTTTGTGTTTTATACATAATGAGCAATAAATTATCTGAAGTTACAATCGTATAAAACCAGTATATGTAATGAATAAACAAATTCATGATGTACGAAGAACGGAACAGCTACCTGGGCTGGGAGGGCTGTCGGAATTGATGGGGCGTGAGGACTGCTAATAATAATATTAATCTCTATTATTAACAAGATGTGGGATTGCTTCCTGGTTCCTACTCCAAGAGTAAGGTTATAAGCCCAGCGAGGTTTTGCAAAGGAAAATCTATTACTACGGAGCTAGACGATGTAATAAATGCGATATTACAAGCACTAGATAGCGAAGACTACCCCGCTTAATCTGTTGTGAGCTGAGTCGCGCGTTCGACACCGTTGAGCATCAATTGTTGCTAGGAAAACTCTACTAGTACGGCATTAGAGGCAATGCATACAATCTGTTAAAGTCCTATCTGTCAGAAAGGCAGAAATATATTCAAGTGAGATCACACATGTCCGCAATAAATACTAACGTTTGCGGAGTACCTCAAGGATCTATTATGGGTTCGCTACTATTTGTCATATATATTAATGATGTGGCAATAAATATTTCTGCTGATGTAACGTATCTATAAGCAGATGACACAACGCTGGTCACCAAAGCAAAAAATTAACGTTGAATTGCACGAAAAAGTTCTAATATTATGACAAAAGCGGAAACATGGTTCGCAGCTAACAAGTTAAAGCTCAATCCAAATAAGACAGAAACACCTTGATCTGATCCTAAATAGAAGTACAAGTAACAACAGTATTAAAATATTAGGCATACATATTGACAGCAAACTCACTTGGTCCACGCATATAAATCAGCTGGCTGCTAAGCTGTCTAGTGCTGATTACAGTGTGCGCAGAACGAGATATCTGTCCACCTATCAAGCTGCAAAAATTACATATTTTGCTAATTTTCTTAACGTGGCATACATTTTTGGGGGATGGCTTCTGAGGCTGAGAGCATTTTTCTTCTCCAAAAGCGCGCCGTGAGGGCTCTATGCAACCTAAAATGGAATGAGTTATGTAGGGAAGCATTTATATAGGAACGATTACTCACTTTGCCATGCGCATGCTTACTCACTGTTAGGAAATATATACACATTAACCAAACAAGATTTCATAAAAAAATAACAGACATTACAAGCATTCTTATAACACCCGTAAAAAAGACTTTTTAAAAGTACCGTACCATAGAGTGTGCGCCGCTCAAAAATATGCAGATTTTTGAGAAGCAAAAATTTAAAATCATTTGCCAAATAATATACGACTTCTTTCAAGCAACCAGATTTATTATAGCTTTAAAAACTCATTTACTGAATGGAGCTTTTCATTAAATTGAGTAATTTTTAAATTCTGAATTTGTTAATTAAGTGTTTGTCATGCGTGTATATACAATGTCCTACGTCATTTACACTATGTCTGTATATATGATGTATTTTCTCCTGCTTGTATCTATTCTTATACAGGCTTTTCCACGGAAGTGGCTAGTTAGAAGTTTTCCGGCTTAACGAAATTCCCCAATTTTAAAAATTTGGGGTTTGGTACAACTTGATACTTACTTTTTTTCTAAAATATTTCCAACTTTTTTACACTTTCGGTTAACCGGAAGTCGCCATGAACTTTGTTATTTTAAATGGAACACCCTATATATTATTATATTTTTAAATTTAAGATAAAATTCTATGACGATTACTACTAGGGTTTCCTATACCTATCTTCAACTGTTTTTGAGATATTGCGGTTTTATATAAATATTGACATTTACATCGTTATATGTAATTGATTGATTCTCACTTGGTTTAAGTGTCAGAAGTCTCCCACTTTAAAATTAACAAGTACTAACATGGTTTTACCAAAGCGTAATAAAAAAATTCATTGGAATTATACAGGATGTTTAAAAATTAGTGACATATCAAAGAATTTTGAAAGCTGCAAAACTTAATTTTTTCAAATAGAACACCCTGTATATTTTTGAATGTAGAATTAAATTTTACACCGATTTGCTGTAACATTGTCTATACCATCTTCAGTAGTTTTCTTTTAAATTACTCGTTTTGTTTATTACCGCTTTCAAATGGCCGAGTAATTTCTATCTGGTGGGCCATGACTTTAACATCACAACAATTTATTATTATTAGTAAGTATTATTGTTATAATCATTGTTTGTTACACGTGGCGTGTTCAGATAAATGTATATTATTATGGAACTTTATGAATTAGATAATGAAAAATATTGAAGGAGCTTATTTTAACCTAGATACTTTAAATTTATTTTACATTCACTGAAAATGCAGGAAGAACTTATAGAGAATTTACGGCAATTATAGGAATTAACTTTCGGCTAATATATCTAATAAAATTCAGAAAACTTTGAAATAATACATTACACAGATTACATACTGTACGCAACTTCCGGTACTACCAAGCAAGATTTAATGATTCGTGTGACGAGAACGTTTGATGAATTAGACCCAGTTGAAGTGAGAAGAAGTATAAAGCGACACATGAAGACGTCGAATAATAAAATGCTTGGACGTAAACGGAATTCACATTGAGTATTTTCTTTTGATGCTCCATGTCATGGTTCAAGTTTATGCTGCTTGTAAATTGCATTTGTTAAGTATGCATGTATCTAAGTATTCTTCATATTAAAACCTTTACAATTTTGAAAATACTTTAATATATCAAAAACTTTAAAACATTTATCTGACAAGGACACTACGTTTTAGTGAAACCATTTTTGTTATGTTGTCGTCGTTATCGTCTATGTCATTTTCCTTAATTTGAAACCAAGCTAATAAGAGAAATCATTTCAAAATTTTCTGGATTCCGTTAGATATATTAACGACAAATAAATTCCTTTAATTACATTGAATTCTCTATAAGTTCTTCATGCATTCTCAATGAATCTAAAATAAATTTATAGTATCCAGCTTAGAATAAGCTCCTCCAATATTTTTCATTATCTAATTCATAAGTTCCACAATAATATTCATCCATCTGAACACGCGACGTGTAACAAACAATGATTATAATAATAATAATACTTACTAATAATAATAAATTGTTGTGATGTTAAAGTCATGGCCCACCAGATAGAAATTATTCGGCCATTTGAAAGCCGTAATAAACAAAACGAGTAATTTCAAAGAAAACTACTGAAGATGGGTATAGGCAATGTTACAGCAAATCGGTGTAAAATTTAATTCTACATCTAAAAATATACAGGGTGTTCTATTTGAAAAAATTAAGTTCTACAACTTTCAAAATTCTTTGATATGCCACTAATTTTTAAACATTCTGTATAATTCCAATGGATTTTTTTTATTACGCACCATGTTAGTACTTGTTAATTTTAAAGTGGGAGACTTCTAACACTTAAACCAAGAGAGAATCAATCAATTCCGTATAACGATGTAAATGTCAAAATTTTAACAAAAATCGCAATATCTCAAAAACAGTTGAAGATATGTAGGTATAGTAAACCCTAGTAGTAATCGTCATAGAATTTTATGGTAAATTCAAAAATATAATAATATATGGGCTGTTCTATTTAAAATAACAAATTTCATGGTGACCTCCGGTAAACCGGAAGTGCAAAAGGTTGGAAACATTTTAGAAAAAAAGTAAGTACCAAGTTGTTGCAAATCCCAAATTTTTAAGACTGAGGAATTTCGTTAAGCCGGAAAACTTCTAACTAGCCACTTCCTTGGAAAACCCTGTATTTATTCATGTGACGATTATTCTATTGTAATACAATAAATAAACATAAATGACCGATAACCATAAGGAAATTATTTAGTTGGAGGGGGTTCGTGGGGGCAGGTTCGTGTAGTGCCATTAGGTGGAGGATGGGATTTAGAATGAATTGTAATGATTTAGCTTTTCATGAATAAAATGTATGCTTCCTATAACCTAAATTGCATTAGATAGTGCTCCTTACGTGTAATGCAATCGGTTCGCTTAAAATTCAGCGAATTTCGTTTTTAAATTGTTTAATGTTTTATTATTTCCAGTTCCCGATTTCTATAATCGTAAATTCGCATCTACATACAGCTATCGTTAATTATTCATTGCCTTCATTCTGTCCTTGAGAACCGTCCCTAATTTATTGAGTATGTAAAACCGGCATTAGGAGAGTCTTTGGCGTAATGAAAGGGAGAGTGGAACGGTTTGCGGGCAAGTAGGTGTCCGCACCCGACACGAAATTTATCCTTCTGCATAATACATTACACAACTTCCCAATAGATTTGACATTTATTGACCGCCCTGGCCGCTCATACATTAGGGGACGATGACGGAATAAAGGCGTCAGTATCTGACTCGTGAATCCCGAAGTTTCCATCCCGGGACACTTTAACGATATTATTTAACTTGTTCGCGCAACTGCTTTGTTTAACAGCAGCTGTAGGCGATGGAATTAATGTTCGATATCTCCATTTTGAGCAATCCACTCCGAGTTGCGCACGCAACCTAAAAAAATATAGATACAATATTATGCGGCCTAAAGGCTAATTGTGAGCGCAATTAGGTTAAAAAAACAATAACATCAATTATTCGTCGGTATTATGACTAAGCTCGTAAATTCAGTTCACTTACGTATTGTTCCACAGTTCTGAAATAATAATAATAATAATAATAATAATAATAATAAATAATAATAGTTTATTGTCATGACCAATTACAATTGGTATCGACATTCATGAATACATGTATAAACTTATATATTAAATATAAATATTTCAATTATATATAATACATATATTAATAGATTAAAATGTAAAAATGTAAAAATGTAAATGGGACAATACATCACATAAGAAAATGGTATTAAAATACTCGTCACAAATGAATGAATGAATGAATATAAGCCAACTAAATATCTTTGTCATTAAAATATTCATCTAGTGAGTAGTAGCACTTTAAGTGTTTTATATGTGATTGGTAATTTGTTATATGCTTTTATTGCTAGTTACTTTGGGCATTTTTCACTAAACTTAAGACGGTGTTTCGGAATTTCAAATATATGCGCATTAGGTGTTTCATAAAAACTGTGTATCAAGTCTGTTCCAATTTTTTACATTCTGTTTTGCATAAACCAGTAAATTCCAAATAACTATACATGGTACAGTCATTATACCCATTTCTATAAAAATGTCGCTGCAACTAGTTCTAGGAGTAACACCTTTCATCATACTAAATGCTCTTTTCTGTAAGCGAAAAACCCTTGTAGAATTACTACTGGTTCCCCATGCAGTTATTGCATATGAAATTATTGCATGAAAATGCGAAAAATAGTACATTTTAATATAGAGGCATCTACTACACCCCTAACCTACTCAATACAAACAGATTGGAGCCAATTTTTTTACATAATAAATTTATGTGTTCATTAAAGTTTAGATTGCTGTCAATTATTAATCCTAAAAATTTTGTATTCTCAACCTGAGCAATGCTAGTTTTATCTATTTTTACTAAATGAGAAGCAATTCTATCTCTTTTTGTAGGTTTAAATTCTACGCATACAGTTTTTGTTAAATTTAAATGTAGATCATTATTTTTAAAATACGTAGATAGACTCGTTACAGAATCACTAGCTGCAGCGCCCAAATTTTTAACATTTTCTGTACTAACAAGAACTGACGTATCATCGTCTTACTAAATCATTTACATACAAAAGGTACAGGAGAGGTCCCAGAACACTACCTTGAGGTACACCTGTTTTATTTGTATAATATGTAAGTGGCCAATTTCAGGAGAGAATTAATACTTAAATAAGTAGAATGTAATACGAAGAACATATGTATGTGGAGCTTTTTTCCAAAACGCAATTTCTGACAAAAACTGTTTTTTCGAGAAAATTGCAATTAGATTCGGCTCAGTAAAAACAATTTTTTTTGAACTTACATTTTAGAGTAAAAGGAAAATTAAGATCTCTAAAACAAATATTCGCGAAACAATTTGCTGAAAAATTATATTTGTAACAAAAAACAGACAAAAATACAAAAAAAAATTGCATTTTGAAAATGAAATTTACTATAAATTGCATTTTGAAGAAAAAAACAAATAAAATATCTGTTTCACATTTTTTATTTATAAAAATACAAGAGCTGTTACAGTTTTACTCGGCAGTCATCTTCTAAGCAGTCGCAATTATTATCTCCATCATCACCTGTGTCTTCATTTTCTGTCTCAATTGTGACACCTACTTACAGCCTCACTTTTTCCGACATTTTTCCATTCTTCGCCATAGAGGGTCATCAGGGTCTCAATGTTTTAACTTAAGTGGTTTTACTTTGTTTTCTAGCGGCAATTTCTCAACAGTCACAGAACTGATGGATATCCCTTTCTTCATCATTTCGGTAATTTTCTTCCATTTTCACACTAATTACTTTATTTGTTTTTCGTATTTATGTCATTTTTACTAAAAATTCTTTTCATATTACTAATTCCAGTATTTTTTTTTACAGTTAGCGTCACTCATCTTCTTAATGTCCCAGACCACCCAGTCTTCTCCCAAACTTCTAACTCCTCCTACTTCTCTAAGAATTTATTCATAATCCTCTTTTAACACAATCTGACCTCTTTAATTTTTTTCTCTAATTGACCAAAGATATGATTTGCAGGCATGTAAGAATGCCCCCTTGCCGGAGAATTAATATATATATAAATAAATTAAACTGTTTTGCTCTTAGTTTATGGATACGTAGATCCGTCAAAGTAGATAAAACTGATTTATTTTCCTTCTTGTGTCTTTGTAGTTTATGTTTCAACCTAAAACAAAAACTGCATACATCGGTAGCTGACGTACCAAATCGAATATTGAAATAGGAGCAAAATATTTTATAGAAGTAACCATAGTTGACTTTCATATCCGCATTTTGTTCATTATACGTTTTGCACAACTTAGCAACACTTAGCACGACTGAACACTCGTAAAATAAAACCTTAAGCGTAGAACAAGGAAGTGTCTCCAGCACCGATCAGGCCATGAAAAATATTTGTTAACGTTAACATTATCGGATAACTGATTGCACTGATTTGGGGAGAACTTGTAAAATAAGAAAAAAGCTATGCTATTTTATACGTAAAGATATTAATATTGTTTGAATGAAATAGAAAAACGATAACCAGTTCGTAGAAATTGCACTTTGAAGAAAGAATGCAGAAAATGCGATTTGAAAAAAAAAAATAATATAGGTATTACAGTTTGAAAAGAAAGGTAAAATTGAGACCTGCTTTGGAACGGTAGTAAATGCGTTTCGACTAGAAATGTATGTATGAATTGAAAGAGACCGACGTAAGAACCTAATGTCTCCAAAAACAAACAAAAATTTTTTTTTGCAGAAATTGTGTTTTGGAAATAAGCTCCACATATGTCACTTTAACGAAGAAATACCTTGATATGTGCGATTCCAAAGAAAGGCCATAAACTTAAATGTGCAGCACCTAAAGAGATATCTTATTAAATATACATTAAATAGTATAAAGGTTTAACTACCTCCTTGTTGTTGTAGAGCCATCTGACATGTAGTCTCTTGGTTCTGTGTATTTAGTCTTCCATTTCTTTTACCCATTAAATTATACTAGCAATTCTACGATCCCAGTACCCTGCACCAAACTGTACAGGTCTCTGACTGTGATCGAAGTAACCCTCTGAATTCCTTTCTGGCTTGCCAAAAATTGTCTGCCTTCTTGCGTCTAGAGGCTCGCATTCACTCCGAAAGTGGTATGCATTCTTTGTCTCACTACACAATCTGCAGTTGGTACAAAAAATCAAATCAAGGAAACTACAGATGATAAATTACATTGCAGAAAATTAGAAAGCGTATTCTAGGACAAAGGGGATCATAATAGATCTGAAGAGGTTGCGATGAAACAGGTACATAAGCCACTCCAATCCTAGCCTATATTGAATAAATACTTCAGCAAATTTACAGGAAGCATTTGCAAAAAATTGTTGACAGGAGTTGAAATTGACTATATGTTTTCACTCGCACTGATCTGGCGTCAAGGGGTCCAAATGTAAAGCTGTGGTGGCACGAGCCTTTTTAGCTGGGACCAAATGAAAACTAATGGCGTTGAAATCTCTTCGATTACTGCTGACGCAGGGAATGCTCCCTTTAATAGCTTTTCAAATTTATATTGATTAAAACGCGTTTGGGTTTATATGTTAAGATTTATAAGACATAATTGTTCTCATTGGGAATCTTACGGGTGGGTGGTTATTTAACCAATTCCCGTTTGGAGTTTGATGAGGAACGTCCCATGCTATTGTAATAATCAATCAGATCAATTGACAAAGCTTAAATTGACATTTTACATTCTAGAGTCTCTGGGAAGCAGGAATTAAACCTCTTAAATACAAAAGGAGTCTTTCAAAATTTCTGTTTAACGTTCGAAGGATTCACTGCTATGTAGCCGCAAATAGAAGCAATTGTAAACTCAAAGCTGTTAAAACCATTATTA
This sequence comes from Protaetia brevitarsis, assembly GCA_004143645.1. Lineage (NCBI taxonomy): Eukaryota > Metazoa > Arthropoda > Insecta > Coleoptera > Scarabaeidae > Protaetia > Protaetia brevitarsis. The sequence goes on from RXPK01000247.1 coordinate 3,669,658, forward strand.
TCTGATCCTTTGGATCCTAAACCATTGTCTTAGGCACACTTCCTTATTGTACCTTGATCCTTGTCCTTATTGGCTTTGATTACAACGAATCAGATATTCGTCTACTACCAGGATACAAACTCTTTAGTTATCAGACGCTGGAGTAAATTCGCCAAATTAGATGAATAATAGACTATAATATATAAAAATAGACACTGTAACAAAAAAAGTGGAAAAGCTCTCTCAACTCGCTCGAAAAGGGTATTCCCGTCGTAGTGAAAAAAGTCAATCCAATCCACTCATGGAGTGGAAATTAACAGAAATCATTAAACTATTTCGCAGCAAGATCAACGTAAATCGTACGGAAAGTATCAGAACATCATCTGGTGACATCAGATGATGAAGTTCTGGTCTTCTTCATTTTCCCGAATGAGTGAATAGCTGGGTAACCATTAAGCCTATTAGGGATAGAGCATTACCCGTCCCCAATATATTCAAAGTATTTTACAACTCCAGAACAGATTCGAGTCTGACTGCTACTGAGATATCGTTGCGTATTGCCCAAGGTTGTAGTATCTTTTGCGCTTACACCCTGCTCTCTTTTCGAATTGTACACGTGAACCAGTAGATGTCGCTTGCATCAGTGTTTCTTTTTTTTTCGTTGCATCTCTATTTCTCTCTATTTGGAAAGGAGGTAGTGAAAGTATGCGCTGGTCATGGGTCTAGCATATGTTATGTCTGATAGCATTCTTAGCATAGCCTTGGAAATGACCGGTTCTAGCAGCTTGTTACCTACACAAGCAGAAGTATGAGGCGATTGATTCGCCGAGCGCTAAAGGCAAGGTAAATTAGCCTCCCTAGAAGCCATTGCTTCCATTATTGTCATATTTGCAATCTTTTGTATGAATGTAAATCTTGCTGTAACTGTACTTTGTTGCGCTTCCTGCCAACATGTTATAGCTCCGTAGGTTATGGTTGGACTTAATACATTACATAAAGCCCTTGGACTAGCTTTGCGTTTAAGATTTTCCACATACTATTTGGTAGGTTCATAAGGATAGCCTTGCCTTATTTCGTTACTTACATTTCAATACTTGTAAGAGCAAGCCATCTAACAGAGACACTCTATGCATCCATCATCATTACAAATATCTCCAAATACTTTTGTCGATGAAGAGGCTAAGATTTCGGCAGATAATCACTATTCGAGTGCTCTACTATACGTAATTACTACAGCTGAGAATCAAATAAATTAAGACCGACTACTTTTCGTGTAAATAGCGCTTGAAATTTTCTGCTGAAACCCTTCTGCGTCGTTTTATAAATGAACATTGGCGTCACCTTTATTCCCTTCAGCAAAGTGTAATCCAATAGCGTATACGACTTTACCTAACAAAGTCCGTTGTGCTTACAAGGTTATTTCATTTCAGTAAAATTATAAAAGCGGCTAATCTCATTGGATTCTCGGTTGGTGAAGTCAGCGGTATTGAGATTTCCATTCATAGGAGGGTTGTTGATGCAAGTGCTTCTTTTTTTTAAAAAAAAAGAAGTAGAATATTTAGAAAATGAAAGCTGGAATAACTAAAGGAATTAAATGGATTTCTGTACACGTACGCAACGGGGATGAAAAAAGATGTATGCATGCCAGTGTAAAATGGGATATAATTGTCAACATGTGTTTTTTTTTCCCCTAGAAAAGGTTTTAAATTACTGACTGCAAATATAAAAGGCGTTAAAAACACAGGAAATTTAAAACAAGAAGATAAATTCCGTTTATATCGCTATGGGATTAAAAGCCCATTGGCAAGGTAAATGTTGAAATTACATTATTACATTATTTTAGAGTGAATTGTACTGCAAGTACTATGGGATAAAAGTGTTTTTAAAAAATATCAGAATGAAACCAAACCTTAAACTAAACCACTAAATATTTTCTTGCAAATATAGCTAATTGTTGTTGATTTTTTATTATTGTTTAGATGAGGTAATTGTAAAATCTGTAGTACTTGCCATTTGCATGGCCTACTGGAATAAAGTGCATGGAAAATGGAAAATTTCTCGAATGCGGGCTCACTAAAGCTAACTTATAACCTTTTCCGTGAAAAAAAAATATTTATTTGCATCATAACACTTGGTAGATGTGGATCGGCACCATTGCTTTTTGACAACTCAATTGAGGCTTATGCTATATGTCAAAGTGATTTTTTAAGATGATTTCTCGTTAATAACAATTAAAATAACCAAAACAAATACAGATAAATGTATTTTCAAACTAAACTAAAGAAAATTATTAGAAGAAATTATAAGATGAAAAAAATGCAGTGCGCAATATTGTACCAGAGTTGCATTGTCTGACAGATAATGCTGTATTTGCAATTGACGAGACCAAAAAGTGCATTTATTAAAACACAATAAATATGCAATCGGTGCTTTATTTAATACTTTTCACTGTTTTAAGCACGTTTTGTAGAATTAATATCCAGCTTTTGAGGCGCAATAATCTTGGCAAGTACCATTTATACAAATTAATCCATCGTCGCAAACAACAGGTAAGGGTGGCGCACCAAGAAGTGGGAACGGTCTAGTGCATGGCTCGCCCAATTCTAGACAAAAAAAAGACTAGACCAATTACCAACAGCTGAACTTAAAATTTTAAGTACTTACTTAAAACCTTATAGCATTCTACGCAGCACCCACAGGGTCCAACAACCCAACGGTAACCTTCTTGACAAGGGGCAGATGGTTGGCAAGTCCAACACATCTCAGAGCAATTTCTACAAAGTATTGCCCCTAGGGAATAACCAATTAGAGAAAAAAACACAATCACTAGCTTCATGTTTTTTTTTTTTATTATTCTAGGTTTTTACGTCTTAATGTGTATAATGATAATAATAACTGAAATGCTTTGATTTAAATTTTAGAAAAACAGTTTAGCATCGGTAAATATTTATTGTAAAATAAAGACGGTTTTTGAAAAACAAAGACACATGCATAAAGAAGCAATAGGTAGGAACTTGTTAACTGGGTATATAAACAAAAACAGTCATATATTTACAATTGTTTACTGCAAAGGTATATATGTATCTTGTAAGATTTAAAAACACTGAATTTATTTGTTTAACAAGAATATTAAAATGTGTAGACGGTGGTTTTACAACAAAATAAAAACACGTTTTACGGAAAATATTTGAAGAATACATGTTGGTACACATACAGGGTGTTTCAGACCACTCGTCCACTATCTTTTTCTTGCGATCTATTGCAGCTAGACTAATGCGACAAAATATTTAATAACAAAACCCCATCTAAAGAATCATGCGAAAATATTTTTAACTTCCGGAAACGTCCCATTACACCGGAAGTGGATAGCAATTTTTTTATTTTAAATGGAATTATATGTTTTTTCTTGCCTTAATGGATTCTACAGATTATTTGAATACAATTTTCACTAAAGTTTGCTATCCCTAAATTCAACCGTTTTTGAGATATTTACGATTTTGTCAAAATTTTGACGTTTTCATCTCTTTCGAAAACGTACCATATTTTGCAAACCATTAAAGATAATGATGTTATTTTAGTAGTACCCAAGAAAAAAAGTTGTCCGTACCAAATTATGTCAAAAGAACCACTAAATTATAAACAGAGTGTTCACAAATCGATTGTCAATTCGGATACATTTAATGTTAGAAAATTCATTTTTTTCAAATGTAACATTATATTTCTAATTATACCATTCAATGCAGAAATAAATTCTCCGTCTATAGGTATAAAGGATGCATATACCTATTCCTAGTCGTTTTCAAGATATAAACCATTATTTACTCGGCTATGGAAATTTTAGTACATTTCTTGCAGTGGGCTGCGAAATTGACAAGTATGTTTGACAGTCATTATAGCAATTCTTTACTTTACTTCATCATTAAGATCTAATTTTCCCATTGCTGATCCATGGTTATAATGTAGTTGATACGAGTATTATAAAAAGATATTTTACATTTATTGCTTATGTGGAAGGGACACTCAGTAATTTAGAGATGCCAGATAAAAGGATGATAGTTGTCACATTAAAAAAAAAATAGATTACAGTAATCATAAAAAAATTATTGAGCTTAATGTAAAATAGCTATATAAAAACAAGTTATTCAAAATATCTGCCGTTTCTTTCTATGCATCACTCTATTCTGGCCTCAAAATTCTCATGAACCCGAATTGTTCTTCTCTGCTTATGGATCTACAATTTTGCCTTATTCTTATCTTCATTTCTTCCGCACCTTGTTGACGATTTTGCTAAACAATATCTTTCACTCTTTCTCAAAAATAATAGTCTAAAAATGTCAGGTCTGGTGATCTAGCTGGCCATGAAACTTCGGACCCTCTTCCAATCCATTTATTTGGAAACATTTTACTATGAACACACATGTACACATGTACAGCAAAATGTGCAGGACAACCAACATGTTGGAACCACATATCTCTTCTTGTTTCTAATGGCACGTTTTCGAGAAGCACTGGCAATTCATTTGTTAAAAAATTGCTGTACGCATTCCCGTTTACCGTTTCTTCAAAGAACTAGGGTCCAATTATTTGGTCGCTAAGGATTCCGCACCACATGTTTATGTTGCACACATTGATTGTCAAGTTTTTGCATCCAGTGTGGATTTTCGTGTGATAAATTATGTTGATTTACTTCACCATTACTTTTAAACGTTGCTTCGTCTGACCACAATACCCTTTCAAAAAATCGAGGATCTGCAATTAATTTTGTTTGTGCCATCGACAAAAACGGACCCTGGCCTGGAAATTATCGTCACGTAATTTTTGACGAAGCAAGATATGGTACGGGTGCATTTTGTGGTCATTAAGAACTCGCCATACGCTCACATGGCGAATGCTTGACTCTCGTGCTATATTGCGAGTGTATTTCGGCATATACACGCGCTGTATTTTTTGACATTCACCCATAATCATCAACGTGTCGAATGCTTCTGCATTTGAGAATGCCATATTAAAAAAATATTCATAAAACTTGAACAATAACGCGTAACAATAAAGCAAACAACAACAAAGGACCACTAATAATGAAAATTCGACTATAATAGGGAGTCCAACAAAAGCAAGTTTGTTTGACACTCTGAATCTGAAACTAACATGACAACGCTATTGCTTTGATAACTGTGAAACTTTCACAGCCCACTGCAAGAAATGTCCTAAAATTTTCATAGCCGAGTAAATAATGGTTGATATCTTGAAAACGACTAGGAAAAGGTATATGCATCCTTTATACCTATCGACGGAGAATTTATTAATTCTGCATTGAATGATATAAATAGGAATATAATGTTACATTTGAAAAAAATAAATTTTCTAAGATTAAATGTATCCGAATTGACAATCGATTTGTGAACACTCTGTATATAATTTAGTGGTTCTTTTGACATAATTTTGTTCGTACAACTATTTTTCTTGGGTACTAGTAAAATAACATCATTATCTTTAATGGTTTGCAAAATATGGTACGTTTTCGAAAGAGATGAAAACGTCAAAATTTTGACAAAATCTAAATATCTCAAAACGTCGAATTTAGGGATAGAGAACTTTAGTGAAAATTGTATTCAAATAATCTGTAGAATCCATTGAGGTAAGAAAAACATATGATACCATTTAAAATAAGAAAATTGCTATCCACTTCGGTGTAATGGGACGTTTCCGGAAGTTAAAAATATTTTCGCATGATTTTTAGATGGGGTTTTGTTATTAAATTTTTTGTCGCATTAGTCTAGCTGCAATAGATCGCGAGAAAAAGATAGTGGACGAGTGGTCTGAAACACCCTGTATATCTTGAACAATATAGGCATTCATAATATATATTTTTAAAATACTTAGTACCTTAATCAAGTACATTTTTGCATCTTATTTTCCAAGTATCCTCACGATTTATTATTACCAAACAACAGTTGTATTCGTTTTACCCTTTAGTTAAAATGAACAAACCGAAACAAACCAAACAGCTAAAATGACAGAACCCCGTTTAGGTTAGCTTCTAATTAAAATAATTGAGATTAGCCACTTTATTGAGAAAAAAAACCCACACCACAAACCTAAAAGGTGACCAAACAATGAATTTCAAATTGAACTTTGAATCCTGATCGTAACCGAAATCATACAAATATTCACGAATCAAATAAATCGTCCGTATATCGAATATTATCGATGGATGATATTTGGAAAAATCTCAGAAGAAATGAGTTTGAAGTAAATGAGTAGATGTAACTAATAAACATGATAATCTAACAAATAAACATAGTAAATGAGTGTGTATTGGTAGTAAGCATGTGGTGTATAAGGTGAAACATGACACTAGAAACGATTAATTATTTTATTACACATATTTTTAAATCAAAATCTGATGTCGCAATCCAATACCTATAACAATATTTTCTTTTAAGGAAATATGTTTTTAAATATAATAGTGGTAATAGCAGTAATAGTTATAGTTAGTCCAAGTTTTTAGGTTTTTTTTTTAACGGCATAAAATCCCACGATCCCACATTTCGCTTCACTGGCAAACATCGTTAATACATGACAATCCTTCACCACAAACGGCCTCAAATAGAACTCCTCTCAATGGTGATGTACACCGCTCATTTCGACCTAAAATATAAGGAGCATTATTACAGTTTTCATCCCTCAATCGCCATCTTTGTGATCTCCAAAAACTCACCAAGAAGTTTGTAACATGCAGGACAACAGCCACAGTAGCTACCATGTTCTTTTAGGATATATCCGCATCCACATTGCACCGAGGTTCATTCTACAGAATCGCAGTAATCAGGCGGGCACACGATGGCTTGGGAAAAAGCGAAGAAAGCTACAAACACGAGTAACGTTCTCATTCTGGCTGTTATCTTGTAAAACATTCGCAAAAAATGTTGTTCAATATTTTTATACCCATGTGCGAACGCGTATTACGTGTTGTTTGTTAATCTAATCAGTTGTACGTGTGCATTGATTATGGATTGCACAATAACGTAACTATTCTAATTCGAGCCAGCTGGGAAATGTGAACCCATAACACCGCAACACATTACTTTTTCGCTAAGACGATTTTGCACGACCCGCCGCCATTCACTGGGATAAATAAACGTGGAATCATGGCGAGAACGGAGCTCAAATCCTTCCAGCCATTGTTGGATCCGGCTCGTTGGACCATATCCAGCATATTAAAAAAGCCACCACAATGCATAATGCGTTCACGTAATGTGAAAAATTACAAATGATGCTATTTTCATTCGATGCCTTTCTTGTCTCGTTATTTCCATTCATTACGAGGCTGCGTTGTGGCGAATTCTCGCGAATGTTATTGTCGCCGACGCGACGCTACGAAATACTGCAAAATGTCAAATGGCAACCTGTGTTTAGTCTGAGTATGCGAGAATTTATTTACTGCTGTGGTACGTAGGTACGTCTTATTTGTTACAAAAACGCGTGTCTTAATAAAAAGTAGAGTCTAGCTGTGTGCAAGTTTCGTTCACTTTTGGAGAGAGTTTAGAATTTATTATTAGTGTTAAATTATGGCTATTAACATAGCTGGAGTGTATAAATAAATATACAGAGTGTTACGTAAACATGCGATAAAAATTCAAGGGGTTATTCCTTGTCCTATTCTAAGAATATTTTGTCTTATGATGATTTTTGAAAAGCCCTTTTGTTTCTAAGATACAGAGCGAACAAGATTTGCGACAGTAACAACATTTCACTACCAAAAAGTACATGTAAAATTGCTCAATCTACAATAAATGTTCGAAATGACTTCCTCCAGCCTGGATACAAGCACTCAATATACTCGTCACTGTCTGTCGAACTCTTTCAAACACACGTTGGTCGTTTCCAATTGAGTTACACCCAGCAATTATCCGATTTCGCAAATCGTCCAAATTCTCCACTGGAGTAACGTAAACTATTGACTTCAGAGATCTCCAGAAGAAATAATCTAGGGGGTTTAAGTCTGGGGATCGAGCAGGCCGTGCGTGTGGCCCACCTCGACCAATCCAACGATCTCGGTATGTTGCTGTTAAAAAATTAAGAGCAACCAAACTGAAATGTGGTGGTGCACCATCGTGCATAAACCACATTGCAATTCTTGTCGCGTATGGTACATCCTCCAGAAACTCAGGTAGCGTTGATTCCAAAAAGTTGCGGTACACCACGCCAGTAAGTCTTTCTGGTAGAAATACCGGTCCAATTAGATAGTCATCCACAATTCCAATCCAAACATTCAACGAGAACTGATGTTGAAAACGATCTTCAAATACCTCATGCGGATGTTCATCTGCCCACACATGGTAATTATGAAAATTCCTTATTGCATTTCTTGAGAAACTGGCTTCATCGGTAAAAAGAATTGTGTCAGGAATAGAGGAATGTTTGCAATATCCATTGACATAATACAATACGTGGAGGAAAATCAGCAGGTAGTAGTGCCTGAACGCGTTGAATGTGGTATGGATACAACATACAACAAATTGTCCTTAAGAATTATCCAAACTATCCAATGACTTACATTCAAAGTATTTGCAATTTTTCACGTGGACTACCAGGATCTTCCTCTACCATCTCCAGCACATTCTGTTCCAATTGTGCCGTTCTTGCAGTCATTGATCCTCCCTTCCACTTCGTTTTATTGAACCTGTTTCACGAAGACGTCGATGAATTTTTAGAAGATTTTTCGGTCGGGGACATTACGGGCAGGGAATCGTTCAATGTACAATCGTCTAGCTTTTAATGAGTTGCCATCAGCAAGTCCATACATGAAATGCATGTCAGTCATCTCGGCGTTCGTATACATCATGATAGAGGATTTCACTAACTATTAAAGACACGTCAAACAGCCAAATGTCATTCAATCTAAACAAATGCGACCGATGAGACATATTCAAATGAAATCCACTACCAGATAAAACAGCCGTTTCATGTGATCGAGATCGAAAAATTAACAACGCGTTGTAAACAATTTTTTGTGTTTGATAAACTCATTGGCGTACACCATACTTTTATTTATATTAATAATTTCAACGAATATTGAATATGGTTGTCGCAAATTTTGTTCGCGCTGTACCTTCGAAACAAAGGGGTTTTTCAAAAATCATCATAGGACAAAATATTCTTATAGTAAGCCAACGAATAACCCCTTGAATTTTTACCGCATGTTTACCTAACACCCTGTATAAAACATAAATCTTTAATTTAATTACTATTGGTTAAAATAATTAAGACTGAGCTAGTGTTAAAAGTTAGAATAGTACCGCTGTTGTTTTACTTGTTTTGTTTGATGATTACGCTGGTCTATCCCGCTGTTTTAATTGCAATTTCAAATTCATGATGTGAGGAAAACGGTGCAGCTATCAAAATTAAGGGACGTGGAGGCTGCCTCTTTCAAACTCAAAAGGATAATGATAATAACAATTTACAGGCAATCAATAACAATGTGTGGGACAATTTCCCAGCTCCTGCTCCCAGAATAAGCTTTTCCACAGTTTTCCCTTATTTCTTGGCGAATGCTGAAAAATAACTAAAGTTATTCCATAGGTCGAAATATGATAACAGCTGATAGCCGAACAATTTCTTATATTTTTGTTATTATTATTAATAATTATGTATTAATAATTTTACAGGCACTTGCATATTTTTTTGCTGAACAGATTCGAATTAATTTCGAAAAGTTTTCTTAGTGTTTCAGATAATTTTAAATAAAATGACATTATTCTTATCGCGCATATATTTACCAATAAATGCATATGATTTGCATAATTGAATGCATTTCGTCATTTTTAAAATTTCAATAACACATCTGGTTTGGCGGCTTCCAACAAATGTCACCTTTGAATTTGGAACACGTGTCGACTTGATCTAAGTTGCCGATCAGACCAATAAAAAATATAATTTAATATTTAATAACACCAACATAGAAGCGAAGTAGCGCACATTGCCACTCATTTCAAAATATTGGTCCGACAATTAAATCACTAGAAGTATTCGGTGAAACCCTCTTAAAAAACCTTGAAAGGATCATTCGAGGTCATCATTCGCGGATCTTTTAAAAATGCACCAGGTGTGGTTGCTAGAAAAGCCTATATCAAACTTCCAACTATTTTAGCCAAGAATCCGGGATTTTCCGTTTTGTGTGAAATATCCCAAGTATTGAATGAATCTGGTTCGAATAACTGCACCATAGCAGTTGAAAAATTACCACAGTACGAATACGCACCAGTAACAACTTCTGGTGTCGAACGATTCTTTTCACTTTGCAAAAATATTTTATCTGACAAGAGATAAAATTTTACTTAAATTTAGAAAAATATCTTGTTTGCCTTTTAATAATAATTAAATCAAAATTGTATTTATTGTATCAACATTAAAAACATGTTTACCAGTTATATCTTATTATTTTTTTGCTGACATTAGTTTTAAATAAAAAAAAAGAGTGATTTTATAATCATATTTTCCATACTCAAATGCATATTTTGCCTATTTAAATGCATATTTCATATTCTTAGAAGCATATCTTACATGCATATTTTGATATTTTTACTGCATGTAAATCCGCCCTTAATTATTAATCACAGGGAAATTATTTAGTTAGAGTAGGAACATTTCAATTGTTATGGGATCCATATTTGTAGTAGCTTTGGGCCGAGCACGAGCTTTAGTTTGAATTGTAATTATTTAGCTTTTCGTGAATACAGGCATTTCAACGGGAAGGGAATTCTTTTAGAACTCGTTGACAGTGCAGACAAAAAAAAGTTGCATTTGTAAATATTTTGTTTCTTTTTTTTTTAAAATAAAATACCCTCAATATTACTGTATTTTCAAGTTTTAGCATATTTTAAATTTATAAAATATAACACATCTTAACTCACTAATTTTTAGAGAGTAAATATTTGAGTGAGTTTTACTTTTTGTTCGGTTTCACTCACTTCAGATGTGTTTATAGTTCAACTTTAATATACTGAGTGTTCGTTACTAAAGCGTAAACTCATTGTTAGATCCAATGTATGCCTGAGAAAATGGTATTCAAATTTAATAAGACACCCAAAGGTACAATAAAATACAAAGTATTCCATTTAAAATAACATAGTTGGTATTAAGGATTGTATACCGGTTTACCGGTTTAAATTGACCAAAAAACGTTCGGTAAATTTACCGGTAAATTACAAAAATTTACCGGTAATTTGGTAAATGAAAAATCCATACCAGAAATTTTTATCTACGAAATATTGTGTTTATAGATATTTAAAGGTCTAAAGGACATTGAAAATTTAAAAAAAAACAGGTAAGTGTACGTAACAATATTAATTTTATGGTAGATGTTTTTTGTTTAATTTTAATTTAAACTTTCTTGAGATTGAGAACCGCTGTAATGCAGAATATAGAAAAGAAACAAAACTTTTGATTAGAAACGTATAACCTTCATTCCACCGAGTTAATCAGAAAGAGAAGGAATCAAAAAGTTCTCAACAAAGAAAGCAAAAAATTGAAAAAGGGTCGTGTAGAAATTAGAAGAAAATAAGAATGGAAACAGGATGGATAACGAAAAGCAACGCAAAGAAAAGCGAGATTAATGTTCCCCTAATAGCCAAATTTAAATTTCCCGCCATTATTTTTAGTAACTTCAACGTAAAGACATTAAAGTAACTATTAATGTAGTACAAAATAGTGGGTAATTTTTTTCAACGTTGATGTTACTAAGAATAATTGCGGGCAATTTAAATTTGGCTATGTGGGTCATTTGTTGCTAGGACGGTAGGAGGCATAACACCCCACTTTTCCTACCTGCCTTTGTCAACAAATGCAATTTCAATTTTCTCATTTTATGGTTTTTTGTGTACTGGAGATTTTTAAGATTTTTAAAAGTTTAAAATTGTTTTTCTTAAAGAGTAAGTAAATGTCTCATTTTTTAATATTTAATATCAATAATATATAAGAACAACATTTCACGTATTTAAATTAATAGCAATTTTGAATACACCACATTATGAGAGAACTTTAATGCAACATTGTTGTAAAATAACATTAAAATTTGAACCTTAAATATTTTGTTTTACTTCTTACAACTGTTTAAAATAATTTAAATACAATTATTTATTACAAAATTTTAATATTATGCCTTAAGATTGTGTAAAATATGTATTATTCTAGCCTTACTTCTAACCCTATTTTCTTGGGGAATCCCCATTAATGCCACGGTAATTTACCGGTAAACCGGCATTTTCATTTTCATTTACCGAATTACCGGTAAATGAAAAAATCGGTAAATTTACAATCACTAGTTGGTATCTGCTTCCAATACAACCGAAAGTTCAGCATCATTAAAAATATTTTTCTGAGGAACCCTTTATACTCTAATACAGTATAAATGAAATTCCTAACTTAATTAGTGAAGAAGCTATGGAAACCCAACGTACTTTCGAGGGGCCGTGAATATTACAAGTGATTCATCCTGAAACAGTTTCTGAAAATATTTGTGTTTAATATAATATATATCAGATATAATATCAGACGAAAAAAACGATTTTCTTATAAGAAATCTTGTATACGAAACGCGCTTTTGTTACCCGAGATATTATCCCTCGTGGCGGACAATCTTCGCATCCAGTAATGAATCATATTTACCTTAAATTTCACAAATAGCTTAAGTTACGTGGGGTACGATTTACTTTAGAAGAACGAGCTGTGTTGATGCATGCTCACACATAAGTGTGTTGACAGATTATGAAAATAGGTCATGTCTAGCTCAATGAGGGGCATTTGAAAAAAAGCTAATAGTTCTCCGAGTCGTAAGTGCTTACCTTCTTATATGACAATACAGTGACAACTTCAATGCCACTTATTGTCGAATGAATTGCGTAATAATGGGTATGATAAATATCTAGTTTCATAGGGCAAGCTTTGAAGGGCAAAATTCAAGATTAATGGATGAGTAACCAAGCCACCGATTAAGTTCTCGCATAACTCACGCGGGGAAGGTTATAGTTTTCGTAAAGGGGTTGAATTTTAACAACGTGATATGGGTACACTTTATTTATGAAAACTAAATTATCACAAATCATCATAACCCCGTAAAAAAGGTACTACACAAGGCTACCTATTCTAAGTACTATATGGGTTCCATAACAATTGAAATGATCCTACTCTAACTGAATAATTTCCCTATGATTCTTAATAACAAAAATATAATACAGTAACCTCGCGACCATATGAATACTATTTTTGTAAAATGATGAAATATGTGAAATGTGATTAGTTCACATAATCGCGAGTCTAGTAAATCGGTCAGCTATCAGTTATTAGCTGTGTTCGCAGAGGAATCACAAACTAGTCAGATGCGATTCGATTGGCTCAAAGAAATCCGAAACAGTTTTCTGACTGATTTCACGATATATGATTGGCTCTGACTAGTTTGTGATTCCTCTGCGAACACAGCTATTATTAAATACGCCCATGAAACGACTTTCGTTATCTCCCAGCATTCGTCAAGGACACTGATTATATATAATATACTTATATAAAATCAATCAACGGAGTAAGGGAAAACCATGGCAAAAACCTTACTCTTGGAGGGTCTGTGAAGAAGTCCCAGACCTTAGAATGTTTTCGTTTAAAACTGAATGAATGATTTTGTGACTTGTGATGTTCATTGCAACAGCTAACTGTCTGGTGCTAATTGAAGCAGCCCGTTTACTAATTGTAAGTATAAAAAAATCTACTCTTCTACTTGTACAGTGCATCTTTGCCTTGGTGTTTCAACATGTCAATGACTTCATATAAACGAACCCGTTTCCCAAAGTGGTTGGTGCAACCTTCAAAGGACATTTTAGGATGCCTCCGGTTTGGGTGATGTGCGCGACATTCTCACATTGCCTCGTTTCCATTTGCATTACATATAAAACGATAAATGAAAAATAAATGTTAAACGAACAAAAGAAAAAACTAAAACGCCGCAAAAACGTGCAAGATTGGTTCTAAGTTAATTAAAATGAAATTAATAAGAAAGTAGTTAATTATTGTTTTGAGCTACAGAAAAATACACACTTTTGCCTTATTGGGATTCCGTCTAATTGCACTAAAGGTCAAAAATAGTGACCATAACGTTTCATTTTGATAATGCGAAGTTCAATAATTATTAAAAAAAATGTTAGTGATGTGAATTTTATGTTATATGTATTACATAAAATGCATTCTTTTGTTTACTTTGTTGTACTCCCTGTATCAAGTTGTAATTTGTACATGTTTGGATATGCAATATAAAAGTAGATTTGTGAAAAAATCATGGGTGTCCCGGAAGGGCGACATATAAAAAAATACATTAAAATATTTTCTTAAATTACCTGTCTTCGCAAGAAGTTAATAATGGGATAGAGAGGATACCCTACCCTTTTTTAATAATTTTCTTAATAATTATTCTTTTTTCCTATGTCTCGAAAAAAGGCGGTTTTACGTAAAAAACAATGGAAGGTAAATAATTGAATTATTTACCTCTCTTCTTATTATTTCAATAATTTACCTTCATAACTATTCACTCACGTAAAGCCAAAAATGAATTATAAAATAATAATAATAATAATAATAATAATAATAATAATAATAATAATAATAATAATAATAATATAATTTATTAAGCAGAAACAAAGAGGTACATATAAATATTCTGTTAATATACAACATTAAATACTAATACGCTAATTTTGCTTAAAAGGATCAGAATCATCTTAGCGATGTTTTTCCTTCTGATCCATCAACCAAATCAGCTTATACCAACGCAAGTGCAGAAACATATCATCAAATCATAAGTATCGATCCTAACCAAATCATAAAAGCGCACATAACAGTCACTACAGACAACAATAGTTAAAAAAAAAGTAAAAAATACCAATTGCCGGTCCCGAGCAGCATTGAGATGCACCATAGTAAATTATGACAGAAAGCAAAAGAGCACACCTCCACGGGACAAGATCACTACTGTCGGAGAAATAAGTATTCCATGTACTTATGCTTAAACCCCGCAAAGGACAAGGTTTTAAAGTTAGGTGGGATAGAATTATAGTTTATGGCAACGTTATAAGAGAAAGACCGTGTAAAAAGAGCTGTGCTATATAAAGGAGGAGTGAGTGTACCCTTATACCTAACATTAAGATTATGAACATCAGTTCTGAAGGTCAACCTTCGATGCAAATAAGGGGGAACTTTATTCGTTATCAAATTGTAAGAAAAACAAGCAAAATGCAGTTTCCTTCGCGTCTTCATATTCAGCCAACCCGCCCAAGCTAATGTATGGGAGATGTGTTGCCTTCTCCTGATACCGTAAATAAATCTTAGGCAAGCATTTTGAAGTTTTTGTATTCTGCGAATGTCCTCTGAGTCTAAACAGGGACCATAAATAACATCACAGTAATTAAATCTGGATAAAATAAGAGACTCACAGAGGGTTTTGCGCAGTTCCACGGTCAGAGAATCTTTGTTACCATACAGTACTTTAAGTTTTCCAAAGGACGCTCCAACCACCCCCGCCACATTCATCAAACACTAAAAAACTATTGCTAAATAAGCTCATTTATATTTCATACATTATTTTTTTTTAAATAATGTCATTCATTCTTCTACTGTTACATCTTCAGAAAAATGGGTAGATGGATTTATATTTTGGTTTTTTAATTTATTTAATGTGCAGGGTGTATACTTTTTTACAGTTGACACTCTGTGGCTTTTCGCACGTAAGATCAATTATTCAGACTAAACATTTATAAAGTAATACATTAAACAATTTTGCGCAGAATCGCATACATAATCCTATCTATGTCAAGATATATTAGATCTGCAATTAAACATCAACCTTCGAAAAGTCCCGTAGACGTTTGGATATATGTGTATATATAATTCAAATGATATATTATGTCTCGTGCTGCGTACAATTGTAGTTTGATGCAATGCCAGTAATTAATGTAGCTAACGCATTGAACATGTTGCTTGCGAGCTACGTTTCAAATAGCCAATATCGCAGTAATTCCTTTGACAGCAGAAGAAAGCGGGCAGAATAGTGTGTTTTTCTTTGAAAATGTAATGAGAATGGGGTTTGACGAACCAGCGGAACCACCAGAAGGATAGGTGGTAGAAAAATCGGCAGAAAATGTAGAAGATAATTATGAAGATGTGACATGTATACCCGAAAAAGGCGTTATTGAGCTATATTACAAAACTAGAGCTGTAAAGTACTAGAAAAGCCGCAAATTCAAACGAAAGCGTTAAACATAAGTTCAGAAAGATTAAGTAACTGCAACAGTTATATATATATATATATATATATATGGTGTATAATTGTTGCTGTAAGAAAGTGTTACTAAAGGGCTATATATTATTGAATACGTTCTCACATAACCTGAAAAAAATAATAATTCATGATGTGGATCTTCGACGGTGGGCGTACTCTGGAAGCTAAAAAATAAATTGGACACGCAACCTTTAAAGCAGGGCATCCGTGAATTTGGCATCTTAAGAAGATTCATAATATTGTAGTAGTAGAGCAAAATATAAATCTTTATACTCACTTCTCTCAAGATATAGTAGTAGAAAAATGACTGAGATTTTATTGAAAAATATATAAAATGTAAATGAACTCATTTAGTAAATGCATCTGATAGTTTTTTATTATTTGTTGTTGAATGTTATTATTATTTAATTGTTATTATTATTTTTCTGAATGTGTTATACACCCTTGAGAAAGAGAAATTAATTAACAAAAAGGGGATATTCGGTCCTACATTATTAGCTCCTTGTGAAAGCAGGTCAAGTCACCTTTTGAACCCTATAATCGGTTGCAAAATATGTTGAAAACTTTGTTTAATATCTGTCATAAGTGCAGAAATATTGTTAAAAATTGAGAAAGCGCGCAAGCTTTAGAGAAGGATGTACCCCTAAACTGCGTGATTGGGCACAAGAAAGCACTTGTGTAGTGTTTCTCCAATGGTACTCTTTCAATCTGCAGAATTTCATTGAAATCGGAATTTGACAGCTGCTCTCTTTTAAGTGCCGAAATGGTTGTATATGTATATATTGCAAGGGTGATATTACACTGCGACCTAAAAGATCTATTGTGTCCCCTGTTCTCGCTATTTTACAACTGGCCTTTCAATCATATTCCTTTCAGAAAATGTAGGATATCAGAAGGTCCCAGGTTAGGTAAGTCTACCTCTTCGATTTCACGTACTTCCAGGTGCAACGCCCTTGAGTTGCACGGTGCCATCCTATTCCCTAATCTGCTCCGGTCATTTTGCTCCTTCCTTTGTTCCTTCCTTGTGAGGTACTCTCACTTTGGAAGTGGAAAGCTTCGTAACTCCTGCTCCAATTCCTGTTTATTAGCGGTGTCGTGCCGCTAATAAACGTTCTTCATGGTTGATCCCACGAGCAGCTAGGGACGAAAAGGTCCACCTCAACAGAGCCCCGCATGCAGAGGTAAGGCTAAATACAATGGTGTGCGCCAGGTGCCCCAAGGTTGGACTAGTAGACTGGTCTTCTATCCAGTCACGCATCCCATCAGCCTAATCCGCCACCTTAGGATTTAGGTTTTCATTGAGGTTGTCTCCTCTCGATCCGTGCAGTTAAGCCATAACCCTCTATTCCTTTCGGGACCTGGTTCAGCAGTTGGGCTTTCGGCAGCCGAAAGCAACAACTGGCATCGTTGTAGAACCCTGTGCAAGCCCTTAGCCGTGACAAGACAGCTCGGGCGAGGGGGAAAGTGGTTCAGGGCAACGGTCTTCATTCACCCTGCTCCGGTTTTAAGCAGAGAGGACGAACTCATTGCCGCCACTAACCATCTCGTCTTGAGCGAACCCTGACAAGATGGCCTTTACCCTATCCACCACCTCGAGGACGCGCCTGGTAGGTACTCCCAACCCCCAGGGCCGAGATGGTTGCCTCATCATTCGTTTGCGGTGTATCATTCACTGCTGCTCTAATGAGTATCTGTGTTAAGGTATTCCTTTTTGATCCATTCAGCCTCTGCACCACGTGTCGTAGCCTTGCTTATCGTCCGTAGACGCTTCAGATCCACTGAATATCGTTTAATAGCAAATTCATTGCCTGCAGCTAATCGTTGTGCAATATACTATTGCGAACGGAGATATATAGGTGTCCCACCGAACTGGGTCATTAGATTTTTTTGAGCTTCTAGCAGGAATTTGATTTTGAAACTTGCCGTGTAGTCATGGCTCACTGTGGTCTATTTAAGGAAAATATTTTCAACTTTATAGCACTTTCGGTATACAGGGCGTTGATATCAACTTTCTTATTTTAAATGGAATGCTATAATTTTTATCGATACAATGAATGTATCCAGCCATTTGAAATTAGTTCACATGAGGGTTCCCTATCCCTGAACTCAACCGTTTTGGATATATTTACAATTTTGTTGATTTTTTTGACGTTTGCACTGTTTCAAGTGAAATTAAACAGCTGATGAGTTATCAAATATTTAGTGGTTCTACTAATGTCGATGTAAGTACAAAGACGTAGGTAAAAAGTGTTATGGCAATAATGACCAAATAATATACAGGGTGTTCGAAAACGCATCTCCAATGTGGATACCTTTAAACCAAGAAAACTTGTTTATTTCATATAGACCATGGTATTTTTTACTACAGCATTGAATGCTGCGTAAAATTCTACATCGATTGACATTAGGGTTTGGTATAGCTATTTTTGATGGTTTTTGAGATATTAGCATTTATTGCCTAAAATATGACTAATTTCCAAGTTTCGATTAAATAAAATATTTTTTTTCCTTAAAAACACTGTATATTATTTTTTAAGAATAATGATGCGTTATCTTTTTTTGCATTGTTTGGTTTCCATACCTGAGATATTTATCATTGGAAGTTTTGCAATTGTCAGTAGATTTTATGTAATTGTAATTATAAAAATATTAATAAGCCATAATTATTATGCGACAGCAAATTACATGTTAATATTTTTGCCTGCTTATTAAATACATCGAAAATAGGTGAAATTAAAAAAAAAGCTAAGAAACCATTATTCTGAACGGACATTTATATTGGACATTTTCGAAGACTTTTAATAGTTTGTTCCTGATTTATGTTATCTGTCTGTATCGTTTAATACCTATTTTAATCCAAAAACCCAAGAGACTGCATTGTTTTCGGAGACTCCATGTCAGATGGCTCCCCTACAAAGAAAATACCTGGTCTAGTAAGTGAACAATATTTGAAATATTATGGGTGTATTTAGGATATCTGCGTTAATTTCCCTTTGTGTTTTATTTTTTTTTTTGAGGTTTTATTCATTGCAAATAAGTGTAGGTATCTAATCATTGTTACATTCTTCATGAATGTAGAATAAGTCTAAAATGTTATTTGTATATGTAACTTTCAATGTTTTTCTTATTTCTTTCGATTTACAATATTTTACTTGTTAGAAGAAAATGTGTGAAGGAGTTGACACCATTAGGACTTTCTATAAAAGATATAACTTGTTAATACTGCATAGGTTTATCACTGCGCAATTTGGTAAATTACCAACAATGGATATCACTTGTTTGTTAGCACATCTCTTGGCTTACTAATATCTAATAATTAATGTACATTCTCTATGACTAAAAGACATTACTATTAGTAAGAAACTAGTGAACGTTAGATATCTGAAACATAGATATTTAGATAGGTTAGGTAAATAATGTACAGAGTGTTTTGTAGGAAAAATCTTATTTTATTTGGTTGAAACTTAGAATTTAGGCATATTTTTAGCAATTTTTTTGCAAGAAATGTTAATACTTCAAAAACTATTAAGAATAGGTGTACAACACCCTAATATCAATCGATGTAGAATTTTACGCTGCATTCAATGATGTAGTAGAAATACCATGTTCCGTTTGAAAAAAAAAATTGGTAGCTTAAAGGTATCCACATTGGAGGCGCATTTTTGAACACCCTGTATGTGATTCAGTAATTATTGCTATAGCACTTTATAGCTACGTCCTTGTATTTACATCGACTTTAGTGGAATCACTAAATATCTGCTATCTCATGAAATATTTGATTTTATTTGAAAGAGTGCAAATGTCAAAAAATCAACGAAAATGAAAATATCTCCAAAACGGTCGAGTTTAGGGATAGGGAACCTTCATAGAAACTAATTGCAAATGACTCGCCAAATTCATTGTACCGATAAAAATTATACCATTCCATTTAAAATAAGAAAGTTGATATCAACACCCTGTATACCAAAAGTGCTATAAAGTTGAAAATATTTTCTTTAAATAGATCATAGTAGACCATGACTACACTGCAAGTTCAAAAATCAAATTTCTACTAGAAGTTCAAAAAAATCTAATGTCCCAGTTCGGTGAGACACCCTGTATGGTTATCTAACAAAACCTACCAAACTAGCAGAGTTTCTTCCATAGATGCAAGCACCTGCTTAATGGTAAAAACTGTATAATCAAATGCAAGAAAATTTACCTACATTGTAACAGGCTGGTTTATATAGAGTTGCTATCTACAGTATCTTGCTTATTTTATCGCAGGATATACGATGTATTTTGGCTTATGTATTACAAAATAAATCGACATATAAATCAGGACAACGAGTCCACCGAAAAAACAATATTTTCCTACGAACGCTTTAACGGCTCTTGTTTTATGTTCCATTAAACAGCACGTTATACCTGAGCCGCCCATATTAAAAGCAAACAGTGTAACATTACGCGTGCTTTATTCTACCCGTGGGGATACAAATTTTCCGTTCCATTTTTCCTAAAGGTCGCCCGCATGTGACAGTCGTCGAAATTCACCACCCATTGTCGGCACGTTAAATCATACCACCTATCCGCACACGTTCGCATATATATTCGCATGCAATTTACATATAAAAAATTCACGGCAAACGCGATTATGGCGTCGTGTACCGTCATTAACAAAAATTTACAAACTGTGTGTCAGAGAGTGCTCCTATATCGTCCGGTTAATTGTTCCGCTCTGACTCTTTGAATTATTTCTGCTAATGCGGCCAGGTCCTACTGCAATGGACACTGGTTGTGAAATCGTACAATACAGAATGTTTCGGGAAATGTGGATTTTTTGAGATTTTTCTTCATGGAAAGGTATTAACTAGAGAGATGGAATGTTTTTTTTTCTTGTGCATATTTAACCTACATCATTGCTCCTATGTTTTTGTATAGACATTTATTTATTGTAGTTTCACTTACAAAATATATAATATACGCAGACTTATATTGTAGCAATTCATATTTTTGCATAATATTAAAACATATTTTTTTATAGATTATATATTCATTTTCTTAGTATTGTATTTTGGTTTATTTTTACTTTTTTGGTATTATATTTCCGAAATTTAATAAAGACGTTATTATTATTATTATTATTATTATTATTATTATTATTATTATTATTATATATTAAAAACTTTTATAAAGACTGTATCTCGTGTAACTTCCGTTTTCCACCTGACTGTACTTTTCTTCTGTCAGACATATCATTTATTTCACCCTAGCAAATATAAATTTTCGATTTTTGTTAACATTTAATAATATAAAGACACCCATCATAACACCGAAAACGAGCAGCAGGCAAGAGATAATTCTGGTAACAGTTTCGAATTAAGTCTATTAAATAGAGAATAAAGTTCCTGAGTCCAAAGTCCCTTTTATTTTTTTTTAACAAATGAAAATAAAGAACTGAAATATCTCCATAAAACATACATAACCTCCATTTTGAGATGATGTACAAAGCGCTTTTGACTTATCCGACAACTAGTAGTGGTAATGTAAAACTAAAGTAACTAAAAGATATTGAAAGTAACCAACAATTTAGACAAAACAGGCGCTAAATTTAAACAAACTAGATTTACTTGCGATTTCAGTTGCTAGTTACAGTAAGGCAGAGTTCACACCGGAGTGATACGATAGCAACACGAAATGTACCGCGTAAATTTAGGCAGAATACGCACCGGAGGAATACGACACACAATATAACAAGCCGCGCAACAATAGAAAATTGACCTATTATTAAGATCCGGCTAATTTTAACGTTAGCTAGATTGCAAAGTTTTTACAGTATGATGTATTTAACGAATTAATGTATTTCAGTTCATTAAGAGGAATTTTAAGGAAAATTTTCCTCAAGCAGGATTTGAACCTACATACTCTTGTTTACCGCACGAGCGTTCTACCAATTGAGCTAGCGAGATATATGCATATTCGTGTGACAAATCACGATATGTCGACATATGTGCCTACAACAGTTTATAAAGCCTCAAACAGCACACGTCTTTCATTTTAAAATTGTTGCGTTTAAATTATGGAATTATTAAAATAGGCTCTGTAATTTTCATAACTCTAAAATCAGGATAAGTTATTTTTTAAATTGAATGGTTATACAGCAATTTTACATAAATGATGTAAAATTTAATTTTCTTCCGATTTTATACGAGTGTCATTGTGTCTATCTCCAAAGGTTTTGGAGATATTCACGATTTTTCAGTTTTTCATGGTAGATACGTATTGCGAAGCGCCGGCCACCTTCCCCTCGCATTTCACCAGGCTTGGGATTGGCTGCAATAATACTGGCATGCTTAGAAAGTGGCCAACAGTACACAATAGGACCACCGGAAACAAACTTGAAATTAAAAAAGTGTAGAATTTACTGAAGCGCGTTGGAAATGAACATAACAAAGATACAAGAAAACACAACATTACTGGTATATCCATAAATCAGAACATTTTTAAATTACATTACTCTGTCCAATGAATGGCGTACATACACATCGAGCGTCTTGCTCGCAACAGGTTACACTTTAAATGTTGGTGCCGTCATTATACAGAGAATTTGTACAACACTATTACATTAAATGTTCAAAATGCGATCCGTTTTAGGCGCTACATAATTGAAATCGCTTTTGCAAACACTTTTGAACATTTCTGAGCATTTCTGGTGTGACTTCTTGAAACACTTTTAAAATACGATGGCGCATATCATTAAGTGTTGTTGGTGGCGTCTCATAAGCTTCATTTTTAATGAAACCCTGTAAGATATCGGAGGCCATCTGTCATCTGTCCTCCACGCCAAATCCAACGGTCTGAAAGACACATCAAAAAACCGACGAAATTCGACAGTATTGGGAGATGGAACACCATCGTGTTGGAACCACATCAGCTGACGAGTAGCTAATTTTCTGACAGAATCCCAAATTATTCTGAAGAAATTCCAGATAAACCCTACCCATCAGGCGTTGGTTATGAAAGAACAGGCCTATGATATGTTGTCCAATGATACCTGCCCACACGTTCACTGACCTTCTGTACTGACTATGTGCTGCAATAAACCGATGTGGATTTTGTGTGTGTGTGTGTCGTAATAATGACAATTGTGACGATTCACAAATCCATTTCTGTAGAAGGTAGCTTCGTGTGAAAACATCACTTTCTCGAAAAAGTTCGCAATGTTGTGTTTTCTTTTTTTTTGTAATTTCAAGTTTTATTTGTTTTCAGTGGTCTTATTGCATTCTGTTGGCCACTTTCTAAGCATATCAGTATTACTGCTGTCAGTTGCAAGCCTGGTGAAATGCGAGGGGAAAGTGGCCGGCGCTTCGCAATAAGTATCTATCGTGAAAAACTGAAAAGTCGCGAATATCTCCAAAACCTTTGGAGATAGACACAATGACACTCGTATAAAATCGAAAGAAAATTAAATTTTACATCCATTCATGTAAAAATTGCTATACCATTCAATTTAAAAAAGTCAAGTTATCCATGATTTTAGAGTTCGAAAATTACAGAGCCCTATTTAATAATTCTGTAATTTAAACGCAACAATTTTAAAATAGAAGACGTGTGCTGTTTCAAGATTAAGCGAAAACTGAAAACCGCATCTTTCTCACTTTCGTTATTTCCGGAGATATTCCAAACAACCGCAGACATTGCAATGTCATTTTTTCCGAAAAACGTCATGTAATTCGGAAACGGTACAACTTAGCCCCAATGTATGCCTAACGAATTGTATCTACTTCCGGTACAACGGAAGTCCGCCATTACTGAAACTAATTTTAAAATGTGTAGAATATAATTTGAGGCAACATTTATTTAAAATTTTTAAATAATTATTTCTGAACGTCAGAATGGACAAGGCAGATGTTTTTTTTTTATATAAAATGGCAGTATTCAAAATGTTTCAAATTAGGTTTAATTCCCCCTCCCTGTCAGATGATTAAAATTTAAATTTAATCATTCTTGGTTATGTACAGAGGTTTATCAATAGCGAATTTGATATTACGTATTTAAAATATGAAAGCACAATTTGGCGTAATATTAATTAAAATGTTTGTAAAATACGTTTAACTAGCACTTACATTACAATATATAACATCGAGCGAATCACATTTAATTCAACTTCTGCGCCGCTAACATATCAGTTGGCCATCTACTCGATGTATTGTGTAATATATCGGTGTTGTGACGTCTGAGTCATATTTAAATTCCTCGCGTTTATAATGACGATATAGCTGTGCGAACATAGATACGGGTAAAAATTTCTGCCACGCTATTCATTTACAAAGATTGGTCTCGTTTTAAGCATGCTTACACTAGACTGCAGTCATTTGATCCATCTATGTAGAAGTCTTCCCTGGTGTAATGCTTTGATATTGCCATGCTTTCAATTCTGCTTGTTGAAATATTCTCATAGAGACCATTATCAATATCGATCCGCAAGTAGAGGAAAGAAGACATGTTATTGCCTAGTACACAACATGCATTTACGTCGTGGGTATGTCTGTAAATAGAAACATGTCAGCAATAATTCTAAGAGTTTCTTATTTTATCGAATCAATGTCATTCCTTATTACTAAAATAGGTTTAATTTATATGAATATGTAAAACAAATTATAACACGTCAGCCACACATCATATGTTAACAATATCGTGCTTTCTCTAGGTGAGTAGCAAGTACACGATTCAACAATGTCAAGTTCCCCTTTACGTTGCTGACACCAGAGCACTCCTAATTACATCTAAGTAAGCGTGGGTACGTTTCAAAATTAGAACATTCCGGTAAATTATATAACGTTGCAACGTTTACATATCTGCTATAATAGCAGTCAAGTTTGAATAGAAAACATGAATCTAGTATGATAATATTGTAATAATCGTTTATAAATGACATAGCAGTTCTACTGGGGACCTTACTTCCGGGTTGTAAGGTTGCCTAATCAAAAGCAGAATACGACTAGGAAGATGTCGCTAATGTAGTGCAGTCAGAACCCCAAAGCAATTACGGCATGTCATCCGTTCTCTACTGTTAGACATTCATTTCATTGTACGTCTTATTAGATGTGGTGTGAGAAGGCAGCTGTTAATGGAAATATCATATGTTCCCATGTTGATCTGAAGCGTAATGTTTTCTAGTAATCTCAAAGTTAAAAATCTGATCTTTGAACATCTTTTTGTCATATATATAAACATCCTGTTGAAAATGTAATTCCAGTTATAATACTAATGTTTAATTTATTATTATTATTTTGAAATTTTGACTTTAAATTTCTATCTTTGTTTTCGCTGGTTATGCTGCTTTGTGAGCCAAACAAAAGCTCACAAAATAGAGATTGGAAAGAATAAAAATTCCAATATAAGTACACATGCCATGACAATGGCATGTGTACTTGATATTATTTAAGTGTAAAGTTACTAATTTTACTTATACATATTTTAAAAATAAGTTGATATAACGAGAAAAAGATATAAAATGCAGCAGCTGACAGCCAGACGATGTCCAGGTGATGTAGGAAATCTCTGCATTTGGCAAGTCCTTTAAGGCATTTTCCTTCAATATTTTCCCTTTCAGGAAGTATAGATGATCAGCAGTGATATACCTATACATCGAAATTAAATATTAGAATTTGAATAGTATACTTTTACAATAGATATTGACAGATCAAAGTTCGATCCAAGTTAAATTTAAATGAACATTTTTTTATTTTTTTTTGCAGTGTACTTATTTTATTTAAACTTAATCTAATAATGTTTTTTATATGCATTGGCATTCCAATTGCATTGATATGTTAACAGAAAGACATGGGAAATTGTTGGAAATTGGGTTCTGTCACATCTATTGTGACAATAAATTAGATTGTTAATTTTACATAGTAATAAGTGTTTAAAATTTTAAATGTATTTTTCTCATGACCCAGAGACACCTACCTTTATTATATTTTAATTGTAAGAATTTTGCAATAATTATTTATTTTAATTTCGTTTAAACATTTGACAGTCCATTCGGTCACATGGGCATTCTCATGTATTAAACAAAGTATATTCCCCTCATTTCGGTGAAATTAACAGATATTAACAGTTGTACTCCTTGTCGAAGACAATCGTTGTCAAGTCGGTTAAAAGTTTTCAATTCGAAACCATTCAACAGCCAAGCTACATCAGGGGCAAACGTGTCCCAATTTGTTTTTCGTAAAATTTAACGGCTATTTTAAAAAAAAAACAATTTTATTCCAAATTACAACCTAAAAATAATTGTTAATTGTTAAACAAGTTTATCACACAAATATTATCCAAATTACCTACAACCTTTTTAGGTAATTTTTCTCCACCGACGTTTTTCCCGAATCTCCTGAAATGTTCCTGTCCTGATCGAGCCATCCTCCGTGATCTGAAGTACCTACGATGTACCAGGGCCCCTAGCAGATACCTGACCATCTGACAATTCCGATGTCCGCAGAATTCGTCCTTGTAGAAGGTATTCCTCGTCAAATCTACCTAAAAATAAACATATTATTTCAATCCTAATCTAAATTGTGTAAAATGCTTTTTATATGCATTGGAATTCCAATTGCATTGATATGTCAACAGAAAGATCATGGAAAATTGCTGCAAATTCGGTTTCGTCACAATTTTATATGTATAAATAATTGCCTACTTTGTGTACAGTAATCAATTTTTAAGATTGTTAATTTTACGTAGTAATAGATGTTGAAATTTTTGAATGTATTTTTCTCATGATCCAGTGACACCTACCTTTCTTATAGTTTAATTGTAAGGTGATCCCAGAATTTTGCAATAATTATTTATTTTAATTTCGTTTAAACATTCGACAGTCCATTCGGTCACATGGGCATTCTCATGTATTAAACAAAGTACATTCTCCTCACTTCGGTGAAATGAACGGACTCTCTGAGACAGTTGTACTCCTTGTCGAAGACAATCGCTTTCAAATCGGTTAAAGTTTTTCAATTCGAATGGATTCATTAGCCAACCTTCGTCAGAAGCAGCTTGTCTCAATTTATTTCGTAAAATTTAACGGCTATAGTGAAAAAATCCAATTTTATCCTGAAGTCTAACCTAAAACTGATTGTCAATTTTTAAACAAGTTTATCACATTAATATTATCCAAATTACCTACAACTTTTGGGCAATTTTCTGCAACAACGATTTTCCCGAATAATGTTGCTGTCCTGAGCGAGCCATCCTCCGTGATCGGAAGTATGAAGGCCCCCATTTAGATGTCCCGTTCCGGCCTGCCACCTGGATTCCCGCTGATTTCATTTCTCCAAAGGTACTCCGCGTTCAAATCTACATAAAAATAAAATTTTAATCCTAATCTAAAGTTTAATATACTTATAAGAAATTTCATTTTTATACGTTCAGTAAATTTTGAGGTTAGGAATTTGTATGTTTGTATTAGCGCTGAATGGTATGCAGTCACTTGGGGAAAATTTGTATACGTTGGTACTCCTCTATGTTAACATTTGATATGTATTTACGGTACGAACCGATATCCAGTAATTTTACCATCAAGGTTAGTCATTCTGATTTACACGTCTTGTAAGCATAGCATAACTCCATTTCAACGTTCAAAAAACGCGGGAATTTTGAAAGTTAATTTAGACGTATTCACGTTCTGTATAATGAATTTATATTGCAAAAAGTGGAATTACTAGCAAAACGTAATTGTTATTAATTAATCGAACTCACGTAACTTACCTGAGATAATAATAGCCTCATATTTATGTTGTTTTACACAGGTTCACATTTCGAACTTTCTTATTAAATAAAACCACTTTTATTCACACTGAAATGTTTTCTTTATCATACAAAATTGATCATAATTGATGTACAAGAGTCTCGTGCATGTCTTAGAAACTGGCCATTATACATACAAATTAAATACCTTTTGTACTTGATACTTTACCAGTATCCTTATTGACTAGCTATGTTTTCTGCTTCCAAATCCTTACTTCTTTTTCGGTTTTTCGGTAATCTTCAATAAGTATCTGTTCATCATTCCGCTTTAAAATTGTGAATAGCGAATTAAATTAGAATTCGTTCTTAGCGTAATCATAAAGCTTTTGAAATTTGATAAATTCTCCAGAATAGCTGATTTTTCTTGTTTGCAAAAGACTGATAAGCGTCGAAAACGAACATAATGTCACGAATACTTTCGAATAGGCGTGACGAGAAAAAACGGGTGGATTTTAATTCACGAAATCAAATTATTCCGTTTAATTTGCCCCCGTTTTTCAGGCCACGTCCGCCCAAGTATTCGCGATGTCCGCACTCCGTACAGACTGGAAAAAAAATCCCATCAGATCTGGAGCAAAGAAATGAACGTCAGCATCTTTCAAAGAGATCCCAAATCGTCTGTCTTTTGGTATATTGTAAAACGATATTATTAAAAAAAAGGAAAAACGATTTTTAAACTCCATTGTTATCCATTCTCGTAATTTCACGAACTGAGGTAAAAGCATTGGTTGCAAAAGAGATTCGATTTGTGCGTATAAAAGAGACAAATAAACAGATTTCGTTTGAATAGGTGGCACGTAGTACTACTGCATTGTTAACAGATATTTGCTCCAAGGCCCATCAATTTACCTGGTTATAGAGATTACACTTCACTTTTTTTCGGATTTAATTTTTAAATCGCAAGGGGCTTTGGATTTTTGTATTCGTATTAATGATTTTTTTTTCTGTGCTAGCTGGATTATTCATTCAAAGTATATTAACGATCATACCGATCTTGTATTAAAATCAAAACGTTTGTATATAAATAGGCAGCGATGGTATGTATGTATGTATGTATGTAAATAGAAGGGTGGTGTTACACTGCGACCTAAAAGATCTATTGTGTCCCCTAATCTTGCTGCTTTACAGTTGGCCTTCCAATCCTATTCCTTTTAGAAAGTGTAGGATGTCAGAGGGCCCCAGTCTAGGTAAGTCTCCCTCTTCGATTTCACATGTTCCCAGGTGCAATGCCCTCGAGTTGCACAGTGCTACGCAGTTTGAGAGGAGGTGGATGGATTTATGTTCTCCACAAAATCTGCATTGAGAATCTTTTTCCAATCCAAGCTTACTCAGGTGTCCTTTCAGTCTACAATGGCCTGAACGTATTCCTGTTAATATGCGAACATTGTTCTTACTCTGGTTGATGCATTCTGTAAACTTCTTCTGGTTATAAGTTCCCAGAAGAATTTTACTTTGCCTCATTCCCTGGAGATTTTCCCAGTAACTGGATTTTCTCTGCTCCATTTCCATTTTTAGTTTCTTCAGTATTGTACTGCTACTTAACCCGTAAAAGAGTTCATGCCCTACAAAAGGCATTCCAGCCCCTTTTTTTGCGAGGTTATCCGTTATTTCGTTTCCTTCCACTCCTGTGTGACCCGGAACCCACAGGAGGGTTACTTTATTTCTTTTGCCTAGCTCATTTAATTTCCCTAGGCATTCCCAGACCATCTTGGAGCTGATTTCATATGAGTTCAGCGCCTTGATGGCTGCTTGACTATCAGACACGATGATAATCTCCTGCTTCCGATAGTTCCTATCCATAATGAACTGAACACATCTTCCAATAGCGTGTATTTCCGCTTGAAATATACTTGAGTATTTTTCCAAGCTTTCGAAATATGTAGTTCTAGGCCCATATACTCCTATTCCAGGTCCTTCTGCCGTTTTGGAGCCATCAGTATACCATTTGATGGCATTTCTATTCAAGTTCAAGATGGTGTTATGATCCCATTCGCTCCTGTAACCTAGCTTTATGGTCAATTCCTTCACAAAGCTAATTTTTTTTAACATATCATCCCGGGGCATATCCCAGGTTTGATCACCGTCAGGAGATTGAGACCTATGCCTAATCATTCCTTCCTTGACCATTCTTAGTGCGGTTCTTTTCGCCACGCCCTCTACTACGATGTGGAGGGGAGCAAGATCCAATACTACTTCAATAGCTGCTGTTGGGCAGGTTCTCATAGCCCCCGTTATGCATACACATGCTAATCTTTGCACTTTCGAGAGGTTAATTCTCGCGGTGGCCAGATTAGTTCTTTTGCTCCATGCTACTGATGCATAGGTGATGATCGGTCTCACTATCGTTGTATACATCCAAAGCAGTATTTTTGGGTTGCATCCCCAATTTTTCCCTGCAAAGTTTCTACACAACATCAGAGCTCTTTTGGCCTTGTTGGTTACTTCAAGTTCATGTTAGTTCCATAGAAGTATATTGTCTAGGGTAAGGCCTAGATATTTAACTTCCGCTCTCCAGTCTATATTTTGCCCATCCAGTTTTATGGTTCTAAGATTGGATTTTCTTTTCCTGAATGCAGCGATGGTAAGTTCAGAATTACTTTCGTTGTAGCAGTGCTAGGTAGACAAACCAGCCTTTGCACATATGATGCTAACATATTTCTAAGCATTCACTAAACCACATCGTACTTATCTGGTAAGTACGTTGCGGTTGGCACCTATCATAATCTGCATTTCTTCTTTTTTTATTTCTTGTAGTTTCCTGAATCGTTTAAATATATCCATTTGTAACCTCTTATAGATTCGTATTTATAGCCATTAATTGAAAATTGACAACAAAACTATAAAAGCGACTATCAAGTAAGGTATAGCTATTATACCCTAGATCCCTAGAATATAACAGTAGCGTCAGCATTTGCGTCACACGTGGATGTATTCAATGAAGTAAAATTACCTAATAACTATAATAAGACCCACTTTCCTATTGAGTATCCCAAAAGCTCCTTTGCGCGGTACGTGATAAGATTTTCAATCCTTTTAAGTTCGTCTAGGGTACAAGAAAGCTGCATCAGACAGGATCTCTAGTTCAGGGTCTAATCTAATACCGGATGGACGTCCGTTTGTGGTTAGTAAAACACAAATACCTTTTGCGTCAGGTGAAAAATTGCATTTCAACTGTACTGCCAGAAACTTTTTCATTATTTTGCCATATTAAGAGTAAAAAGTATCAAAGCAAATACGTAAATAAGGGCATATTATTGGATATTGCTAACACTAATTTCTATCGATACATTCTGTGCCATCTAGTAGTGAATGTTACGTGGACAGGATGTATCATTCAATTCGCTTTCTGTAGCCGTAGAGTAAAAAAGTCACTGAATGAAACAATGCTGACCTTACTTTGATTTTATACAATTGTTTTGGGCAGCTGCACTCCATAGAGATAAATTGAATCAGAAGACGTAGCACTGTTGATTTGAGATGAGTGGCATTTACCCTAGATGAACTCAATTTAACAATGTTAGGTCTGGAAGTGGGGTATAGCGTACACAATCCTGTTACTCTAATTGGTAAGTTTGAAATATACACAGCGATTCATAATCTTGTTACTATTACTTATTCCTATTGAAGTTACTCACGTAAAAGTAATATTATACTCGAAGGGAATAATTCAAACTTTAAATTAAGTGCCATGCAATAACCAATAAAATATTCGCAGCATAAATTCCAAATAACCGTTTAGAAAGCAAAAATAGAAGAATGAAAGTTTAATTTTGGTTTGTATCCGGTATAATAAGCGTTATAATATACAGGATATAAATTGTTGGAACTACACAACATGTTAATACTTAAATACGAATGGAGAGAAACCACTCTCCTCAAACTCATCTAACAGTCATACCATCTTTCCATAATGCGCAATTCTTCTCAGCTTTTTGCTCAGATGTTACTCTGAGCAATTTGTGTGAGGAGCTTTTTGTTCGGGAGCTTCTTTCCGAGATTTCCTGAGCAAATTTCGTGTGCATTTTTTTGCTCAGGAGCTTCTTTGGGTTTTCTGAGCAACTTTCGCGGGAAGATTTTTGCTAGGGAGCTTTTCCGAGCAACTTTCGTAGGGAGTGTCTTCTGAACCTTTCTGAGCAAATTTCGCGGAAGCTTTCTGTTCAAGAGCTTTCTGAGTAACTTTCGTGAGTAGCTTTTTAATCAGGAGCTTTCTCTGAGCTTTTATGAACAACTTTACTTCGGGTTTTTGCTCGAGAGCTTTTCTGAGCAACTTTCGCGTGGAGCTTTTTCCTCAGGAACTTTCTGAGCAACTTTCGTTGGAAGCTCTTTGCTCTGGAGCTTTTCTCAACAACTTTCGTGGGAAGTTTTTTGTTCACGAGCTTTTTTCTAAGCTTTCCTGAGCAATTTTCGTGGGTAGCTTTTCTGAGCTTTTCTGAGAAACTTTCATAGGGAGTTTTTTTGCTCAAGAGCTCTTCTAAGCAACTTTCGCGGGGAGCTTTTCTTCATGGGCAGCTTTTTGCTTAGGAATTCTTCCGAGATTTTCTGAGGCACATACTTGGGGAGTTTTTCGCTCAGGAGCTTTGAAGGAGCGATTGTATTGGTTAATGTTAAGCAGAGTTATGGCAAAATCATAGCCAGAAAAACATCCGAAACATGCTAAACTGAATAAACACTTTTTTTGAAGCGATTTTTCGAGAATCCGCTAGTAAAAACATTGTTGTTGCTGCTAAACTTGGTTACTATCAATTGGGATTTACAACCAGTACATTGACATGTTGGGCTGCAATTGCAATTTATACCTGAAAATTTAAATGCCTTTTGGCGTAAAAACAATTATTACATTTAGTTTTTAGTGTAAGCATAGACCAAAAACCGTTTTTGCCTCATTTTACCTCTATGAAAGGCGTTTTTCATCTATGCTTACACTAAATAGAGACATCGTCTTTTATAACTCATAAACAATTTACTTTTGTGTGATTCTAACATAGGTGCACATACGGAGAAAAATTATTTAAAAAACAAATGCTACCACTGCATTTTTTTTTAATTTTAGATGGGCACGTTGTAAGTAAAATGTTTATAATAAATTTTTCTCGTAAAATTGTTTCATTATTGTTTGGACTATTTCGCGGCCACCTGGATAAGGGACGATGATCTGTTTTATTGTTTTCCATTATTATCATTATTAATATTGTTACTGACACTTCTTTTTATTAATCTTAATATCCGTTTATGAAAGTATGTTAATTTAATATTACTTTGAAAATCATTTAATTGCTACAATGGTACTTCTGGCTTCATTAATTTCTTTAATGTTATTGTTCTTATTATCATAGATTTGCCTTTTGCTTTTTTCTCATTGCTACCTTTCTATGTTTAAATTAATTAAATTAAATTTAGTCATATGTTATCATTATAAGATATTTCTTTCTTTTTTTTTGACTTTCTCTATATCTATGGTACTTTTAGGTATAAACTTTACTTTACATTACATTGTTTCTAATATTTAACAGCATTATTAACAGAAGGGATATAGTTATGAAACTTCACGGCTGAACATTACAGATGATATTCTGACATTTACTGTTCCACGGCCTTGGTATTATTGCACTTTCCTAAAGCCTTTAACACAGTTGACCATCGTACATTTCTGTTACTTCTGAGCCCTTTAGGTTTCAACGATTAAGCAGTTAATCTAATCAAAATTTTTCTTATTTACCGTAAGCAAAGTGTTCATCTTGACTGCGCCAAGTTTGGCCCTCTAACTCCATATTGCAGGGTCCCACAGGAATCTATTACCGGCCCGCTTCTTTTTTCTATATGTAATAGTCATTTGGCTAACAGAATCAGTTTTTGCAGTATATCAGCGCCGATTAGATATCCAGGCCTTCCATAAGGAGTGGGAGAAGGTAGCGTGTCGGAGTGCAGCTTATTGGTCACACAGAGATGAGTATGTGATGATTGATTCGCTGTCTGCCATAGGTCAAATGCAGTTAATCTGGCCTCCCTTTCCACAACAATGTGCAAGGGTGGTCAGTCCAGAAGAACTTGCAGTGCCAATTAAAACTGCCTTCCACCTAAGGCCCCGTCTTAGGTGGAAAGGCAGTACTTACTGAATGTCGCCTCGCGATTTGTGAATAAATATGAACATAATGTTTTTATCAGTGAAAACTATATTTGGTAATTTTCTTCACAATAGAAGATTATTATTATTATTCACATTTAGTTACTGATTATATTAAAGCCATAAACACCAAGAATTTACACCCTGACATATTTTTTACGTTTCTAGAGCAATACGCAGGAATGCGGTATCAATATCTACATACCACACTCGCCCATTTGTCCCTCTCCAACAAAACCGTATTCATTATAGGATTACTAAGGTTCTTTATGCGATGCTGATTTGCATTTTTTTATATTTCAGCCACGTCGGAGACGCGGCCATAAAATGTGACTGCCCGGCGGGATTTACTGGGGAAACTTGT
Source organism: Protaetia brevitarsis (assembly GCA_004143645.1). NCBI lineage: Eukaryota > Metazoa > Arthropoda > Insecta > Coleoptera > Scarabaeidae > Protaetia > Protaetia brevitarsis. Next base: position 3,704,224 of record RXPK01000247.1, read on the forward strand.
AATGCTCGAGAGGAAGCCACTATTAAAAACGGTAAGAATTTATTTTTTATTTCGCTTAACGAGGACTCGGGCCACGTCACCAAAGGGTGGACGCATAAATAAGTGAGCTCGGTGCTTCTTTATCGTCAAAAAGCGGACGCTAAGCGTTGAATTAATGTCCGCTTAATTTAGTAAATAGCCGTTTGGTGCTTCCGAGCATTTGTACGCCGCGATAATGAAATGAAATAACATTTATATCCTTGTACGCTAATTTTTTTGCGAGCTCAGTAGTTAAGTTCAAATCTAATATATCATACTCAGGTAAAATGCAGAATTAGAATAATTCCTAGTTCTTGGTATAATATCTTATTTAGCCCATAAGTAAATATTATATTATTATTCGGAATGTGGCTAGGTATAAAATTAAAACATTATTAATAATTGTAACATTTCGACATACTATAACACTTTTTCGAACAGTTAGAGAACATATTTTGTTTTTCATTGAATAACTTCCTGATTCTTATAGTTTTTCATTTGAATTGCATCTGTCCTTCCTTAATAAAAGAAGAACACAATCAGACGTGAAATTTAAGCTAGAACTAACGAAGTTTCAACACTTTTTTGCACACTTGAGAAGTTTTGCAGTGAATGTATCCATGTTTTGACATTAGTTTCACTTTTCTAATACCATGTGTATGATTTATTCTTGTGTTACGTACAGTTGTCTTGTAGTTTTGTTTCGTGTAGTTTTAAGTATCAATTTTGTGCTTTCGACTGCTTATGTTGTATTAAAGATCCACATCAATAAAGATATCTACGTATCTATCTTAAATATATCACTTAACATCAACATTTTGCAATTTCAAAATTGGTATTTTCAAAAATTGAATTACTGTTTAATAGCCTTGAGAACAAACAATATAAATACTTTCAAAGCAAAATATTGACTCGAGTACAACTGCAGGAATTCCTAATTGGATACACAATCTTTCTAATACCAATAGTCTAAGTGATATTGCGCATACATTAAGTGTATGTCCCAAATTTACTTTAGAATTCATCAAAACGCTCATGGCTAATATTATTTTTTCCTTAATGTCATCTACAATTTTTTATTAGTGTAGCTTTTGTTCAAATTATTCCATAGAGTTGTCTTAAGTTATTACTATTATATAAGTAATCATTTTTTTAAACGTCATCAAAATTAAGAATTATTTATAAATACTAATTAATGTCTTTGGAAAAATTCCGTAGGAATTATTAATAAAAAATTCTGAATTATGTTAGCGCTTTCAGACCTGGTGAACATTGTCGACTGGATCAATATCTGAACAATGAACATAAATTCTGAACATTAGCAATAACAAATTAATTAATAATTACAAAAAATCCAATTTCTATTACTATAGTTAAGCTCATAGGTCACCGCCCATAATTTTTTTATTTATAAATATTATTTAATAAAATTTGAAATGTATTATTTACAATAATTTTTCAATTATCCGATCTATCTTATTAATTCCTGTTTTACCGGAAATATGATTAAATTTAAAATTTTGAATAGAACACTTGTACATTTTGGCATATTCGAATTTCATTCATTTAGTCCTAAACAAATGATGTATAAAAGAAAAACGCCCGTATATTCATCAAAAGTTTTTTTAAATATATTAGAGATAACATGTTTCGGCTTACAAATGCTATCTTCAGGTCTTAAAACTTCATAGTGCGAAATCTGTCTCACCGTTAATTTTAATTTTAATCTGTTGTTTTGTTTTTGTTTGTCTCTTTTGTCTACCGTGTGTTTCTTTTTGAATATCCATTTTTGATTTTTCAATTTTTAGATTTCGTACTATGACGTTTTAAGATTTGAAGATGGCATTTTTAAGCCGAAACATGCTTAAAAAAAACTTTTGGTGAATGTAAGGACGTTTTTTTATACATTATTACATACCACATTCATGGATTTCAACATACAACTAGCCAAATGAGTTAGTTTTCGTTTCCTTGGTTACCAAAAATTCAAATTTTTGGTTTTCCCTCTAGAGTGCCGCCAATACACTAAAAATATTCCTAACCATTAATACAACAACAAAAATTGCAAATGTTCCAATCTCTTGTTTTATACGCTTACTAGAGTGTAACAAAGTACAGTTTCACAGTTGTTACATAAAATGTGACTGTTTTAAATAAAACCCCGTAGGTTTTCCACATTAATCTAAAAGAGAAACTCTTCCCGACTTCAATGATACCAAGTTATTTCTCTGTAGATTAAAATTGCTGGATATATCCAAAGAAGCCACCGGATAAAAATGCTTTAAAATTGTAGGTAACAAGTAGATAGTAAGTAGCATCATAGAAAAGTTGGTCGTTGGTAGAATTAAACAATAGGTACTAACTTAATTGTAAATTGTAATCGTTGGATGTGTCGAAGTTTTTTCTAATTATTACCCAAATTTTGATCAACGCTTCTTTAATACTGTTTTCCAAACGGAGCACATTTCAGTGAACGGCATCTTAATTTATAAAAATAATCCTTATATTTTAAATACAGACTTTCATTTTGGGTAGTGAAAGTGTCATTAGAAATTTCTTTTAATAGCACATAACATGCATTTCTTTGTAAAAACGCATTAATTTTGCTCCGTATCTTTTAGCCAATCGATCCCTCTATACTTTTTAAATTACTAAACAATAATTCTAACTGGGGGGGGATTCAGTTAATTTTAAATTTTTGTATTCCAGAAACTTGATCGTTTTTGGTTGACGCTTGAGAAATGTTTATTAATAAATTCTAATTACTCGACTAAATCTTCTATTACAATTAATGCTTGGACTGTTGTTACACTGGAAGCATCTCATTTTAACTTTAATACAAAAGGTTTTAAAATACGAAAGTGTTGGACATAAAAAATGCGGTTTTCTAACCATGTACCTCATCGTGTTAATACAGGTTCTGACGGCAAAGATATATTCGGGCACATTTCTTTATATAACTTTATCGCAGTTGGTGTTTTCAATACAATCTTTTTAATGAGTTAAGTAATAAATTAATATCCGGAAATTCTTCACGAATAAGTTCAGCAATGCGATGTATTCGATGCACAACACATGTTAGACGTAACATGTTTGGAAAACGTTTTTTGAGCTCGTTAGCTGTTTGTAACATTTCGCTTGCAGAATCTGAGAGAAAGAGTAGAACTTTTAAGCAGTCGTCACCAGCTACATTCCTTACGCTGTCAATTATAATGTTGGTAATATCGTTTGCAGTGACAGGTAATCTGATTTTTGCAGCTACTAAAAATGACATTGGAGGATTTTCTGGATGCAATTTCCCAACGATAACCGGAACAACGCACCTTCCTTTAATGTCTGTTGTTGCATTTGCTTATCCAGAGATAATTTTCACCTAGTTTTGGCCTGATTTAATTTATTGTTTTGTCGAACTGCTTAGGTTCATAATATTTTCTATTTGTCGATGGATGGGGAGTATCTTGGTTGGTATATTTCTTAAGAAACCCAATGAAAAGTGGATCTTATAATTATTATATATATAATTATTCATTATATATATAATGGGATATTGGCACTAAGAAAAGATGCGCGTAAATCAATCATAAATTTATCATGTGAAATAGCTCTTTGGCATTCAATATGCCTCGTATCTTTCAGATGTCGCTCAAGAGTATATTTGCCCCTGAATCCTAATATCGCAGAACAAATTCTGCAAAGCACTTCTTTTTTGTTAATGACAGTGAAAATGGTGCCACATTCTGAAACAATGCTTGACACTCTCAGCATTGTGGGAAAATGATAAACTAACTAAAGAGCTATTAAAATAAAACGAAAGGATATGAAACAAGAAAATAGTAAATAAGGATCAAGCATATTATAAAATGATAAAACGAAATATAAACTCTAAAGAATACTCCAAAAATATGAGAGTACCTAACAAAATAAACCGAAAATCATAGACAAGGATAAATATATAGATAGAGCTTAAGGATGCGCAGTGTTCGGATCACATGAAGGCCGCCATTTTGATGTATGACAGGGTTGTAAGAAAATAATTTAAACATAAAACAAGGACGTAATGGTAATATTTTAAAATAAAAAAAAAACAGGTAAAATGCTCATACTTCCCTTTGACACTAGTATTATACTATATACAGACAGGAAATTGTATTTTTTACTGTTGAACAGGCATTACACCGATATTTAATTTAAATGAATAGGCAAATGAATACACTAATACTTGAAATTTGAAGTTTTAAGGTTATTTAATAGTTTTGAGGTGTAGTAAATACACATTTTGTCATATCACATTTCTTTATTGGTGGCTAAACCATATAAGTTCGTTTCATTTTTTTTTTCTTATTAATTCGACTTGCAGTTCTTGCGTTAATTTTATCAAATTATGAAGCCGCATTTTACAATAACACTCGATGATCACTTTTATTAATAAGATCGAATGTTCTTCAAGAAACTGTCTGCGATATGTTGAAATTACCAATACATACAGATCAACACAGGGAAGTACGATAATGAGCAGTAACGTGATTGGCTTACAGCGCTGAGAGGAGAAAGTGGGGTGAGCGCCTTGGTTTTAGTCTAATACGCCGCGTCTCCACATACGAACTAATTCATTCGCTTTATTGCATGTCTTCTTTTGATTTTTGCTACAAACTTTTTGATACTGATATTAATACACTAGTAGATGTAATGGATATTATAAAGTACGTAAATCCAAAAAAAAAAGGCCAACAATAAGATAATATACTAGCATTTAGTATAAAAATAGACAAACTTAAACTAAATATCCAAACAAAAAAGTAAATTCTTGACTTAGAACTGAGTAAAACAACACCCAAAATATTGTTCTAAATAAAATAATTTACGTTAGAAAGGAGTAGAAATAAAAAAAAATATTTACAGATAAATAACATTAAATTAAAATACTTCTAAAATGATATGAATACACCTAATTCAGTGTTAAATAAAATTCAAAATTCTTCATAACTTGTAAATGAATAAAAATTTTCTGAACTAAAATAAACTCCAAACTTTTATGCACCTGTTAAGAGTAGATCTAAAAATTTAAACAAAATTCTTAAATTAAATGTTCGAAACGTCCTCCGTCTACTTCCAATAAACAATAAGCTACCCTATTATAAAAATTATGCCTTACGTTAGATAAGACCTCAGGACTAATTGATAATAAGGTGTTCGTAATTTTTAAATGTAGTTCATCTAAGTTATGGGCGCGTTGCTCTTCAAATCCGTATATCTGCGATTTAACATAACCCCATACAAAAAAAATCATTTGGTGCCAGATTTGGAGATCTGGGAGGCCACGGAAGTGTACCTTGCTGTGAAATAATACGGTCTCCAAAGATATTATTTAAATATTGACGCACCGTTGCGCTAGTATGGACTGGACAACCATCTTGCTGGTACCATACATTTTCCATTACTATGTTTGGTGTTCTGCGAACACTGGGAATTATACTATTTTAAATATTGCATATAAATCCAGGTATTTCTGCGCGTTTAACGTTCCTTCAATAAAAAATGGGCCAATGATATTGCTCCCCAGGATACCCACCCATACATTTAACTTTTGTGGGTACTGCGTGTGACCAGTGTACACAAGATTTCTGTTTGTTCTCGACCAATAACGCGTAACTGATGGATTATGAGACCCATGCAAATAAAAAGTGGATTCATCCGTGAACAGAATGTTACAAGTGAAATTCTCATTTGCAGCGCACTTCTCAACTATGTTGAGGCAGAATTGTATCCGATCGTATTTATCTTGTGGGAAGATTTCATTCGTTTTTTGTATGTGATAAGAGCGGTACTTGTTCTTTTTTAAAATTCTACGTGCAGTTTCTCGCGATATACCTAATTGTTCCCCTATCTGCAAAACTGGTTGGGCATAGTTATTTTTGACACTAGCGCATACCATTATATCACGCTCTTGGTTTGCATTGTTCGGGACTTTTTTATGAAGTGATGGTGAAACACATCCAAATTCCTCAAAATTCGACTTTATGCGATGTATGGTATTGTAGCAAGGAACAGGGCGATTATTAAAAGTGTTTTGAAAGAGACCTATAATAGATAATAAGGAATGACCTTGGTAATACCACTTTATTATTTGCACTTTTTCGTCTTTTGTGTACTCCATCATAACTCTAAACCCTTCAACGACCGATAAGCGACTGATGATTTTCAGTCAAACGCTCGCATATAACTATTTACCTAAGTGCGCATGCTGTTTTACTCACTCCCACTAGCATTCCCCTATATATGCATTATCGTAGCTGGGTGTGTTATAGTGTATTCTTAATCTCTCGGATTAGCTGACTATTAATCCATCTGGAATAGAATACATGTCATATCTATCTTTTGTGTCAACAGTGCAGAAATTTATTCTTTCGTTGCGACAGTGTATATTTATTTTCTTAGACTCTTTGCAGCAGACGTTAACTGCAACAAGCACTCTTCACAAAGGATAATGTGATAAAGTTATACCACATACCCATAACAGGTAGATTATAGTTGGCTCTTACTGATAGAAACCGATGTCGCTACCAGGGGCAATAATTTATGAATGCTTTTACTTCAAGGTACACAACAAGACATCCTACAACACAAACGCTAATTCATATCTATAGACTATTGATTCAAAATAATAACACCACAAACCTCACTAGTTTTCTTCATAGTTAAGTTCTCTAAGCAGACATTAAAAAGCAGTCCAATTAATATTTTTTTAGAAACAACCTATTATTCAGTAAATTAGGTAACTTCACATTAATAAAGTATCACTTATTAAAAAAACTTTAGTCTAAATAAGACTGTAAACATAAAATGTTACAAGAACTCAAGAATTAACCTTAAAAACAACATGATTTATAAGCGTCTCAAAACAAAATACTGCAACAATTGCTAATCCACAGCTGTTCTGTTTGACAAGGCGTACATCAAAATGGCGACTCTTAGACAACCTGAAAGTCGGCGAATATGCAAAGGTCTAAACTCTTTCTAGTAGTATTATTCTTGTGTATGCCGAAAATGAAACTTCTAAAGAAAGGGCAGTGACGAAGTAAACAAAAAAAAAAAAGATACTTCTAAAACAGCCTGTAACAATATAAACCAAAGCCAAATGCTAAAGTAGTAGTAATAAAATAAATGAAAAACGCACTCTTTAAATCACACACTGACAAAATATACCAAAAAGGGAGACCTGCAAAATGAAATACTAACGAAATATCTAGTTTTTTTTAAGCTGAATGTCGATACGATGCTTTTCACTCGGTTACTAACTACGTACTACGTTACACACATGCGAGATAGCCTGCCACCGAACGTAAGGCCATTAACAAATTTAAAATACAGTACTAGTGCTATTACTAAGGCAACTGATTTCATGATTTTGTAAAAAATACATAATTCCCTCTAGAATCCCATAAATTCGCCAACTTTGCGACAGGCGACGAAATCGTTGAGATTAATTGGTTTCGAGTTCCATTATCACGAAAACTTCCGAACATAATCTACGCCGCCCTAATTAGAATATCAGTTTTTTCTTTTCCTATCAAAAATATCGACCTTCATTTATCATTTCGCTTTTATTTCAATCCTGAAAGCCGAAAAGAGATTTATGTTACTCTTGGATAACTAAAACTGCGAGAGCACACCTGTTACTACTTCGAATTCTCTATATGAATCATTGCCGCTGGTATAAATCTCAACCGTGTCTAGTAATGAAAGGTACATGTCAATTTGAACCGTCTATAAATTTTTCCTGAGTTTTAATTAGGAATTTGACTACCTTATTCCTTTTTTTAAAAAAAAAGAACACCGAGACGTTGATGTATTTATGATGCAAGAAGACTAATAAGAAAAATGAATATTTTCAGTAATGTACTGTATTCATATACAGTGTAACCATCCTTAATGGACATCTGCATTTGACGAAAACTTCACAATATAACAGAACTACATTATGTGTACAAGAATTTACATTCCTTTTATAGTAATGGAAAAATGATGATTTACCTCCTTGGTTACACAAAATGAATTGAAAGGCGAAAATAAACAACATGTTAAAGAGAAAATTAAACTACATTTTTTATTTACCAAAATTCATTTTATTGTAAAACGATCTAAAAAGCAAATTAAATTAAAATGGAAAACAATTTAATGTCGAATGAGTGCTACCTATGTAATTAGATATTAATTACATACAATGCGATTAATAATAAATTCGACAAAATGGAAAGCTTCAAGATAATGAAATAACGAACATGACGACAGTTTAAACTAAATTGTATAAAAGGGAGTCTAAGACCGACTGCATTTATCCTATATCGCAAAATCTAATGCAAGGTAAAAAAAAAAACAACTGCTATGGTGCCAGTGAACGGCCTGCTCTCTGAACTTCGGGGAGCGCAGAGCTACGCCGATGGCATCACCCTTCTTGTCTACGGAAAATTTAATGTCAACTCTAGCAAAACGGCTATGGTTCCGTTCGCATGGAGGAGTAAGCTTCCCAAACTCCAGGGTCTCACAGTATTGGGCTCTAAAATACTCGTATCAACCGACGTTAAATATCTGGGTGTTGTCTGGAACACCAAACTGCTGTACAAATCACACCTAGAATATGTGATGAACAAAGTCATAAGAAACTTCTGGGCCTGTGGAGGTATATTCGGTAAAACGTGGAGGCTAAAGCTTACAATGGTGCACTGACTGTACAGGAAAGTTATAGTACCCTCTATTAACTAACGCCTCATTAGTATAGTGGCATGAAGCAAATCTAGGCTATGCTATAAGGATTACCTGTTTGGGCATCATGGGGGTTATGTCGTCAACACCGACAGCTATTATGGAGACCATTCTAGGGCTTCCGCTACTGCAGTTGGTGTTGTGGTCTGAAGCAACCCCAGGGGTTACAGAGCAAAATGTAATGGATGCCAGGGCTTCTACGGCAAAATCGGAGACCACAACAGTATCTTCAACTACATCGAACAGACAGTACCACTGTCCGTAAAGGCGGATAAAATCACTCCCGTTTTCAGCTTCTCTGGGGGTACAGTGTAGGTATCTCCAGCAGGGAAACTGCAATAGCGTACATCAGCAATACCAAATCGGGGTCTATCCTGTTGGTTTATGGATTCCTCGAAAATGCGTAATGGCATAGGCATTGGAATCTGGAGGGGCGGAGGGCGGGACAGGGCCACCTCCCTCACTATTTTTCAGGCAGAAATTATTGGCGTCCAGATCTGTGCTGAGGGCATCTCAAACTGCCCTGCGCAAGAATGGAAAGGTAGAAATCATCTCCGATAGCCAGGCTGTCCTCAAAGCTTTGCGGGCCGTCAGATTTGGCTCTGAGGTGGTACTAGAGTGCCACAGAAAATTTAGACAGCTGGCGGAACATCTAAATGTTACATTGAGGATGACGGCAGGTCACTTTGCGATCAAAGGCAATGAGATAGCTCATACGTTAGTAAGGGGCGCCAGCGAGCTGCCGTTTGTGGGTCCAAATCGGAAGTGTAGTAGCTTATTTGGCAGCATCTAAACGTTGTCAGGTCCCAACTTGCCGCTAGACACTGCCTCATTTTGAATCGACTCGCCAGCGCTAGACACTGTAAATCTCTAGGACTTCAACCGAATGAGGAAAGATACCATACGGCAGTCTTTAGAAGCAAGGACAGATTGATATTACTCACAGGAATCTTAACTGGACACTGCGCACTAAATAAACATATATACTGCATGGGGCTAGGAACTCTTCCCTGTGCCGGAAGTGTGGGAGTGCGGAAGAAACTCTTGTTCACCTTCTTGTCAACTGCCCGTCACTTTGGGGTCGATCGGTTAAACGAACCCAGAGTCACTAAGTTAACTCTCAGCTAAATTGCGAACTTGTTTAATAGGCTGCAACCTGACTGAAATTGATATGGGGCACAATAGGTCTTTCTGGCCGAGTTACCTTCATCGAGTTACATCCGCCCATGGTTAAAAAAAGGTTAAAGAAACTCGTAAGCAGGCGTTGAATCCAACACAATAGAGAGATAGCGTCGTTTTGCACACGCAATCGAGGACAAATCATCAAGTCTTTGTTGAAACGTCTGTAGAAATTTTGCACATTTAATTAAGATTTAACAGTTAAGACTTTTAAACGTATCCTGAGTAGAAATACAATGCTTAAAAATAAATAAACCGCACTCATGGCATTTATCCAAATATCATTAATCTGAAGATGCTGAAAGAAAACCCCAAATTCCCAGACCACAGAACCGCACAAGAACGTTTCAGAATCCTACCTGATCTCCTAGAAATTACGCAGTCCCAATCCAATACCGGACGCACCAGCAAGGGGGAAAGATCCGCTAATTCCTTTTCCCAGAGAATCCGAAACTACCTACAACTCTAGACAGTCCCACAGGAAGGATCAAAGCTAGTAAAAAGTTTTATTAATTAGATTCACCAATTTAAAACATTCAGATTTCATAACTAGCGAAGTTTAGGATCGATTTTAGAACGCTGAGTATCAGTAATTTGTTTAAGCAGTCTTCTATATAAGCGATTGGAGTTAATATTATGGAAATTAAATTATTTTTCTTAAAATTGGAAGAGATTTAACTTTAAAAATATAATAATTAATTACTTTACATTTTACAGAACCAAATTTAACCTTTTTTTAGGTTCTGTAATACTAATGAACCTGTAATGAAATGAAATCTCGGTTTTAAGGGGATTCGGCGACTCCAGACAACGCCCTTACGGTAGCTTCCGTTTCATATTTAATGACTTGGAAAGTACTTATTCAATCGCACTGAAGCTAATGTAATTTTCTTCACAGATATATATTTCAAAAGATTTATTTTAAAACGGAAATGGCTAGATTATGTCCAGAGGTTGACTTTTGAAATATAAAAACTAATGAACATTTCTGAACGATTTTTTTGTTACTTAAGTGTAGATTAGATTAGATTAGGATTGGGGTGGCCTACGAACCTGTTTCACCACGAGCTTTTCAGATCTATTGTAATCCCGTTGTTCCTAGAAGACCCGCTCTAATTTTTTCCTCTTAATAAGCCCTATTATCTTTGAGAGCGTTTTCTTTGCTTAGTTGCTAGCTGTGGGGTTCTCCACGCCCATTACCAGAAACTTTTTTCTCGCCAGGTCTTCAGATTGGCAGAGCACATGAACTGGTGTTTCTTCCTCCTCTTTGCAGAATCTGCAAGTAGCGTCATTTACCAGGCCTATGTTGTTCATATGTCTATTTAGTCTACAGTGACCAGTCAGCAGACTTGCTAATATTTTGATAGTCTTCCTATATTATTCAGTGGATTCATAGTAAATTCAGGTCTCTGTTCCTAAGTCTGTGTATGTGTATATTACAAGGGTGATATTACACTGCGACTCAAAAGATCTGTTGTGTCCCCTATTCTGGCTGTTTTACAGCTGGTCTTCCAATCCTAGTCCTTTCAGAAAGTGTAGGATATCAGAAGGCCCCAGGTTAGGTAAGTCTCCCTCTTCGATTTCACGTGCTGCCAGGTGCAACGCCCTAGAGTTGCACAGTGCTACGTAATTTGAGAGAGGATGGATGCCATCCTGTTCCCCAATCTGCTCATATCGTTTTGCTTCTCCCTTTGTTCCTTTCTTGTGAGGTACTCTCACTTTGGAATTGGAAGACTTCTTATGGAGGTCCTGCTCCAACTCCAATCTGTTTATTAGTGGTGTCGTCCCGCTAATAAACGTCCTTCCTCCATGGTTGATCCCACGAGTAGGTAGGGAAGAAAAGGTCCATCTACACAGAGCCCCGCATGCAGAGGTAAGGCTAAATGCAATAGGGTGCGCGAGGTGCCCCAAGGTTGGACTAGTAGACTGACACCTTACGATTTAAGTTTTTGTTGAGGTTGTCTCCTCTCGGTCCGTGCAGTTAAGCCAAGACCCCCCCCATCCTTTTCAGGACCTGGTTTAACAGTTGGGCTTGCGGTAGCTGAAAGCAGCAACTGGCATCGTTGTAGAACCCTGTGCAAGTCCTTAGGCACGACACGACAGCTCGGGCGAGGGGGGAGTGGTTCACGGCAACGGTCTTCATTCATCCTGCTCCGGTTTTCAGCAGAGAGGACGAACTTATAACCGCCACTAACCTAAGTTTCCTAAGTTTAGAAACACCTTTGCCTGTCTCTGTCCCGGTGATTTTTACCACCACTCTCTGGACTGATTATGTATCTAGTCATTGGTGGATGTTTTAATTTGCGATTTGGTAGCGCCGAAAGAATGACCTTGACAAGCATCGCCTGACTAGCTCGCCCGCCGCACAGTGGAGTATTTCCCCGATCTAGTTGGTTAAAAGTTGATATTAAAAACTTTGTAATATATGCAAATAAGGAGCACGTGGTTGGAAACGTAAGTAATCTGTGCACCCATTTAACTTCCTCCCCCATCCGTCTTAGCAGCTATTTAAATGCAAATGCCTCTCGCAACATTTCGATTGTCTGTTAGTAATACGCTAGTTGATCAATTAATATAAAAGCGCTTCTTTCGAAGTAAACAGTGGTTGCTGTGGAATTTTATCTATCTCTTAAAAAAAAACGATCAAACCTATTTCAATCTTTCCATTAAATCACATATCTTTTCTCATTCTATAATAACGGCTTCATAAATCTGGCAAGAAATAACATTCTAACTCATTATTCATAATATGAGAATCACACATTTTTTTTGTAATTTATTTGATTATCAGTTTATTTAGTTTATTCAAAATTATCATAAATCGATTACTTCCGCTTTCTTATTCTTTCTGTGTCGCGGCAACGACGTGCTGCTGTGCTCATACGCACGTTAAATCTGACTGCGCCCCGCATATTCAACGGTCTAATCGAGCTTCAACTCAAATTCGAGGTAATTCGGTTTAAGCAGTCCAAATGGAATTAACTACAGAAGCTTGCGGGTAGCAGTGTACAGTACTAACTTTGACACTAATAAAGGTATAGCAGTTTTAATTTGAGTTCTGTTGAGCAACTACGTTACGAATAATTGCATACGTGTGTTACTGACATAAAAACATTTACTTTGAATACTTTAATAATTAAAGATAAGTATTAGAATTTGTTTCTATTCCGCTGGATTCTTTTAACATTAATACATGTAACTAGATATCATAAATAAAAAAAGTTTATTTCAAATTTTCTAGAGCCTCCTAGGATGTTCTACTCTCTCTTGCTGTTACACTTTTAAGTATTTTTTCGCGAAGCCGTGCGAAACGTATTCTGGTTGTGTAATGCACATCTTCTACTATACGATATTATAAAATACGTGCTTTGAAATCCAACAGTTTGCGCGGATAGCAGGGTCGTATTTTTGCATATAAATGTTAAATGTTTTATTGCGAGTATGCATTATGTATGTATTATACAGGGCGGCTACTTTTTAATAGGAATACTATTTTTCTTTCGGAATATATAAGGGGTACGAAGGGATAGGAATGTTTTTTAGAGATGAATAAATTACATTAAAGAATGCAAATGATATACGACAAAAAAAAAACGAAAAATTGTTTTTTTTAAATAAACTAAATTATGAAGGCTTTTCATTGTTATTATAAATTGGGTTCATTTTTGGCTTGCCAAAATGTGGTAAGCGTCTTCTGTCATCCCATTACACAGTCTGCAGTTGGTACATATCTACCTATAAACCTATGAACTGGTCAATAAGACATTATCTACAATGCTGCTCAAAATTAATTGGTCAGAACATAATATGTACTATGTAAGGTCTATAAAATTATTTATTGTCCAATAATGCACTTGCAGCAATAAAATAAAACGAAAATTAAAAGTACAAATTATAATATTTTGTAAAATTAAAAAAATGAACCAATAAAATAGAATATAGAGTGAAAATATAGATTGAAACGTGTATCATTTCGCGTAAATTTTGAAGCAGCATTTACATTGATGCTTGTACATAATAGATTTCCTATTAATTTAGTCTTTCTTTACAAAGAGTGGAATGACATGGTCGGGTTCCATTGATAAATATTTACCTGAAGTAATAAGTTTATTTAAGGTTGTAAGGTTAGAAATTTATCTTCTATTCTCAACTTACATGGGCATTTCCACGTTATTAATGAGGAAACCATATTGTTTTTTGTACTGTAGACAGATCTGCTGCACCTATAAACATACGTTTTATAGTTTAATCGCATTTATTGAATCAATACTAATACACACCTCCAAACTGTGGTGCTGGTAATGCTGCAAACTTCTCCTAGACCACCCACACCACAAACTGCCCAGTTCAGTGTTTCTGCTGATGATGAAACGTACGTCCAGTTTAGTGCAGCTTGTGGTGAGGGGTCTAGGAGAAGTTTGCAATATACACCTATTCTACATTAATGCTGGGCAAAATCAAAACATCTCTAATGAAATAATTTCATAATCATTTATCCATTGATTAATCCATATTCATCTGAGAAATGAATTTGTACTTGTCCTACTCGGTTACTTGTTTTGACTATAATTTATGTTTTTAGCTTGTTATGCCCGTAGTCCATCCTTTAACAATAATTAGAGGAGTCTGTGAAGAACTAGACCGAGTTGTTTTCTTAACCACCTATTGGTAATATTTGAATAGCTAGGAAAGGCCATTATTTTTATATACAGTGAGAGACTAAAGTTTTAAATACACCGCACAAATATCACTTAAAAAGAAAATAAAGCATTTTAACACAAATGTAAGTATACAATTTAATTATAGTTCATGAATAAATAGTAACAAAAACTAAACAAATTTATTTTGTCGCATAGATAGGGGTAACCTATAGTGTTGATCACGATTTTCTGTAGGTGTTCTTTCAGTGCGCAGTTCACTGTAAGGAGACCTGTAACGGCGCGAAGATAATCCCTATTAAGATGCAGCAGTTTTTTAGTCTTCTTCTTTGATAGTTCCATAATGAAGGTCTTTCCATAAATCTTCCTGGGTTATTTTATCCCAGTACGCTTTATGTTATGCTTGGTCTTGATTCAGTAGTTTTTCCGGATGACATTACTCAATTTCTGTCGTTCGTAGTCCTTACGTTGCCTCGTTACAGGTACTCCTGGATTCCTTCGAGGTCTGCGGTGGCGTTTCAGA
Organism: Protaetia brevitarsis; assembly: GCA_004143645.1. NCBI lineage: Eukaryota > Metazoa > Arthropoda > Insecta > Coleoptera > Scarabaeidae > Protaetia > Protaetia brevitarsis. The sequence goes on from RXPK01000247.1 coordinate 3,719,362, forward strand.
GCTCTTGCGAGGTCTTGTCTTACTGCCCTCGACCGTCTTCTTTTTACCCTCAGTGGCATAACCTCCGCTTCCCACTTTGGATTTCTAATTTTGTTTCCTTAGCAGCCTGGTTTGCACCTTCTGCCTTGCGTCTTTTAGAGTCACGACGACGCGATGTGGTCTTTGCTCGGTACACATACCCTCCCCCATTTTCCTCTGCCTTCTCAGTTCCCTAATCTGGACGCCAGATGGTTTTTTCTATTGCTGCAGTCTGAGCTGTTATACTCCTTCAACAATATTTTCGGCGGTGTCATTGTCTTGCCTGGCACTCACCACCAAGATAGTGTCACAGGTGTTCGGATTCCCGCTGGAAGAGGTTCTCCGATGCCCTCTCCTGAACCCTCCGTTCTGATTTTAAAAGTTTATTACTCTGATCCATACAGTTCCCACGAGTACCAAGAAAAGGATTGTCCACACCTGCGGTGCCCTCTGCACAGGTGTTCCCAGAGGCTCCGTTCGTGTACGTGTTTTGCCCCAGGTGTCATCCATCCCTCGGCACGAATCTTATAACACCACTGCATTGGGGGAGATTAGACTAGTGGAGATTGGTCTTCTATCCAGCCACGTATCCCATCGGCCTAGTCTGCCATCTTAGGATTACGTTTTTGCAGAAGTTGTCTCATCTCTATCTGTTAACCCCAGATTTCTCGCCTCATTCGGAGCATGGTATAACAATCGCATGTACTCTACGACCGGCACTGTTATTCTTGATGAAAACCTTTAGCCACGATACAACAGCTTAGTCAGGAGATTTTTTGATCGACCTTAATTGGTCCAAACCGTAGTCTTACTTGCACAGTGTTACCTCGAATAGGATAGGGTAAGAATACCCTATCGGCAGCACGTAGCGGATATGCCCTAGTTGCACATATACATGCTCGTCCCCAGATCACTATCATACGATAAGACTGGATATACTAACCCATAATAACCACTCAATAAGGAACTTGAACCTAATGTTGATTTTAAATTCTGAATAATATAATAGCATTTATTTAACTTTGAAGCTACGATCGCTAAATGGTCACACCATGAAAGGTCGGTGTCAAGTGCTAACCCTAGAAATCCCGCAGTTGCCTTACTCTGAATAACTATTTTGTTACACTGAATTCACTCATCCCTCCCGCGTTACGTTTGCTAAAGGTAAATTCAATAATTGGTGTCTTATCATAGTTACTAATTAATTGATCGCTTGAACACCAAAAATCGAACTCATTTGCCGCTTGTAACAGCTTCGTTGACAAACAATTGGTATTCGATGCACTTACGAAGATAATAGTGTCATCAGCGTACATAAAGACTTCATCAGCTGTAATACTGTTCGGTAGGTCATTCGCAAATGACAGAAACAACAGTGGCCCCAAAACACTGCCTTTAGGTACGCCTAGGGAAACATCATTACTAGCTGACAGGACATCATTAATTTTAATTCAAATATTACGGTTATTTAAGTATGATTTGAAAATCTCATGATTCCCATTCTTTCAATTTTCTTTGGAAAAATAGAGCAATTTAACCTGCCAAATTGTTACCGTTGGATTGCGATCGTTTCATTTATGGATTTCGTTTAAAGATTTTTGTATAATTTAATTAAAATTAGACCCTGCAACGCCATCTAGCAGCTAAGTATCGTACTTCTTGCTCGTTCCAACGCATCTTTACCGTGATAGTCAAAAGTAATGTGTCATTTTTGTTATTCATTTCCAAATTATTAGCATTTCATTGTCCGTCAAAATAGCTTTTCATTTTTCCAATTATTAGTTGTGGGATATTGTCATGTGAGGAACATCCAATATCGAGTGCATTTTCGGTTTTACCTGGGGCCGCCAGGAGAAGTGTTTGTTGCATCGATATTTTCCTGAAAAGGGTTTTACAAGCAGTTAGCGTAAGCCGGCGTCCGTTTAGTTTAATGGCGTCATCTTAGGTCACTGGTAAGCTGACTTTTCTTTCGGTTGTTAATTTTAGTTTTGGTAATCCGGTCCTGTCCTCAGGACTTATTTTGTTTTGATTTGAACCTAGAGGGTGAAAGAAGTACCTAATTTGGAAACCCAATTCCGTATCGTTGAATTCACCTGCACCGCTACACGCGTACAGGGGGGCAAATTGGACGACGACTATGATACCAACATAACGCGCTAAATACCCTCCCAGAGGCACCCGCCAAAGTTACCGGCTAAGTTTTACATATTTTATTTTTCTTTCTTTTGTTCTACTATATTAAAATTTAAATTTATCTTTAAAATCCTATCACGTAATAAAAACCTTCAAGCTAAAAATTACTAACCTAGATTAAGATTTGAATTTATAGTAATACTATGATATTAATAACTTCACTTATTGCTGGATCATTATACAATTATATTATACGGTATTAAAAATGCTAAAAAAAAACTAAAATTCCTAAAAGCTCATCATATCTGGATATTGAAAAGATATCAGTCAATATTTTACAGAACCTATCATAAATTGAGCATGGAGATAATACTTGTACTTATATGAGTAGAATATAAGTAGGTCATACGTCAAGTTATTTGAAAAAAAAACTATTCTGGATATCTGGAACAGAAAATACAGTTTGAAATGGCAATAAAATTGTAAATAAATCACCTTTCAATTTCCTTTACGAAAATCAATACTTTTTCCCCTATACTACAAAGACAGAAATAATTTTAAGTTGTATTGCCGTTTCAAACTTCACTAGGTTAGATATATCTGACGAGTGGGTCTGGAGACAAAAGCAGTTCGAGATAAAAAGTAAATTGAAAGCGATACAAAAAGCAAAGCTATAAAAGGACAAAGCCCGTATACTTCGTACACGTAGAAGATAAATGAAATACGAAATATCTAAAATCGAAAGAGTGGAAGTCAATAAAACGGATGTCGAGTGCATTTGTAATATTTCATGGTTTTCCAATAGAGGTCAAGGCAGCGAGCCTTATTTCGTAGGGACTCAGTTGACGAAACGAGACTTTTTTACAAGCTGTGCCTAGGTTGCCGAAAATATCCGCAATTTACAATTTTCTTTGTACCGCACCCTTTTTAGCTCAGTTAATGTTTATACAGGTAAAGTAAATTTTAGTACTTTAGACGGTAAAAAAAAAATTAAAAGAAAATATATTCATTAGAACCCTTCTCTGTGGTAGTAATTTAAACACAATTACATACCACTGCCGTACATATAATTGTCCATGAAAGCAAAAACGCCTCATATATATAAGGGTGATACTTTAGTATTTATCTCACAAGGGAACCTCGCAAACTGTAAATCGCAGATTTTGATGAAACTTTGTCAATTTGTAGACACCATGGAGTGTTACTCAAGGACGCTTTCCGTTGCTACGGAACTTCAACTTTAGGGGGTACAATTCACCCTTGCAATTTAGCCCAAATTTGGTTTTTTCTGAATAACTTTTATTTTATTTTTACTTTTATTTTTGCGGACACCCTGTATAACTTTTTAAATTACCTTTCTATAGACTATTTGATCACAAAAAAGGCCATTATAACCGATTTCTAAAATTCGATAAAATACGCACAACATACGTCATTCCACGTTTATTAGAACACCCTGTATATAAATATCTACACCAATCGAAAGGGCTCACTAAACAGTACAAGTCCGCCATTGAAACTTTTTTCCTATCTCTTACCGTTTAAAAGTTATTCAGAAAAAACCAAATTTGGGCTAAATTGCAAGGGTGAATTGTACCCCCTAAAGTTGAAGTTCCGCAGCAACGGAAAGCGTCCTTTAGTAACACTCCATGGAGTCTACAAACTGACAAAGTTTCATCAAAATCTGCGACAGACTAACTATAAAGTATGAGTGGTTAAAGTGAGCTCTAGTAGTCCACTACCATTATAAAGTATTTATCAGCAAATTCCTTTAGAATTACGAGTGAAAATAGCTACTACTTTAATCTATTGAGGCTAACGTTTTTAATTTTCTCTTGTTGTATTTTATTTGCTAAAATTGGGTGTGTTATTATAAGTTTTAAATTATACTTTAGGTTGTAAAATATTATAGATAGAAATTATATAATATGTATATTTAAATCCACGCAAATGAAGGGACTTTTATTACAAGGTATATGATACATTCAAAATTCTTATCGAAAAGTGAAAAAGATTGTATTGGGCATGTAATTCAAAAAGAAACAAAAATGTACACACTAGATGGGATTATAGATAATCTGATTGAATCATTTATAATTCCTATTCATATTAATAGTGATAGTGATAGTTTATTACACAAAATACAGAACCTTTTCTATGTTTACTTTATGTAAGTGATGAGGAGACAAACAATATCACCAGACATGAACTTTTAATAGTCTATTCTACACAATTTTGCTCCTGAATTTATATATAATTCTCTGGCAATTATTTCTAGCTGCCCGTCGATTATTTCCTTCATAGAACAGAATTGCTAGTTTAATACTTGCTATTACATCCGATTCCTTCAAAGAATAAAATTTATTAACTTTCGTTGGAATGCTGAAATGAATTGCAGTGACGTCCGTCAGAAAAATCCAAAACCCTGAATTAAATTTCTGTTTACTTTTGAAAATAGATGAATATATCTTTCCAAAACATACTAACAACAGTTTTAATTGTGTTTATTTGAGTTTGTCAGTGAAAAAATCCTTAACGGAACTAAGAATTTGGTTAACAATTTGAGAAGGCATATTCTGACTTTTAAAGTCGATGCCAGGCGTGAAAGAAAAAGACAATTAACAAAACAAATGGTATCAATTTAAATGTCTCTATTAAATCCTGTTCCTATGTCTCAGAATTTTCAGATATAAAAAAATCACTTATACCTATAATCTTTGCTCATGTAATGAAAAAATCAAATAAATAAAAGCCATACTAAAAAAACTACAGCAAATTATTATTACCTGCAGTTATTATAATAATTATTATTGCATTATTACCATGTACATGAAAATATCTTCACATACCAAAATAATAATCACTTCGAGAATAATTTTACCTCAGACAAACCCATGACGTTGTCAGTTTATTATTGACAGAAGATAAGCTTACCATACTTTATAAAAATTACTTGAAAACCTGGAATTAAGATATTGAAAGATCACATTTGCAATGCAGCATAATAATAAACTTTGCAAAATTGTTAATAAAAATTTTCATAATACCGCATCCTTAATAAAAATTAAGTGAAAAATATCTTTTCATAACCAGATCTGACAAGGACAACAGAACTGTACATTTATATTCAGTGCTGAACATCTTGAAAAAATGCTCAGTTTGTAATTAGACACTTCTACCTATTTTCAATTAAAGGAGCACTCCACTCTAGTACTACAAAAATGGATTGACTCTTATATAGAAGAATTACATATTCTGGACCATATTAATAGTGAAACGTCCAAAAAGCTTAAGCACCTTCATTCTCAACCAAGAATCTGTAGGTTACCAAAAAATCATAAACCTGAAAGACTTTCCTTTAAGACCGATTGCTAGTTCCATTGATTCAAGTCCATCTCATTTATCTAAATTCTTGAATAGCATTTTATGCAATTTAAAACGTTACGAATAATTAAAGAAGTTAAAAAAAAACGCAAAGGTAAGCATACGTTTCAGCAAAATTAATTAGAAAACATAAAATCGAAAAAGATCCTTTATGTGTAAATAATAACAAAAACAAACATTATATACAAATCATTTGCATACAATAACATATCAAATGATGCAGTTTTGCAGAATTAACACAGCGAAAACTGAAAAGTGCATTTCAGTGTGACAGCTGTTGTTGCAATGGGCTGTATCTAGCAGTAATAAATAAAATTTTATAAACATTCTCTAACTCTCTAAACCACTTAGCAAACATTACTTTCATTGAAACTTATTATATATATTTTTTTTTGTTTTCTGCGTTAAAATAGGCACTATTAATCCAAATCTGATAAAAGCGAAAAAATGGAAATATGTAATTCAATTAAACAATATTTGGAAAAATTGTGGTTTTTAATTTTTTTTAAATATGTTTACAAAAATTTGTATACAACCTCAGAATTGAATTCTAAGCAACTTTATCAAATAACTTTTTTTGGATATCGTATCATCAAGCGTCACTTTTTGCAGATCGATGGCGTATTTTTTAAATTTACCGCCATACTAGTGGTCACGTGATATGTATCAAAATAAATTTTGGGGTTTCTAGACATGCACTACCTATCTCCCAAAAAACTATAGTAGTATATTTTAATAATAAAAAAATTTCTATATGTTGCAATATTTATGCCGGTCACTGTATATGTTAAATTAGCAATTATTAACACCATTAATTAATTTGCATCACCTTTACTTTATTTTATAGTCACCTAATGGATTTACAAGATAAATCGAAGATAAAGTGAAAAGATATTTTCAAATATAGAATGGATTTTGAATGCAAACTTCTCCGTTACTTTTATTCATTTTATATTTTCATACTTTACTCTATTTTAATGTGTTAGTTGATTTCATTGTTTCACGTAGTTACATAACGCTCTACAATTTTACAAGCATGACCGAGCGGATGGTCTTGTTTCCCAAGAACTCGCAGGTGAAGAAATAAATCTGTTAAAGGAAGTGAAATACCATGGCATCATCCTAGATTCCAAGGTTACTTGGAATCGTCAGCTTCAGAGGATTAAAACTAGGGGGAGACAACACTTATGTTGGCTAGAAGAGCTCATGGCAAAACATGGGGTCTTAATTCCATTTAAAATTTCTGAGAAAGTACTCGTGGGAGAGCAGGTGTAAACGTCAAAAATTTAATTCATATGTCAAAGCAGAGTACACCCCGTAAGGACAAGAGATAACTTATAGCGGTCCAAATTTCTAAGCCTAACTTCACACAAACAACAGCTTCCCAAAATGGCAGTTTGTTATTGTTTACGTTCGTATCTACACAAATTAGTTTACTCATCCGTTTAATCTATATGACTATATGACTTGTTTTATTTATTTATTTTGCGTATTTTATTAATTTTGAATTACCCCTGCACTTTTAAAAACATTTAATGAACCATGATATTCTTGTGTAAAAGGTAAGATCGGTGGCCAATGGCCATAACATTTACATACTTTCTTATATATTATATTGTTAGGTTTAAATGAAATAACTCAAATAACCGTGAAAGAAGACACCAATGGGTATCATGTTATAGTACCAGTCACTCTCGCAAGATAAATTTTGATGCTAACGATGGTCGCAGTTTCTTGGGATTTCCGAATGAATCTAATATATATGACACGACTAGAATTAAGAAAGTGCATGAATAAGAAGAACTATAATCGTTGTGCAGAGATTCCTAGGTCACACTAAATCAATTTATTTGTTAGATACACATTTTAAGCTAGATTGCTATTTATCGCAATAACTAGCCTAATTCATTTTATGTTCACTTTTTAAAATAATGTGATTTTGTTTTGAACTGTATTATACTGGTACAAATTTTAATCCATTTATTCACATTATAGACAATTCGATATCATATAGTCTACATTTGAACTCTATCCACTTGTGCACCCCCGGACATTATTGTTGACAAAGTAGTGCAGGGTCGGATGTTAGAAATGAAGTAATCGAATAGAAAGGAACAATCTTTTGTATCGCACAGAACGATATAGTCATAACTCTTGAGCCCTAATTAAGAATTATTGTGTATTTGTGTCAGAAATTTGAAAGTCCCTTCCACCAATGCTGTTACATTTTTATTAATTTATTTGAGAAAGAACCACAACATATTTATTCCTGGAAGAATATTTTACACTGTAAAAATATAAACAAAGATTTATTTCACAAAAAGGAAAGAATATGAACATAATTATCGTAATATACTTGCAAATATATGTATCACTTAATCAAACATTATTTTACTGGAATCGTGTTTTTTATTACTCTAAACTATCCATAAATATTTGCAACAAAATCAGAATAAAAAACGCATAAATTTGTACATTTTTTTTAATCTATTTTTCTACTTCCTTTAAAATATAAATTATTCTACACGTTTGAAAATTCCCGGCAACAGCTTTACAAAATGGCAGCTGCGCTTGAAGGTCATTCAAAACGGACCACTCAAGAACAATGGATTTTTGCGAACATGTCCTTACTGTTATATACTGTGGTCAAAGTGTTTCCCCTTGAACTAAAAGTTTACAAGTTTTTGGAAATTTTTGAATTCTTTTTGATTTATAAAATATTTGAGATAAGCCGTTTTCAAAAAATCAGCCCCTATACAATTTAATATACATATTATGGAGATATAAATCTCCCGATGTAATTAAATGATGGATTGGGCGCTCACGCCACTGATGCAATAAGAGTATAAGAAAGTCCAGCAGCTACGCTGAGAGAACATAAATTAAAGTAATCGATTACCCATTTGGACAATAATTTAAAGAGCCAGTACGTATAAAATGCCTTTAGGGAGAGACCGTTTGTCACTCTATACGTGAAAACAGATCATTTTATCCCCAATGCGTACTCGTAATGTGGTTTAGGTCCCCTACTCTTTCCTTCATCAAAATACTCCCATCAGATTGAATTTCAAGTGAACTTGAGGGAAACTTTCGCGGAAATTCTTTATCGCTAAAAGGAAGCGCCGTAGTCTTTAATTAGTTGACAAAGAGGCGTAAAGTGTCAATAAAGGCGCCCGCAATTAAGTATTTGATCATCAACAAGTCCTATTAGCCCAACCTCATTCTAAAACGAACTTCAAAACTGACGTGAAAGTTATACGCTTGGAGTTTATTTATTAAAGAAGGAAAAAGAAGTAATTAAATTAAAATATGCCCCTATTTTAAGTTCAGAACCTGAAATAAATGAATACGTTAAGATTTTTCACACATCTGCATTTCCTTAAAGCGATTATTCAACATTAATATTTTACTAATTTTAATTGAAAGTAATTACAGCACATAATGTAAAAGTTAAGAAAAGGTCTCGATTCTCTTGTATATACTTTTCAAAGGGAAATGTTGGGAAATAATTAAAATGTTTGTTCTTTTGATACTTTAGCCTCCAAAGGACGGCCCTAATTTTACGCGAGAGTTGTTTCTTAATTCAAAATTCTCTTGGGAAACTTTCGACACAGTGCCATTCTGATCGTTTTAATCAAGATGTGTTCAAACTTAATCATTTCGGGCCACTAATTAAGGGGCATGTCTAGAAACAGAATGCCGAGTGACGAAATTTCAGTTTGAATTTTCTAATGTAAGCTTGTTGTGTTGTCAGGAATGGATTTGTCGTAGCTGCTCCTAATTCGGTTGTCTTGGAAAGTGCTTCGTCCTCCATGAGTTGGGTTATACTTTTTTTATTTATTTGATAAATTGATATAGATTACCGGAAACATCTAGAATCTTCATGAATCTGCGGATAAGCTGGCGCAGACATTTGACAATTCCATTAGGAGATATTAATAAATGAAAGATAATATTAAAAGTTTGCGGAAATCAATATATGCACTACGAAATTGTTTTTTTTAGTACATTTGAGGGCAAAATTTAGTTTTCGGAAATAAATGAAAAACAACTACACATCTCTTCAATTTAATATACCCACAGGAATAAGAATGTCGGAAACACTGAGAAAACTTATTCTCCTATATCAAATTATTTCCATTTAATGTCGAATTACTCTAAACGGAAGCTTCCACAGTTGCACTGACAATAAGAAAAATATCTTAATAAATGTACAGTACGCTTCTTTTCTTCTTTTCTAATGTCTCCCCGTTATATACCATGTATCTATGCTATCTACCACACACTCTAAACCGTGCGTTTCGTTTATTTTCAGATTCGCAGGTAAAAATATTATGTATTTACCTTCGGTTTAGTTTACGATATAATGAGGAACCCCAACTACGGTTAGAAGTTTTCGTTGGTATAAATTAGCAGATATTAGAACAGTTGTGTCATTAACGATTTATTACCCGTTAAAATTTTGACACCAGTTCCGGTTTTTTCCCCTGCCAATGTTGAAACGATATTGGGCTTTAGCCATGTGGTGGGGGAGACGGCTATATGCCTGTTTCTATTTTAAAGCGGCTCACTTCTTCCTACTCTCTGCTTTCCTATATTATAATTAATTGAATTTTGACGATCACAGTATATAATATAAATGAGAAATAAATGTCAAGAATAAAAATAAATATGAACGAACAATACCAAGACAAATACAAATTTTAAATAAATAGAAACACCTACAGTTTAGTGACCTTGCGATAACAGTAAAGAGATTAATACATGCAAATCTTTCACTGGTAAAATATCTTTGTCCTTTAAATATGTTAAGAAAATATAATTACATCTTGCCCAACAATGATAACAGCCCTCTGCTGAGCCGAAGTACTTGACTTGCTGTACGGAAAATGGTATTGGTATTTAGTCGTTGCAAAGGGCAGACATTAGTTCTGGGGGGCACTGTACATTAATTCCAATAAATTATTCTCTTAATAATCAAAAGCAAACTTTTATTTAAAAAACAAATATTTGAAATCAACGGTGGTTTAACAAACACATGTCTTCCTTATGTGAAAATATAACTTTGACTTAAAAACAATATACATTAGTGGCAAAGTGAAATTTTCTTGTTGAAACACTAAAAAGCATATTTAAAGAATAATAAAGAACTTAATATTTATTGAAGCTTGAAAAATATAATAACAACTCACGATTTGTTTGAGTTTTATTGATAAATATATTGCTATGAAAATAGGTGTATTGAAAACGATTTAGAGTCATTTAAACAGGTTTCAAATCTTAATGAAGAAGTAATTCTAAGCTAAAGTGTATACTCAGTTGCCTACTCTACAGGCAAAATGTAATTTGTTAAAAATGACTATAAAAATAGATCGTATTACCTAGAGGTGCTAATTATAGCCTTATATATAATGTGAACTTCATTTTATTTGTTAATTCAAGCTTACCTGATATTTTGTAATTTTTGTTATATTTTGTTCCGGGAGATTTACTATTCTTCTGGATGCTTATTCGGTAACAATTATTGCTGTATTGCTCTCAATCTAGAGTAAATAACGATATCTAAATGCCAGTTACTGGTTGTCCATTTGAATTCCATGTTGGTTTACCCGATAGCGATAACAATTGAAGGCAGATTACTGGTAATTTGTGTTTAATGGAGCATTTTTCCTGTAGCCACTAGAAACGACGGTTCTTCGTAAGCCCCTAGAATATTTTTTACGTCACACACTTATACATATCAAACTTCCACAAAGTGTTTACCCAAAAAGTATCTATATATCAGCTGAATAATAAAAATCCATATCTTTACCTGAATAACCTTCGAGAATTTCCTATGAAATTTCCTGAGAAGAATCCTAGGTAGAATACCATTCTAAGATTTGAATCGAATACCTGTATTTTGAGCTGTCCGTATTTGCATCCAAGGTATTTTATCCAACTTAAAAGAGAAATAATTAGTCAGATTCAATTTAATTTTAACCAGTAAATTAGATTTTTTTAATTTATGTTCACAATACCTTCATTTTTAAGTTAAGTTTGTATGAACCGCCATTATTTTTAGTATTCTAGGAATTTTAATATTTAAACATTGTCATAAAAGTCGACACTAATGCCCAGTAACATAAACAATAGTTACCCATTTGTCAAAGTTAATCAATGAATCACAGCAACAATCAGTAACATAAAGGTTTGTTAGGAGATAATCATTTGTTAAATCAGTTGTTAACTTAACCACCGCTAATCCGGTAGTTACACATTTGTTAAGATTTACCAAAGCACGAAATGTGCCGAATGTCCAACGAAAGTTGCAGTGCATGATTGCATCAATAGATAGCGGAACATGTGAACTTAGACATTTTGTGACATTTTGACAGAATTTTTATTTTTCATTCAATTTGATCACTGATCAATTAATTTGGAATAAGATAGCAGCAGTAAGTTTAAAATATATACGTTTAGTGATTATTACATTACATTTTTATAATTATGGAGGCTAGGTAGGTGTAATTTCAACATGTGATTTCTGACAATATTATCACTAAATATGCGTCATAATGAGTAGGGAAATGCAGGATGCCGTAAGAAGACCCAGAAATTTTACGATACAAGAGAAACACATATTTTTAGCGATCATTGAAAATTATAAAGGAGTAATTGAAAATAAAAAAAAAAACGGGGAGTATCTATTAAACAAAAAAAAAAACGAAGTATGAGCAGAAATTACATCTGAATTTAATTGTCATGGTACAGATATTAAGGATGAAAGAGCAGTTATTTACATTATACAACTTTATGAAAAAGAACAATCAACACGGCCAAATCATTATTTTATTTGCCTTTTTTTTCTAATATTTTCATGATTCTTCTCTGAATAGTCGTGGTCTATGACGTCTATCATATATGTTGTCTAGTATATCGAATAGTTCTTCATTGGAGGACGATGATTAATCATTCTATACATCCGTTTTGGTTGTAATCTTTATAACAAACTTGACATAAGCCAGAAGTAAAACCTCAATTACTGAATTTCTAGGTAAAAACGTCAAACTTTCAAGTTGGCCCTCTATCGGAACCACAATGAACTATCAATTTTAGTAAATTTACAGTTAACTAGTTTACAACAGCCATTAATCAGTTGTTAACTAATTACTCGACATTTAACAAATGGTTAAGTTTATGTTACTCAACTTTTACTTAACAATTTGTTAGTGCTAACAAATGATTAACTAATCACTTGGTTACACACGCTTTATGTTACCGGGCATAAGATAGTTTATTTATTATAGGAATTTTACATTTGTCGATAACACGGGTATTTAAATATTATAGTTTTCTACAAACCTAGTTTGGTCATTTACGGATAGATGACTCTGATTTCCAAATATTACCAAATATCTTGGACATCTCTTTAACCTCATTTATTAAAGTGTTCGGATATGTATTTTGTATAAAATAATTTGTTTTATATAATATATATTATGATTCCAGCACATGTACTTATGATCTGAGAGTCTGTAAATTGATAAAACATAGCATTATTTCGTATTTAAATAAAGAGTTATGCTTGTATTGTTTTAAAACATTCTTTTATTGCACGTTTACTATGTTTTTAGAACGATATATGATAACCAATTTTTTCCAATTTTAAACAATCAAGAAGCCGCTTTGGGAGCGCGCTCTTTAGGTAAGAAAATTGCCGATTCGTTAGCAAGCGGCTGGAAAGACAATTTGACAGGAAATTTGGTGCTTCTACAAGTGTCCCGTGCCACCTAGCAGGTCATTGATCACAGTAATAACTCACAATATTAGAGAGGTCGCTAGATGAATTAAAACAACTAAATTGTCGTATTTATTTTTATTGAGAAAAAAGAAGAAATATATAAATAAAGAAATTACATTATATTATAAGTTAATTGAAATTTTCAATATTGAATTGAATATTATATGAAAATAGTTGCAATATTGTATTTTACTGAAGTTAGAAATTAACAACTTTAAATTCGGGGCAAGTTGCATTATCTGTAAGTTGGTTTCGAATATCAGGAAAACCTGTGAGACATCCTTCCCAATTCTGCTTTCCCAACAAGCGTGGCTGGATTAGAAATTCGTTTTTAGATATTGCATTGAGCTCCCGTGTGTTTCATCGAAGCTTCACAATAAATCGTCTCCGAACGGATAAAATCCTTTCACGCGGCGTCCGTTTTATTAACCAGTAATTCAAATTGAAATTATGCAGAATCGGGATTCTAATTTTTTTTTTTTTTCGCGTACCATCGCGTGATGGTTTTGCATTTGATTTGAAGCGCAATACGTTGCCGTTTATCTTGTTCGCCAACGGTCGAATGATTTCCACTATTTACAATGGAAAAATGCAGATTAACTGAATTGGTTCGGAGAATATTCGAACGGTGTACGGCAAATCCGCCTATTATGTCGCCTTTATGGCGGTCGGATTTCACAGTTTCGCATTATTGATTGTAAAAGTATGAAACGCGAGTGACGGTACGCAGAGAATGAAGGTACGATATAAAGCTGAATATTGTGTTGTAGTAAAAATCTCATGAGTTGGAAATTTCAATATATTTGTGGATATAGTAAATGTAAGACATATAGACAATTAAAAAAAAAAAACTTAAACTGAATGCAAACTTTATTGGAACAAGATTGACAAATCATTATATATAATATTTGCTTATAACCAATCTGGTTGGAGTTTACGGTTATAACTAACCAACTTGCAAGGTGCGAACCAAAAGTTCCATAAAAAAACATTGTAATTACTAACCTAATACAATGAACTCATTTATAAGTATCTCCCATAAAAAGAGAATTTTCCTTCCTCATATAAAATTTTAGAAGTTTTCTATTATAACGAACTTTCAATGATATAATAACGGATTTCTCCAAAAATAAAACTAACTTCACCGAAAGTAAAGAAAAATAGCAGTCGCCAGTTAACTTCGAGTCTATAACCGTTTCATACGTTTACCTACACTGTGAGTTATAAAAATGAGTGACGTTGAACTTGCTTTGTATAAAAGACGAAAATCGCCAATCTTTGAAAACTAAACGCGATATTATAAAATAAAACTTTTACAAAATGGTGCAAAACAGAGTTTCATGTGCACTGAAATGAAGCTAAAAAAATTAAATAAATAGATAAATGGAAAAATGCGTATAAAATTTAAAAGAAACTTAAATAGTGAGCAGAGTAGATATGCTAGGACAGTTCTGGCGCAAAATCCCATAAGGTTTACATAGGGGGTCTGAATTCATTTTATTTCCGGTTTTTCCGGATGCCTATCACAGTTCTCAAAACAGCCCAACAGTTCTTAAAACAGATTAAACAGTTCTCGAAACAGCTCAACAGTACCGGAAACAGCTCAACAGTTCCTAGAACAGCTTCAAGAGCTCCCGGCTCAGCTTAAGCAGTTTCGGGAACTGTCTAAGCTGTTCTAGGAACTGTTGAAGCTGTTCTAATAGTTGTTTAAGCTGCTCCTGCAACTTTTTCCCCTTCCCTGTTCGCTTTTACCTATTCCCTTTTTACTTTGATTCCATTTTCTCCATTCTCATTTCATAGAAGTTTTTATGATAAATACAGAATTTTTAGTGCGCTGTTACAGATGCTGTTAATAGGCTCTATAAATTCAAGTTTAGAGTCAAATATTACACCCATGTCTTTAGCAACTTACTTACTTAGCAAAAGTGGTACGCTCAAGTATGATCACATACAATAGGCCTTATTTTTCGAGAAAACGTAAATACCTCGCATTTAGAAACTTTCATGGAAAGCCTATTTTCAACACACCAGCCATGCAAAGAATCAATTTGATGTTGAAGTAGTCTGCAACCGTTAATTTTATCAACAGTGACGTAAATGTTTAAATCGTCTGCAAACAATAATTGGTGCCATAATCACACAGATCATTAATGAATATGGAGAACAGCCACATGTGAGGAATTGAAGGTACTCAGACAGAAATATTTCGGGAGAGATATATTGGAGCCCTCGAGGGTTCTCAAGTTTCCACTGGGCAAGATACTGGGCTTTATAGAGAACACCAAGCTGCTCGAGTGGAAATATGAGCACTTAGCTCAAGTGTCCGGACTTTGCGTGCCCGCCCTAGATTAGATTAGATTAGGATTGGGGTGGCCTATCGACCTGTTTCACCGCGACCTTTTCAGATCTATTGTGATCCCCTTTTCTTCCTAGAGGACGCTCTCTAATTTTGCCCTCTGAATTAGGCCTATCATCTTTGAGAGCGGTTTCTTTATGTAGCTACTAGCTGTGGGGTTCTCCTCCCCCATTACTAGAAACCTTGTCCTCGCCAGGCCTTCACATTGGCACAGCACATGAACTGGTGTTTCTTCCTCCTCTTGGCAGCATCTGCAGGTTGCATCATCTGACAGGCCTATGTTGTACATATGCCTATTCAGTCTATAGTAACCAGTCAGCAGACCTACAATCATTTTGACAGTCTTCCTGTCTTTATTCAGTAGATCTCTCGTGAATTCAGGCGTCTGCTCCTTTAGGAACTCTTTTGCCTGCCTTTGTCCCGGTGATTTTTGCCACCACTCTCTGGACTGATTATGTATCCATTCATTGATGAATTTTTTAATTTGCGATTTGGTAGTGCCGAAAGAGGGGTCGGCTCCAACGAATGGCCTTGACGAACCTCGCCTGGCCAGCTCGTCTGCCGCCTCATTTCCTCTCACGCCCGAGTGGCTACGGACCCAGGTTAGGGTCCTTTGGGTGCCCACCTCATTTAAGGCGCTTACAGAGTCCCAAATCAGCTTAGCGTTCACACTTGTGGAGCTAATCGCTTTAAGTGTGGACTGACTGTCAGAGAAGATAGCGACGCTTTTGCCTGGTTCGGTACATCTTTCTATCTCTCGGACGCAGTGATGAATTGCAGCAACCTCAGCTTGGAACACAGTCGTGTCTTTGCTGAAGCTTACCGAAAGAGCCTTTTTAGGCTTCTTAGTAGTCCGTAGTCCGTTTTAGAGCCGTCAGTATACCAGTTTTGGTCCGCTCCTACCGGAGTACCTGCCTCCCAGTCCTTCTTATCTGGTATTAAAACCTGATATTTTCTATCTAGTTTAAATGTTTGAACCATGGCATTACATGGCATTCCTAAAAGGGGTGCCTCCTTGAGTTCGTCTAACGGTTTTTTATAATCAGCCCCGTGCGATTTACTTATCGGTACTTGATTATGTAAAAGTCGGTGTACTGTGGACCTTACCGCTCCTTGTACAAAAATATGTATTGGTGGCAGGTTCAGCATTACTTCAATCGCGGTTGTAGGGGTCGATCTCAACGGCCCCGTGGCGCACAGGCACGCCAACCTCTGCACGCCACCCAACGCTTTGGCCGCCCCCACTTGCCGCGCCTTTGGCCACCATACTACTGCTCCATATGTTATCATGGGTCTAATTACCCTTGTGTACAACCACAGAGTCATCTTGGGGCTAAGGCTCCAATTCTTTCCACACAGCCTCCTACACCTACCCAGGGCGATGGTGGTTTTGCTGGTCAATTTCTGAATATGTGAATTCCATGTGTGCCTTTGATCAAAACATACCCCCAGGTATTTCGCCTCTTTGACATATGGAATCTTTTCGCCTCCTATTACTAGTGGCTCTAAGCCTTCTAGCGTTCTTTTTCTTGTGAACGTGACAGCCTGTGTTTTTTGAGCATTGACTGATAGTCGCATTTGTCAACCGTGTTAAGAGCGGTTTGCATACGCTCCACCAGAACCTTTGGAAACTGCCCTCTGACGACTATTGTAAGGTCGTCAGCATATCCAAGGCAATGGAATCCCTTCCCGGTCAGGTTCCGGGTTAGGTCATCCACCAGGGTGCCCGCCCTAACTTAATGAATGCAGAACAGCAAGGGGCTTAAGTTTGTTCTTTGAGAAACGCCAGATGTAGGATAAAAACAGCTGGACACGTGACCCAAATATCTGACATAATGTTTTCTCGTAAATAAATAATAGGACGAAAAGATAGCGATTTGTTACGTATAGAATTAGAACACTATATTTTTTTAATTTTATATCATATTTTATCTACATTCTAAAACTAGATTTCATCTTTTACTCGTATTCAGTTTTTTCAGTTACACTAAAACCAACAAGCAATTATTTGCTTGGTGAACTGTTTTATGCCGATTGTTAATATATTAGGTACATTAGGATATCATTTGTATTATTATTTAACTCTTTTCTGATGCTGTATATGTATTATGTTGTTAATTTAGACTTTTGAATTGTTTATATTTGGTAATTTATATTTGGCCTTATACATATTTAAGTCCATATTATAAACAAGTACCTGTGCTAAAACAAAGTTATATTTTTCTGGAAAATTCTTGATTGGCAGGAGATTTCTGGTAGACATTATTTAACCCTAAACCTACCAAGGTGTGCTTTTGAGGCACAATTGATTTTGAAATTGCTGGAACTTTGTAAGTTAACTGCCCACAGACTGGAGGATTTTTGTATTCTCGAAATAAACTATTTAACACAGAATGACATAAAAATTTTTAAAAAATATTTTCCTATTTTACTAAAAAAATTAAACATAATTACCGACACGTCCTACCAAGGTGTGTCTTGAGCACATACTGTTATTATACTATAAAATGCATTGCTACGTTATTTTAAAACTAGTATGTGGGTAAATCCCCCGTAATAGATATGCTTTATATTTCGGGACGTTCCCCTTGTATGTAAAACTTCCAGTTGCATATGAAGGGGAATCCCTAATGCGTTTCGCTAAAAACAGTCAGCTTACAAACTGCATTGCTATCAGTGTATTTGTGACTTTCCTAACGAACGCATTGGCCGTTTTAGGTGTCTATTGCGTTAATTTTATTTCTTTACCTAGTGGAGAGTATAGTATAGACCAGGTAAGCAAAATAAAGTTTTGATTGACCCAGTAAAATAGATTTGTTGTTTATGCTTAATGAACTGAAAAGGAGTTGCTCGATGCATTGTACGAAAGTGATGAGATTTGGGGAAGGAATGTAAATGATGGTGAAGATGAGAAAGAGCCAAATGACAAACCTCTTCTAGTGAAGCGGATTATCAAGAAACTGGCGATGAAGAAAGCGATGAACAAGAAGAAGTGATGATAGTGATGCTAATGATGAACCGCCCGGCCATTCGCAACTTTATTGGAAAAGATGGTACCGAGTGGAATGCCACGCCGATTGCCAAGGGAAAAACACGTGCACACAACATAATTACAACAGCTTTGAACAAAGTGAAACTTCCACCTGGAGTGCATGTTGATACTCCTTGTGACGCATTCAATTTGTTTTTTGATGATACGGTTATTGGTTATTGTGTTACTTTACTAATAAGGAGGCTGTCGTATTCTTGGCGATTTGTGGAAACCATGTTGACGACGTTGAAATCCGTGCTTTCTGGGCCTTTTGATTACTGCTGGAAAGAAATAAACAAAGAATGGTGGACTATAATGAGCTATGGAATCCTTTATATGGAAATCCTGTTTATCGAGCGTGTATGTCACGAAATAGATTTACTCAATTACTAAGATTTATTCGTTTTGACGATAAAGCGACCTGAACCCTCCGAAGGCAAAAGGACAAGTTGGCACCAATTAGAGACCTGTGGGACCGTGTTAATACAAACTTGCTGAAATATTATCTTCCTGGCAGTAATCTAACCATCGATGAACAACTGGTGCCTTTTAGAGGTCGTGTATCTTTCCGACAGTACCTGCCAAGCAAGCCAAATAAGTACGGTATGAAAATTTGGTGGATATGCGGTAGTGGAACTATTATCCGTTACGTGTATACCGTACTTAGGAAAAGAAGGTCTCAACAGAGCAGAAAACTTAGCGCAAAAGTGGTTGAAGACCTTTATGAACCTTTCTGAGAAAAAAGAATATTACGTTCGACAACTTCTTCACCAGCTACGAGCTTGCATCCAGTTATGCTTACCAAAGGCCTAACTTGTGTAGGAACGCTCAGAAAAAATAGCGCTGCATACCAACCAATTTTTTCCTCACAGGCGACGGAATATGAAAGCAACTTGTTTGGTTTTCAGAAGACAATGACTTTGGATCTTATGTACTAAGAAAAATCGCTGTGTCATATTATTATCTACAATGCACAATGAACTCCACCATTGATGAGGAAAATAAAATAAATCTGAAATCAATAAGTACTACAATTCCACGAAAGGAGGGGTGGATACACTTGATCAGATGGTACATACATATTCAGTGAAACGCAAAACTAATTAGGTAGCCTTTGGTCTATTTTTTTCAAATATATTGATGTGTGTGGAGTGCTTCATTTGTCATTTGGAGAAATATCCATCCTGACTGGCATATTTCCAAAAACAAGACTTCGCAAAATTTTCTTACGAGAAATTACAACAGAATAGTATACTGGGGCAAATTAGACGTCGTAGTTTGAGGGGCTTGCATAAAATCATACTTCATTTGATACAAACTACTTGAATCAATACCAACCACAGGGGAGTCTTCGGCTCGAGAAGTAAGAAAACGAAAACGATGCTATATTGCCCATCAAAGAAAGCAGAATTGTTCAACACAGTTATGTGATAAGTGTAAGAAAAGGTTGTGTGAACATTCAGAGAAAATACTCACGTGCACAAATTGCAAACTACATAAATAACTTTCAACTATTTTACTATCTTGTACTATTTTTAAATTATATCTTCTGACACACAATATTCTTTCTATATGTTTCAATCTTACTGTATACCTACTACATGAAATAAATAATGCATATTTTGCTATTATTTACATCAACAATGAGTACAAATAGATGTGTGCCTGTGAGGCACACCTTGGTAGGACACGTTACGATAAAACGTTGGTAGGACTAGGGTTAAATGCATTTTTAAAGAGTTATATGTTACTTAGGCTGTATTGCAGTGATAACTATATTTGTTTAACTATTAGTTCCTCAAATAAGCGAAAACATCGATGCTTTATTATATTTCGACTGAATTTAAAATACAACAAAATATGTAGTTTAGATACGAAATGCAACCCGGCTACTTACGTACTTAGGCACACTTGCGTGCACGCTATAGATCAAATGTCCCGTTTACCCGGACGGCTGTCAAAGCATTTCCACGTTACTTCAAGATGGGTCACATTACTTACACCCTAAAACGTTCCTAAAATTGATCACGCGTCGCTGTGTTGTCAAGGTAAGTTTTGATGTTTGGTAGCTAGCTTTCGCGCGGGAATGTTTTAGGGAATATATTATATTACACTCCCGTAATGGCCTGGCACGTCAACGATAACACGTGGAAAATATTTTGCTTTTCCGCTTATTCGGAGAAATAACGATTTTGATGTAGCTGTTCAATTATATGGTCCATTGAAGGAACATATCTAAAACAGTGGAGCTTAATCAACTGTGATATTATATTTCCGCAGCATTAAATTGCTACAAATATATTTTAGTGATCTAAACTGTATTCGGTAAACTTATATATCTTAGTTTCCTTGATAATTTACATGTTGCCCAATATGAACCTGTAAGCTAAGTTGTATTGCAAGGCAAGTACAGGGTTTAATTAACTTTACATTCTGCTAAAACACTTAATTAAATCCTAAATTAGCAGCACAGTAATATTTCCTAACGGAAATTAGAAATGCATTCCGTGTGAAATATGATATACAGTCTACATATATTTTCTATACTTCACACAATTTAATCTCCATTTAATGGACGCGAGTAAAGAATTAAAAGATGTATACCATTTATATTTCAGTTTAACAGAATTTTTGGTAAGTTTTTTAAAATCAATTTCTTCTTTAATAAAAGAATTGAATGCGCGGTATTTGATTCGCTTGAAGTATTGAATACTATTTTCTTTCATTTTAACTTTGAAAAAAAAAAAATTGAAAAACTAATTTAGTTTGCAATTATTTTAAATTCAATAAAGTGGTCGACTATTTTAGTGTAACGAAAGTAATACATTTGTAAATACAGTCTTTTTTCTGTATTTTTTTTTTTTTTGTAGGAGCCATTTGCAGTCCCTTGGCTTTTTGTATTTGGTCTCCCATTTCTTTTACCCATTAAATTATGTCAGTCATTTAACGGTTCTCCAATAACAGGACGAAAACAAAAGTGTGCATATACATATTTATGGTATATAATAATAATAATAATAATAATATTTATTTTGTTATAAGACACACATGTGTATTTAACAAGTCAAAAAAAAAAAAAAAATTCCTTAAAGTAATAAAAAGAACAATCATTCTTAAATCCAACAAAATGAAAAAACATAATATGTACTACCCAAAAAGCAAAAGAACAAGAAAAAAAAACAATAAATTGAACAAAAGAAAAATAAATGAAGAATAATTCTAGTATTATTATTATAGGTGCAAGCATGGAAATACCGAGTCTGTATCAATTACAGGAAGCATGAAATTTTAAGCGATATTATTTACTGTTTGTGACAGAAAAATTCATCTAAGTTATAAAAACTATGCCGAAGGAGAAATTTCTGTAAAGCATTGCGGAAGGTCGAAAAAGTTTGCATGAATACAATTTCTCGAGGTAGATGATTGTGTACTTTAACCCCCATACTTTTCACCCCTAAGTCTCGTGATGTTTAGAGTGCAACCTGCAAGTACGCATGTAATCTCTGCTCTAGTCTGATAATCATGGTACTCTGCATTCAACGTAAAGGTGTCTTTATTTTATAAACATAGCAAGCTAGTTCTAGTATATAAATACATATTAGGGGCAGCAAATTTAATTTTTTAAATATAGGTCTGCAAGATTGGGTGAAGTGAGCACCAACAATGGACCTTACAATGGCATTTTGTGCCAAAAACACTCTCTTGGATGCTGCCGATATACCCCAGAGCAAAATTCCATAATGAATCCTCGATTGAACTTCAGCGTGGTACAATGTCAGCATACATTCCAGTGTAACCTGGGATCTCAAACAATGAAAAACATAACACTTACTAGATAATTTTGTAGTTAAATTTTGACAATGCTCATTCCATAACAGATTAGACTCAAACGTAACGCCAAGGAATTTTACAGATTTAGCCTCTGGTAGATTTGTGTCCTTCAAAGAGATATTTGTGATATCTGTTCGCTTATGTCTTGTATGAAAAACCATATATTTCGTTTTCTCTAAACTTAACGACAGCTTGTTTGTTGCAAACCATTCCGTTAGAGTGCGAAGCAGTGTATTTATAATAAATTCTCGCTCATCATTCGTTGTTAATATGCAGATATCATCGGCATACATGGTAAGGTAAATATCTGATAAAAAAAGCACAATGTCATTAAATATACAAGTTAAACAACACAGGCCCCAAAACAGAACCCTGTGGAATACCCATCACAACCGGCAATGAATGAGATCGAGCAGTCTCGATTCACCAGAAGGTTTTAACAAGTTAATTTTCACGTATTGGATGCGGTCATACAAGTAGGAAGCAAACCAATTTGCCACTATACCTCTGATTCATACCTCTGTAACTTCTCAATGATATTGTCATACTGTACACAATCAAAAGCCTTTTGCAGGTCACAAAAAAATACCTAGACACCGGTTTTTCTGTTTTTCAATACCTTCTAAGACGATGTTATAAAAGTTAATAAGAGCAGTGGTGGTTGACTTTCCTTTTCTAAACCCGTGTTGGAATTCTGTGAGAATATCGTGCTTAGTCATAAAATTGTTAAGCCTCCAACATACAGTACCTCAAGAATTTTCGCTATACAAGAAGTCAATGCGACAGGTCGGTAATTTGAGGGTTATTTTTCATTCCCCTTTTTTAAGCACAGGAGTAATTAAAGCCGATTTTTAAAATATCCGGAACATACATTATAAAAAGGAAAGTTGCTAAATAAGTTAAAATATCTACGCAGATACATTATACATATCTAGGGTTCTTGAGGGTATAACATATAAATTCACGTTCTCGGTCATTCCGCGTGCTTTCCTCCGAGCGAGGATTACTTGAAGGACGTTTCGGTGGTATCTCAGCTACCTTTTTTCTGCTTCTTGTCACTACTGGCGTTCGAAGACTAGTTGACATGTTTATGCGTTGCCGTGTAAGTATACCTGGTTACCCGCTACCATGTGTTATTGGTTCAGATGACTGACCAATTACTTCTGGCATCTGTTGTTCCTGTAGTGGATGACCGATGACCATTTGGTTTGTAACGGATGTACTGTTTTGTGCAGGAGTGGTGAGTTTACGAATATACTGATGTTGCAAGGCACTCTTCCAAGCGATAGTTAAATGTAGCGCATCATCCCGTTTATTTAGGCATTCTGGCCGTTTATCAATTTCAATTGCTTCCCTAATAGTTCTTAGTTTTAAATTTGCTATATTAGTAATGGTCTTCGTTCCATCGAAATTGATCTTTTGTCCAGTTAATAGCGAATGCCGTGCTAAAGAAGTGTTACAACAACACTTTCTGTTTTATCGCGAGCAGAGTGAGGACAGCAAATCATTTACATAAAGGGTAAATAAAAGTGGATCCAAGTTAGATTCTTGAGGTACACCAGACAGAACGAGAAACGACGAAACTCAAAACCGTTATAGTGCACAAGACTGCAGTAGACAGAGAAGTGCTAGACTGAATCCATAAAAAGATTAATTCCGCAACAACATTCCATGATCAATAGCATCAAATAACGCTTCAGTCCGTATAAATAACGTCGACTTGTCCCTAAAGATCCAACTGGGTGCATATACACTGAGACATAGAAACCAGGTTCGTAATAGTTGAACGACACAGTACAAAACCCTGTTGATAAGCAAATTGGACTATTTCGGGCCCTTTTCCACTCATCAGGAAAAACACAAATCTTGCGTCATGGCCAATTACGTTGGGAATTAAGTCACTGCCGGAACAAAAATTCTGCGGAAAAGGGAACATCATATTAAGCAATTCGTCTTCTGTAACAGAACTCAAAACAAACGGCATTTGAAAATATTTACTAATGTCAGCAATAAATGGTGAACAAGCATGATCGATCGAGGAAAACTTATCCGCAAAAGCATTAATTATAAGCTGAGGGATGGTCAATTCAGCGCCATTACAAAATAATCTATTTAGAATTCGAGTTGTGCCCTTTCTACTATGTATATGCCGAAAGATCTCACTCGGATTAGACATAATCGACTCCTACAGTCTATTCATAAAATTCTGTAATCCTCTGAGTTAACTTTTGCATGCCTGAAGAATTGCATCCAGAGCTTTGCATTCCCACAGAATTTGGTAAGCGTTCTATGTCATCCCATTACACAGTCAGCAGTGTTGAGCCCAATTTTCTCTAGGTATCCTTTCAGTGCGCAGTACCTCCAAGGAGACCTGTCACAGCGCGAAGATCATTTCCACTAAGCTGCAGCAGTTCTTCAGTCTTCTTCTTTGATGGTCACGTAATAAAGGTCTTTTCATGAATTTGTCCGGTCGTTTTATTCCAGTGTTCTTTGTGTTTTTCTTTTACTCAACTTCTCACCTGCTCTCATGCTGTGTTTCAGGACATTCCTAGAACAGGTTCTGAGCCAATACATAAAGTCGATTGCTAACTCATCGGCTTTTTCGTTTCCTTCGATTGCCGTTTGTCCGGGCATCCACAGAAAAGTGACTTTATTGCCGATCTGCGCCTATGCAGTTCTCGCATACATTCCTAAACCAGTCTTGATTGTATTTTGGAGATTTCTCTAATGACTTCTTATCTAAGCATGTTTTCTTCGTTAGTTTTTATTCCATTGCGTCTGTCTCGTTCACTGTCTTTCTTGTTATTTACTACTGCTCCAAAATATCTTTAATTCTCTTCAAGTAGGTAACCATCAAATATAATGTTTATCTCTTTTTATCCCATCATCAACATTTTCGTTTTTCTTTTCCGATCAGTTTTTAACTGATTTATTATTAAGAAGTATAACAGGAGAAACTACTGAAAAGTGACCCCGATTGTATCAAATTGAATACCAATACAAAAGCTGCGATTTATGGAGGTAATGTCTTATGCAAAGGAATAGGGGGATGATTGAAGCAATTAACTCCCAAACTACTTTATTCTTTATCTCTTCCTGTTTGTCTAGTACTCCTATTTAGAAAAAAAATTACCTCACTGTGACAATTTTAACAAGTTAAAAAAATATCTCCTCGGCCTCAGAAAGGGCCATCTTCCAAAGCACAAACACCAAACTTTCCTCAATTATGCTCCTGTATCTCGGCTTTGTTGTGTGAAAATTTGATCCAATTTGCTGTTGTAAAATTACTGGAAACAAAAATAAAACTGAATATGAGGTATTATACGGCAATGGCAGGGTATAGCAAAAGGAAGTCCGTCTCTTATTACACCGGCTGTACTTTTGATAGCAATTTGACATTTCTGAAACGTAATACAGGGTATTCCAAGTAAGTGGTTCATTAAAAGTTTATGATGTTCTATTATTTACTTATATTTGGGATTTTGGCACCATTATCTGTTCGATTGGAACTGTAAATGTGAAATACTTTAACGAAAATATTACTTCAGGTTAACCGGAAATGGACGTCAACCTTGTTATTTTAAATAGAAATTACAAATTTAAATTAATAGTATTTATACTTAGATATTAATTTCTCAATCATGCAATGATTATGACTAAAAAAAAAAAGAAAAGCTTAAATAACTCAAAAACGGCAACATGTAGCTATATGAATAGCTAATGAAAACTGACGTATTTATGGTCGTAGAACCTAAAAATGAACAAAAAATTGAGATCATTCTATTTAAAATACCAAATTTGACGTGTATTTTCGGTCAACCGGAAGTGATATTTTCGTTAAAGTATTTTGCATTTATAGTTCCAATCGAACAGATACTGTGCCAAAATCTCAAATATAAGTAAATAATAGATCATAAACTTGTAATGAACCACTTACGTGGAATACCCTGTATAGTGTTAATTGTACCACCATTAGAAAATGTACGTTGATATACTAGATGTTTCATATAAAAAGTGCTACAGTATAATTCATTATTCTAAATATAACCCCCCTGCATATGTTTATATTAGGCCTCTGATCACACTCCATTCTTCTCCAGATTATGACAGTAATTCTTTTTGTCATTTTCACGTTATAACTGTTTCTCATCAAAGATTGAAAAATCATCTACCCCAAAGCAAGTATTCCTACGTTCAAACGTTTTCAAATAACAATGGTTTTTTTTTTAATGTGAATTGGCTAAATTGTTCTTATCACCAGATGACAGAATGGTCACCAGGAAGGTATTGACTTTACCGTTTTCAAAAGAAAGCATTTCCCATTTTTTTTTTTAATTAAAACTACACTTTGCGTCAATCCAGACTAGGTTTCCTTGTACTTATTTTTACTGGTCTCCACAATAATATCAGAAAATCAAAATGTTCAGCTAAGCTGGTGTAATAAAAGACGGACTTACTAATGCTGCACCTTATAACATCGCTGTATCAAAATCTGAATTTTCTGGTTGCCCGTGTTCTTTTGGAAATAGAGGTAACATTAAATAACTCACTATTTAAATATATCCTATATTGAATGCTATCATTTTATTCTTGGACACTCCTTCATATCTCAACTTTCTTGTCCAGTGTAATTAAATCAGTAACAATCGACCAGATTCCTCCATCATGGCGGCATAATTACCCATTGTGTTTGTAGCTCGCAGAGTTTATTAAACGACACCGTGTCTATATGATATTATACGCAACCCTTCGTTTACTACTACTACAACAAAGTGCTAAAACAAACAAGAAGATTCTGTGGAATTAATTAAGCTAATGCTTGCATGTATTACTTCACGTACACTACGAGTTTACAGCTCGTGTTAATCAACCTCTGTTAGTAGTACATTGTTAAAGAGTAGAGAAACCGCGATGTGTAGGGATCTAAGACCAAAATGGAAATGAAATTAGACTTGAGCATACTCGGAGATAACTTGTTACTTCAACCTATAGGTATTATAAAGAAATGTTAATCAAGTAATTAAGCAATATTCGCAAACGGTAAGAATACGATAAAAAAGACTAACTTTTGCATATAAGAGAGGATATGGTTTAAAAAGTAAGAGTACACTTCTCACAGGAAAAATCGGGACACCAGCAATTCAGAATTTTCAAATTTCTTGATTGTAAATGCAACTTTTAGAGGACGTATTCACTTATCTTAGTCATAAATCACTTAATTATATATATTACTGCGATCAAAGGTAAGGACTAGAAATTTAAAGAGAAAAATAAATATATAGAGAGAAAAAGGTTTATGTATAGAATAAACAAATTGGAGTTTCGGTGGCGGCGTTTCCTGTAGAAATACCAATGAAAAAAAAATACATAACAACAAAAAGAACTCTTGAATAGACGGCTTCATTTAGAAATATATATGTATTTAACTTATTTGATGTTATGTAGAGATAATTCTTTTTTAAGAAAACATGTGGTGATGGGATTTTATTATTCAAAATTATGTTATTCGTTAGTGCTGCTTTGATATTAGTTACTTACTTGGATTTGTGCTCGCTAGTATTAGTTTAGCAATAGATAATGTCAGTCAGCCTCCTCAGTTCTGGGATAATGTGATTTTCACAGACTTATTGACTACTATTGACACTATTATTGATGTATTAATTATTATTGTTGTTTAATATTCTTAAATATTGTACTACTATAAAGTTTTCTTCTATCTATAAAAAATTACCAAAACCAGGTTAAGATTATTTATAAAATTCTTAAATAAAGCAATTAAGTTCGCAAAGAAATTATTTATTTTATGAACCCCGTTTATTGTACTTTCAGGAAACATATCTTAGCTATCGCTTGTGTAATCCGACGTCGTTGATCTATTTTCTTGACATATGGTCAACACTGGGTCTCTTTACAAACTGTCTTTATGCAGCACAGATTTATTAACAATTATTTAAATATTATTGGATTTATAATACATAACAAGCATTGTAAGAAAGCATATTGTTCGTCAATCTCAGTTAGTGCTAAAATATTTATTGTTGAATTTGATACATTTAATACTTTTTCGTTGCTACTGCCCGAAGCTGTGCTACAGACCAAAAGTATTAGCTATATTTCAATAAAATAGAACGAGGTTGGATTACACAGGCGATAGTTAAGATATATTACTTAAAAATACAATAAACGGAGGGTTAATAAAATAAATAATTTCTTTGTGAAATTAATTGCTTTAAAAATTTTGTAAATAATCTTTTGGTAATTTTTTAATACATAGAAAAATATTTTGTAGTAATACAATATTTAAGAATAGTAAACAACAACAATGAATACATCAATAATAGTGTAATTAATCAATGTGAAAATCACATTATCCCAAAACTCATTGTCAGGAGGCTGATTGACATATTGTCTATTGCTAAAGTATTACTTGCGGGCATAAATCAAACTAAGCATATAATTATATAATTTTAAAATCCCATCGCCATATGTTTTCTTAAAAAAACAATTATCTCTACGTAACATCAAACGAGTTAAATACATACATGTGTATTTCTAAATGGTGCCGTCTACTCAAGAGGCCTTTTAGTTGTATGTATTTTTTTTTTTGCATTAATATTTCCGTATTCCGTATTTCTAAGGAAACACCGCCACCGAAATTCCAATGTGTTTATTTAATGTTAAACCTTTTTCTCTATATATATTTATATTTCTGTTTAAATTTTTAGTCTTTACCTTTGATCGCAATAATACACACAAAAAAGTGATTTATGGCTTTGAATAAGTGCATATTATCCTCTGAAAGCTGCATTTACACCCAGGAAATTTTAAAATTCACGATTGCTGGTGTCCCGATTTTTCCTGTGAGAAGTGTACATGACGAGTGCACGAGGCATTTCCACCAGTTTGTGATCACTACAAAGAGGATGGACGATATTTACCCCAACCTTATAATTTTTTTTTAAAGTAAAGTAAAGGTGACAGTCTCGTTGGCATATTTAGGTTGTTACGATTTTTATATGTCTGTCACAGTATCACATATTGTAATGTTTTTAAAAGGAATATTCAAATTTAAATTCAAATTTAACATTTTAAATTTACAATGAATTAAAGAGAAGTGAAAATATATCATGAAAACGTTACAAGGATAAACATATTAATGTACTGGATGTTTTGGTATGTTGGCCAATTTGAGGTTAGTTTTTCCATTTATTTGCGGACTTTGTGGCATTAGGTTCTTGGCGCTTTGTTTTTAAATTTTGTATGCTTCGGTATTTTATCTGAGCCTTGGTGCCCTTAAACCGAGATTTTAAACCACCTCATTAAGATAGGCCACCCCTATCTCCATTGAGCTACGCCGTCAGCATACCACTCCTGCCCCCTACAGCAGATACATCGTCACCGGGAATTTTGTCCCGCTTCCCGCAGCAGTTGAGCGAAGAATTGCCTTTCTGAGTCGAAAACAGGATATTCGGGAATTTTAGCATACAAGAGGACATCCAAAAGATATTCAGATTGTGTGCTCAACCATTCAGACGAGAAGAAAAATAGCGGTGGACGATTTCGCCAGATGAATGTCGTCAAAGTGATTAGTTGAAGATAGCCCTTCTCCCACCATTACCAAATTGCGAATTAAGAAGTCCATGAATGAATGGATACAAAATGAGTCTACGGAATAAAGGCAAAAGTCAGCAGGATACATATAGGCAAAAGCGTTCTTAAAGAAACACATGGTCGAATTGATTGAAGACCGACTTACTAACCGCTGGAAAGCTGTCAAAATAAGTCTGTTGAGCGGTCAGTGTAAATTAAGTAAGCATATATATTACATGGCCTGGTAATAAGGCACTATTTACAGATTCCAGCCAAGAGGAGGAAGGAACTCCAGTTCCTAGTACAGTAGCTACATAAAGGAATCGTTCTCAATAAGTCTAGTTATGAAGGCAAGCAAATTAAAGAGTGCCATCTAGGACAAAGTGGATCAAAATAGATTAAAATGGTTGCGGTGAAACAGGTTCGAGGTTCGAAATCGACCCCAACTCTAATCTAATCTAATCCAGATTTATGCCTGGTGACTTAGTAAAAAAACTCGTGCCTGTAATAAAAATAATTTTAACAGTAATTTTGAATTTAAATCTTCAGAAAATGTTTAACTAAATTTTATTTAGCTGCAACTTTTACTTCACTTACCTTATATCCTAAATACTCTTCAAACACCTTCTCATTATCAATTATTGAAAAAGTTTATATGCCAAGTGATAAAACTTCTACTAAATTCAATTTACAATTTTATCACCTATACCACTTTATTCTTTATTCTTTCCATGTTACGTTACTTAACGTAAGCATACATTTTGATCGCCAATAAAAAAGTTTCGTTATTCCCTTTAATAAAAAAAATAGCGTAGCGTTAAAATCGAGATCTGATGTATACCATAAAACGGAAGATAAACTTATATAGGCTTTATCGCAAAGCTCTCGACACCGGTTCAATTAGTTAAAATTACTAAGCGGGGGAGCACAAAAAAAATATATATATAAAAAGGTTAACAAAAGCAATTACAAATTTTAAATTGAATGAAGCAACCCTACTGGAAATTAAGCAATTTATTATATGGACTCAAGACCCGCTTTTAAAATCGTGGAACGATGGCTTTGTGGCTCTTTGTTTGCTGAGGACCTTATTTTAATGACCGAATGGGTGTTGAAAATTTTATAAACCATGTACATTTGTGTTTCCTGTTAACTATGTATACAACGTTGGTTGGCAACGCCAAGATGGTGTAGCTTGTGTAACGCGTTGAGGCCGTAAATTAATAAAGCAAGTTAATAATTAAAACGGTGTATAATTAGAAATATTTAATTTGATTTCTTTTTTCTTTGGTTGTAGCCGCTTAATATAAGAATGAAATAAAATGAAACATTCTTTTTACGTTTCGACAAACATAATTGTCTTATTCATAAATAATCTGCAAAGAATTTATAACATCAAGAAGAGGCTAACAAAGAAAATATATATAATACGGTTACAAATGGTGATTTTATGTTTTTTCTTTCTTGAGGTAGCGGCTTTATTACCATTCAATGAAAAATTTACGAATTAAAACATTCTTTTTTGAGGTTTCGACAACTTTTTTTATTGTCTTCTTCAGAAATTGCCTTTTACATTACACATTTAAAAACACAACACAAACATTTTAAAAATATAACATTAAAATTGAATGGCACTTTGAATTCAGTATGCTGCACACACAAGTTAGTAATATACTTGACAAATAACTTTGTTATTAATTTAAAAAAAAAATGTAAATTTTAATGTTATATTTTTAAAGTGTTTGTGTTGTGTCTTTAAATGTGTAATGTAAAAGGCAATTTCTGAAGAAGACGATAAAAAAAGTTGTCGAAACGTCAAGAAAGAATGTTTTAATTGGAAAGAAAGAAAAAAACATAAATTTACACTATCGGCTAAGAACAAAATTTCATCAAAACAAAAGGTGATTGTTTTAAAGTTATGTACACTTCTCACAGGAAAAATCGGGATACCAGCAATCGTGAATTTTAAAATTTCTTGGGTGTAAATGCAGCTTTCAGCTCTTATCAAAGCCGTAAATAACTTTTTTGTATGTATTATTGCGATCAAAGGTAAAGACTAAAAATTTAAACAGAAATGTAAATATATAACGAGAAAAAGGTTTATACATTAAATAAACACATTGGAATTTCGGTGGCGGTGTTTTCTTAGAAATACCGAATACGGAAATATTAATGCAAAAAAATACATAACAACTAAAAGGCCTCTTGAGTAGACGGCACCATTTACAAATACACATACATATATGTATTTAATTTGTTTGATATTATGTAGATATAATTCTATTTTTAAGAAAACATATGGCGATGGGATTTTAAAATTATATTACCTATTACTATTATGTTAGTTACTTGATTAGTTCGATTTATGTCCGATAGTAATACTTTCCCAATAGACAATATGTCAATCAGCCTCCTGAGTTTTTGAACAATGTGATTTTCACATTGATTAATTACACTATTATTGATGTATTCATTATTGGTGTTGTTTAGTATTCTTAAATATTGTATTACTACAAAATATTTTTCTATGTATTAAAAAATTACCAAAAACAGTTTAAGATTATTTACAACATTTTTATAGAAATTATTTATTTTATTAACCTTCCGTATATGTATTTTCAAGAAATATATCTTAACTATCGCCTGTGTAATGTCGTTCTATTTTATTGAAATATAGCTAACACTTTTGGTCTGTAACACAGCTTCAGGCAGTAGCAACGAAAAAGTATTAAATGTATCAAGTCAAAATAAATATTTTAGCACTAACTGAGATTGACGAAAAATATGCTTTCTTACAATGTTTGTTATGTATTATAAATTCAATAATATTGTAAATAATTGTTAATAAACCTGTGATACATAAAGACAGTTTGTAAAGAGACCAAGTGTTGGCCATATTTCAAGAAAATAGATCAACGACGTCAGATTACACAGGCGATAGCTAAGATATATTTCCTGAAAATACAATAAACGGAGTGTGAATAAAATAAATAATTTCTTTGTGAACTTAATTGCTTTAAGAATTTTATAAATAATCTTACGGCTGGTTTTTGTAATTTTTTATAGATAGAAGAAAACTTTATAGTAATACAATATTAAGATACTTAAAAACAATAGTAATTAATACATCAATAGTGTAGTCATAAATCTGTGAAATCACATTATCCCAAAACTGAGAAGGCTGACTGACATATTGTCTATTGCTAAACTAATACTCACGAGCATAAATCGAACTAAGTAACTAATATCAAAGCAGCACTAACGAGTAACATTAATATTAAATAATAAAATTCCATCACCAAATGTTTTCTTAAAAAAGAATTATCTCTACATAACATCAAACAAGTTAAATACATATATA
The DNA here is from genome assembly GCA_004143645.1 of Protaetia brevitarsis. Taxonomy (NCBI): domain Eukaryota; kingdom Metazoa; phylum Arthropoda; class Insecta; order Coleoptera; family Scarabaeidae; genus Protaetia; species Protaetia brevitarsis. The sequence continues at coordinate 3,752,849 of RXPK01000247.1, forward strand.
TTTCTAAATGAAGCCGTCTATTCAAGAGTTGTCATGTATTTTTTTTTTTCATTGGAATTTCTAAAGAAAACGCGGCCACCGAAACTCCGATTTGTTTATTCTATACATAAACCTTTTCCTCTCTATATATTTATTTTTCTGTTTAAATTTCTAGTCGTTACCTTTGATCGCAGTAATATACATAATTAAGTGATTTATGGCTATGATAAGTGAATACGTCCTCTGAAAGTTGCATTTACAATCAAGAAATTTTAAAATTCAGGATTGCTGGTGTCCGGATTTTTCCTGTGAGAAGTGTACTTACATTCAATGTCATAATAATAATGAGGCCGAAATTGATAAGTTAAATTTTGAAGATTAGTTATTAAAAATTTGAAGACATTATTTTAGTAGATAGAAATGCTTACTTGTCTGTAATATGTTAGGTTTTAAATTACTATGTTTGTTTTCCTTGTTTACATGGTGAGAGTTTTACAAGTAATGCTTAAATATATGAACATATTTGTCGTTCCTGTCAACAACACGGTTACTTGTTTAAGGTTGAAAAAAAAAAATTAAAATGTGAAGGTAAATAGACAAGTAGGTCAAGACAGAGGTATTGGAAAACAAAATGTTAGGATATTATACAGGGGGAGTAAAATTAATAATGCTGATGTAGGTGAATAGTTGAAACATGTTACAGAATGGAGTAATATATTTTGGATAGGTTTTCAATGTTCCATCTGTCGTTTACAGCGTTATTATGTTTTTTTTTTAATGTGTATTGATTGAATTATATTCCTGGCTTTATTATTTATTTCTTTATCTAAAATTTTGACTTCATTAAAGTTAAATGTGCGGCCTGTGTTCAAAGTATGTTTTTTTAATGCTGTGATATTTTCAATTAAATAGAAGGTAAATAAATAAATGCCGATAAATCCGCTTTGGCGTATCATTTTGTTAATACAGGACATACTTTTTCAATTGATAATTTAGAATTAATTATGTCTTCAATTTTAAGAATCTTAATATGTGGGAAGCTATTTATATGAAAAAACATATTAATAGCTTGCTCAATACTGATTTAACACCCTTTAATTGCAAATATTTAGAATTTATTGAATATAGTAGTCCTGATGATTAATTTTTGTAGCCTAGGATATACTTATTATATTTACGCATTTAGTATTTGACAATACACTTGTATGTACACCTGAAGATGTTAGCTTAGCTAACGAAATGTACATCGTGTTTTTGAAGATTAAAAATTTGTGAGACTGAAGTTTATTGGTATTTCCTGTTAGTTATCTGTGATATTTTGTTCATATTTGTGTGCCTTTATTCGTTCGCTTAGATGTTGTGAAATTTGTCCAATGTATGTTCCATTACAGTTATTACATGGAATGCTATGGAATTATACAGATGTGTTTGTTTATTCGTTGGCACTTTGTCTTTTAAGTTGGTATAGCAACATTTTAAGGTATTGAAATGTTTGTGAGCAACCCTAATATAATACGGAGCTAGAATTTTACCGATTTTTTCTGACAATTGTTTGGTGTAGGGAACTACTACATACTTAGCAGAAGGTTGCGTGCTGTGAATCTGTCTATGGTATTTTGTTCTATTGTATTGTCTGTGGAGTCTATATTTAATAATTTTGTTAACAAAGAAATTTGGGTAACTGTTTTCTTTTAAAGTGGTTTTTAGCTCTTTTACAATTTTGGGTCTAAAGTATGGGCTTGTAAGTTGTAATACTCTGTCTATGAGAGCTATGACGACATTCTTTTTGCGCGAGAGTGGTTGAACTGAATTAAAGTTAACGAATCTTCGGGATGAAGTGGGTTTATGGAAAATCTTTGTGAGAATTTTGTGTTTTTTGCGGACTAGAGTTATATCAAGGAAGTTAATGGTGTTATGTTTTTCTGTTTCAAGAGTAAGTTTTAATTTGGGGTAATAACTGTTGAATTGTTTGAGAAAAGATTGAATTTTATTTTCTGGTTTACATGCAATACAATCATCCATGTGCCGTTTGAAGAAATTTGGTTTGAAATCGAGACCGTTTATGATGTTTGTTTCTAAATATTCTAATACTATTTGTGCAATGATTGCAAAGGTATTTTGAAATTGGAAATATGTTGTTAACAGAATAAGTTTTAGCGCTTCTAAAAAGTTATTTAGCGGTAATTCGGTAAAATCCTGCAAAATATCCCAATGCTTTTCTATTATTTCAAGAGCTATTTCTACGGGAATATTTGTGTAATTAGAAACTACGTCTAGGGAAATTAGTTTTTCGGAGTTTTCAATGTTGACAGTGCTCACGAAGTCATTGAATGCAGAGCAGTTTTAATGTAGTAATCGTTTTTATTGATAATTTTAGAGACAGAGTTGGCTAAATATTTTCATAAGTTGTATAATGGGCTTTGTACGCAAGACACAATAGGTCTAAGTGGCATATTTTGTTTATGGATTTTAGGTAATCGGTATATTTTGGGGGATTGTGCATTGTTTTTAATTATTTTGCAATATCTTTAATAATATATTTATTTTTTTCCCATCGTTTTACCATGTCATTAACTATTTTTTGTAGTTTTTGTGTCGGGTCTGCTTTTAATATAGCGTAGGTGTGTTTGTCATTCATTAGAAACATTTCCGTTTTTACGTAAAGCCAATATAGAGATTATTTGTTTTTTTTTTGAATGATAACTAATATCAACAGTAATAGTAAAGATAATGTACACTTCTCACAGGAAAAATCGGGACACTAGCAATCGTGAATTTTTAAATTTCTTGGGTGTAAATGCAGCTTTCAGAGGATATATGCCAATCAGCCTCCTGAGTTTTTGAACAATGTGATTTTCGCATTGATTAATTACACTATTATTGATGTATTATTCATTATTGTTGTTGCTTAGTATTCTTAAATATTGTATTACTACAAAATATTTTTCTATGTATTAAGAAATTACCAAAAACAGTTTAAGATTATTTACAAAATTTTTAAAGCAATTAATTTCGCAAAGTAATTATTTATTTTATTTACCCTCCGTTTATTGTATTTTCAAGAAATATATCTTAACTATCGCCTGTGTAATCTGAGGTCGTTCTATTTTATTGAAATATAGCTAACACTTTTGGTCTGTAACACAGCTTCAGGCAGTAGCAACGAAAAAGTATTAAATGTATCAAATTCAAAAATAAATATTTTAGCACTAACTGAGATTGACGAACAATATGCTTTCTTACAATTTTTGTTATGTATTATAAATCCAATAATATTTTAAATAATTGTTAATAAACCTGTGCTACATAAGGACAGTTTGTAAAGAGACCCAGTGTTGACCATATTTCAAGAAAATAGATCAATGACGTCAGATTACACAGGCGATAGCTAAGATATATATATTTCCTGAAAATACAATAAACGGAGTGTTCATAAAATATAAAACTTCTTTGCGAACTTAATTGCTTTATTTAATAATTTTATAAATAATCTTAAACCTGGTTTTGGTATTTTTTTATAGATAGAAGAAAACTTTATAGTAATACAATATTTAAGAATATTAAACAACAATAGTAATTAATACATCAATAATAGTGTAGTCAATAAATCTGTAAAAATCACATTATCCCAAAATTGAGGAGGCTGACTAAATACTGTCTATTGCTAAACTAATACTCGCGAGTATAAATAAAGTAAGTAACTAATATCACAGCAGCGCTAACAAGTAACATAATATTAAATAATAAAATCCCATCACCAAATGTTTTCTTAAAAAAGAATTATCTCTACATAACATCAAATAAGTTAAATACACATATATTTCTAAATGAAGCCGTCTATTCAAGAGTTCTTTTTGTTGTTATGTATTTCTTTCCATTGGTATTTCTAAAGGAAACGCCGCTACCGAAACTCCGATTTGTTTATTCTATACATAAACCTTTTTCTCTCTATATATTTATTTTTCTGTTTAAATTTCTGGTCGTTACCTTTGATCCCAGTAATACACATAATTAAGTGATTTATGGCTATGATAAGTGAATACGTCCTCCGAAAGTTGCATTTACAATCAAGAAATTTTAAAATTCTGAATTGCTGGTGCCCCGATTTTTCCTGTGAGATGTGTAGTTGTAATAAATGTTACATACACATTGTCAAAAAAGTATACATTCCTATAAATTACAACGGTTCCTTAAGTCTTGCGGACTCCTTGTAAGAATATTATTTCTTTCAGCACAAGTAAGTGGAAACAAAAACTTCGATTTAAAATTGGAGGGTATTTTATTTTCCAGGTCAGTATCCAGAATGTTAAAAGTTATGTTATGCTATTTGTGCAGTCACTCTATATTAATCCTTGTTCACGCCTTCGTTTTAGCCATTGTAACATATGGCACACTGGCTAGACGGAAGACAAAAAGGGGTAAGATGCCGCGACAGCGGCACAATTACTTACCTCAGCTGTTGCATTGTTTAGTGGAATGGCGTCGTCCTCTTTTTCGGTTACAAAGTTATTAGAGTGAGAATTAATTTCGGAGATGATTTAGCTACTCATTTAAATAAGGTTGACCTTCATTTCGGTACATTGAGAAGACTAATGGTGCGACATTTAGAGTTTGAATTGGATTTATGCCGTGCATAACTGAATATGGATGTTATTTCTTACTTAAGTCGCAGAGGAATTGCATCTTCCCCTTCATTTAATTGCTTTTAAACTGGCCCAGTATTAATGAAATCTTTCTCTTATTTGAATTGAAGATATTTAACTTCCCTTGTTTATTTTCTTCGTCTTAGTTTGCATTCCTTTAAAATACTTTCTCTTATATAGCATGAATAATTAACCAATATCCAGAATCTGATTTAAAAATATAAACCTTCTAATTTCCCTTTCTGTGAAGACCTCCCAATGTCCAGGTTCACAACCTCTATTTGACTGCGAACTAATTTTGGGCTACACCACCCATCATCAAGCCAGCTGGTTACCAAATAATAGCAAAATAAATAAGTAATACAATAATAGTAATTGCTATCTTCTTTAGTTTAAAATTGGTTTAAAGATTCTATATTGCAAAGTTTACAGTGAATAATATAAAATGTATATAATTTTCAGCCACCTGTGGCGTATTACATAAAAATACAATTACAAGTTACAGGTGATATTTTTTTACAATTTGTAAAAATTTGGTTGCAGGCGTTTCAAAAATAAAAAGTACAAATTTGTAAGTTCCTATGAATTTTACAATGTTACAGGAGAATTCTTATTATTTTACAAGCGTTTTCGAAAAGATTTCACAGGTGACAAATTACAGTTTTTACATACAATAGTCAAATTGTAATACATATTGAATATACCTCGTTAGATGTATCATTTTATTTTACAAAATTACATTTAATTCATTTAGACGATATATAGGGAGTAGTTCTTCTGATAAAGATGATAATTTTACAGCAACAGACAGCGAGAAATATTATTCGACGTAGAGCAACAACATTTAGAGCAAAAATTAACAACATATTTCTAAGTAATTTTGAAGTCAATGAGTGCTTTCGAATTTCTATGGTGAAACTTAAGGAATCGTTAAATGTGATTGGTGGTAGAGTGACACGTCAAACAGCAAGAAATCATGCACTATCTGCTAAACAGCGGTTGCGCACTACTCTTCATTGACTTGGAAATGAAGGCCAGTACCGTAGTATTTCTAACATGCGTGGGTACCATTACAACTATGAGACCTTGTTAAGAACAGTAAAACCAATTGTGAAAACATGTTACAAGCACACAAATATTTCATACAATGAAAATGATAGGTTAATTCCATTTTTCTTTCTTCTGCGACACAATGATTGTTATCATAAACAATATCGTCCACTTCGTTTTCTTGTTAGTTTTCTGCCTGATCTATCATCTGACGCTGCTGTAGGGCGCGTACGTCATCATCCGTCTTCAGAAAGTTGCTTAATGCAGTGCAGCATTTAATTACTTCTCCTGCAAAAATTGGCTGTAAACGGAGGTAGGTAAGACATGGGAACTTTTCCCTCAGGATTCTCATATAGAATTTTCTACTAGCCTTGGTGTAGATTTGTTTCCTATTAAATCTTAGAATAGCTGGATCCTCTATTTTTCGATCTGTAGGAGTTATCAGCTACTCTAATAAAGGATATATCCCGAGTCTCCTAAAATAATTGCATCTTGTACAAGACTGCCTACGCCGCCTCTGCGATACGTCGACATATAATGAGCTAGGTTTAGAATTCTGCTATCATGAACGCTCCCTTACCATTTACCACTGACGTAGTATAGTCTGGCCTGCAAACAACCATATAATTCAAAGAATGTTTTCCATATCGATTAACAAAGTGGTTCATCCTCATATGGTGCATCGATATTAATCAGAGTTCCATCAACACAACCAACCACGTTTGGCATTTGTGCAACTCTATAAAATTTCTGCACTACCTCTACTTACTGTATTATCTTGCCAATCCACTAGACAAGGAAACAGAAGCTCATTTACTGCTCTTACTGCAATATGAGCTACTCAACAAACACTGGATTTATCTACCCCATACATCTCATAAACCAGGATACTGGCTGGGTTCCATTTCCAAGCCAATGAAGAATAATGCACAACCGCTTGACAGATAGTGCATGACTGCTTGCTATTTCGCATGTCAATCTCACCTACTAATTACATTTAACAATTCCTCAAGTTTTATCATGGACACATCGAAGCGTTCATTGACCTCAACATTATTTAGAAATGCGTTGTTAATTTCTTCCTTAAATGTTATTATTCTGCGTCGAAAGGTGAGTGAGTAGGATCATAAAACCATCTTGAAATTGAATAGAAATGCCATCAAATGGTACACTAATTCCGCCAAAACGGTAGAGAGAACTAGAATAGGAATATATGGGCCTGGAACCAAGTACTTCAAAAGCTTGAGTGTTTTCCAGGCGGAAATACGCGCTATTGAAAGATGTATCCAGTTCCAAATTGATAGAAATTATAGAAAGCAGAAGATTATCATCATATCTGATAGTCAAACAGCTATCAAGGCGCGGAGCTCACATGAAATCAGGTCTAAGATGGTCTGGTAATGCCTAGGGAAAATTAAACGAGCTAGAGGAATAAAGGTAACCCTCCTGTGGGTTCCGAGTGACACGGGCGTGGAAGGAAACGAGATAACGAATAATGTCGCAAAAAACCTTTTGTAGGGCCTGAACTCTTTTGCGGGATAACTAGCAGTACAATACTGAAGAAACTGAAAAGAGAAATGGAATCTAATTATTGAGAAAATCCCCAGGGAATGAGGCAAAGTAAAATTCTTCTGGGAACCTATAACTCCTCTCAAATTGCGTAGCACTATGCAACTCAATATCGTTGCACCTGGGAGCATGTGAAATCGAAGAGGGAGACTTACATAATCTGGGGCCTTCTGATATCCTACACTTTCTGAAAGGAATAGGATTGGAAGGCAAGCTGTAAAACTGGAAGGATAGGGGACACAATATATTTCTTAGGTCGCAGTATAACATCACTCTTCATGACTATTTCTGTAATGGATGGGCTGATGGCACCTCCCATGATACAACCAGTAGTTTGGAGAAAGAACTTCTTATCGAAGGTAAGATAAGTGGATTCATACAAGATATTCATAATACCAGGAAATAAGATTTGGGAAATGTTGATTATTGCAGCAATTAGATGGAAATTATTAGTAATTATAGATAGTAAAAATGTAGTTATGATGTATGTAATATAATATTTATTTTAAGCTTAAAAACCAAAAAAAAAGAACAGTAGTTTAAAATAAATATGAATACATTTTCAACATTTTATACATCACATATAGGTAGTTGCTAGGACTTGCTGATAAGATATGCTTGAAAAAATTACTGAATAAGTAACGAAATCGCCATAGCAAAATAAACACACAATATATTGTCTGTTTTAAGTTTGTTAGATATTTCTGTTAATAGCGGTTTTGAGTTCGTCCTGTTGCTATCCTATTACATTACATTACATCATTTCAACAAATTCAACAAAATCCAACATACATATAATAAAAAGCGAAGTAGGTTAAACGAACATGATTATGGTTTTATTTACGATAACATTGCACCTTGAGAACATACAGCAACAAAGGAATACTATTCCAATGCACTGCGATATACTCTAAAAGCAAAACTAAAGAAATCATAATCTCATTATCAAGAGGGTAGTTGGTTCCTCCATAACGGTAATACTCCTGGTTACAGACCAGCAATTTTTCAGCGAACAGTTGGAGATGGGGGGTGAAAATTATGGTGCACTTCCATATTCATATGATCTTGCTCCATAAGGCTTTTATTTATTTCCTGAAGTCAAAAGAGGTCGAAAATTATTTTTCAGGCAAGATTTTTATGACAAGTGCACAAAACGATGGAACCAGTATATTGCCATAATGAAGAGTAATTTGAAAGATAGCTGTTATAATAATAACAATAATATCTTTATTGTCGTAGATTCTTAGAATATAGACATTGTCAAGAAAAAAATATATAAAGGTAAAATTAAAATATATATATAACAAAAGACTTACAAAAGACAAACAAACATTCAACTGTATATAACGAAAAATTCGTCCATGCTGTAGAAGCCCTTCTCGAGTAACAGCCTCCTAAGTTCAGATTTGAAAATGCTAACATTCCTCGAAAGTTGCCTTTGAATTTATATAAACCTAAATGACTTGGAGCCTTAGCGCCTACTTTATACTTTACTATAGGAAGATGAAATTTGTTTCTATTTCTGGTGTTAATATTATGTATATCCGAGTTCAAAGGAAATTCATTTTTGTGTTTGTAAATATAGACGCATAATTCCAGTATATATAAACAGGTAAGAGGTAAAATTTTGTATTCTCTAAACAATAATCTGCAAGAGTGCGCATCACTAACTCCAGCCACTCTTCTAAGTATTCGTTTCTGAGAAATAAAGACGCTCCTAGCAAGTGTAGAGTTGCCCCACAAGCAAATGCCTTAGCGCAGATGCGACTCAACATGCGCATAGTAGACAGCAAGTAGTTGATATTTTTCTAAATTATGTCTCAAATTCTTAATCAAATAAGTTACGAAGCAAAGTTTCGAGATAAATTTGTTACAGTGAAGTTTCCAATTTAAGTTGTTATCAAAATGAATACCCAAAAACTTACAGTCATCATTACTAATCAGGACATCAGCGCCAACAGACAATGACATAGGCTTAACATCATTTTGCCAATTATGAAATTGCAGAATGCTTGTTTTGGCAGTATTAAAAGATAAATCGTGACAACTGAAAAAAATTAATAGTCTCAATTATTGCATCTCTACAAACCTTCTCAGCATTATCCTTATTACTATAGACTATTAATGAAAAATCATCAGCGTAAGCAATATGCTGAATACTATCAGAACACAGATCAAAATCAGCAACATAAAGTAAAAAGAGTACAGGGCCCAACATGGAGCCCTGAGAAACCCCCATACGAACCCCTAACGGTTCTGAATTAATATTTACGCGTACATTATTATTAAGATATGACAATGAAACGGTCTGATTGCGTTCAAAAAGGTAAGATTTTAACCACTCCAAGGCCAAACCTCTAACTCCTCCGTTGTTGAAGTTTTTAAACAGATGTCTCGTTTTTGCATTCTTCAGCGCCAGTCTCATGATATACCCTCGTACAACAATTAAATCAAGACAGCGAAAATTAAGTTTACATGGAAAAGTACTACGAACATATTCTACACACACACATGCATAGATACAGTCGAAAAGTGCATTGCATTTTCGACGAGGCAACAGGCGAAAGTTTTATGGTAGCAAGTTAAATAGAATCTCGCTTCTTCTGGCACATCCCATTCCCATTTTTCCTTTATCTGCCTTGTTGCACAGCTTTCTTTACAAGATAAACGAGTTAAAAGGAGAATGGAAACGTATAACGCGTTTAACTGTATTGAATAAATCTAAAAACAAAACGACAATTAAGAAAGTTACAAACGGAAACTGGAAATCGACTTGCGCAAACACGTTTGGAAACTGAAACTCGGTATCCGAAGCCATTATTGCGGGAAGAGGAAATACTCTCGCGGGATAACCTGGACATCTTCCGTAAACACATCCGCTCGAACAAGGTGGATTCAACCGATTGGAACAAATTGCGAAACCAGACAGCAGAAATAATTTCTACTAAACTGTCGGTCTAAGATACACGTGAGTGCTGTCGACTTATTTCTGGATATTCGAAGGATGAATTGTAAATTTAATGAACCATTTTATTACATACAAAAGAAACGACAAATGTCATTAAGTATAGAATGTTCAGTCAATTCAAAGTCAATTTCATGTAAACTTATTTTTAATATTTGATAATATCGAGATGTTAATCCATAACTAATATTTAGATATGCAATTATCCATGTAACTTTATGTTTATAAATATACGAAATAATAATAATAATAATAATAATAAAGTACCTTTATTGTCCAACAGCGTACCATTGACAGGACAAAAATACATTCAAAAGGGAAAAAATACATAAAATAAAACAAATAGAACAAACTATGCAACCAAAAATGCAATAGTGTATAATAAGTGAATATAGACGTGTATATAACAAAATATTAATGAATACTTTATACGTTAAACTGCAAGCCTCTAGCGAAAGACATCTGGCAGACACTTGTTTATGCTTTTACACATGATCGTAATTGGAGCTCTAGCTAATACATTTGTGCGTACTGTCGGAAGAAAAAATGTTTCGGTGGACCTAGCAGCAATTCGTGGCACATTAAGGTGTAGTTTTGATAAAAGGTAAGCACAATCGATTTTGTTAGTGATTAATTTCTGTAGAAATATCGCCGCTTGATATTCACGCCTAGAAGCTAACGTTTCAACATTGATTTCATTCATGATGTTTTGTAGATCGGCTCCCCTAGGAGGATATATTTCATATAATTTACACGATATAAATCTTAAGAATCTGCGCTGGATCCGTTCCAAACCTTGGATATGTGTGACGTAGATGGGAAACCATATTATACTCGCGTATTCTAGTTTTGACATTACAAAGGTAAAGTATAGTGTTCTTATGAGAGCGGTATCAGTAAAATCCTTGGAATTTCTCATTACAAAGCCTAAAGCTTTTGATGCGGATTTGCATATATCTTCAATGTGTGGCACAAAAGACAACGAAGAATCAAAAATTACACCAAGGTCACATATTGTAGTTTTTGCCACCAAAGGAATACCGTCTATCATGTAAGTGTGTATATTTTGACTCGTTCTTTTTGTAAAGCTTACTTTAAAGCATTTACTAATGTTTAAACTAAGTTTGTTGATTTCACACCATCTGGATATAATATTAAGATTCCGTTGTAGTGTTGCGGCATCGTCAGGGCCCTCAATTGCTGAGTAAATTTTCAGGTCGTCTGCATACGCCAAGGCTGGACAATCCAATAAGATAATAGATCATCGATGTATAAAGAATAACAACGGGCCAAGTTAGATCCTTGAGGCACTCAGATGATTTTTATATTCAGAAGAATAAAATCCGTTGTAGCAAACATACGCAGATCTATTTGTTAAATAGCTGGTCATGAGCTTCAAGAATGAAGGTGAAAATCCAAACGTATTCAGCTTTGATAGAAGGATAGGATGACAAATTGTATCGAAAGCATGGGAAAAATCCGTGTAAATTACATCAACCTGCTTTTCGGAAGATATTCAGAAATATACTGCGTTACAGTCGCCAAGTTAGTAACTGTCGAACGTCCACTTATGAATCCATGTTGCACGGGAGAGAGATATAATCGAACACTGCTATATACCCAATCAAACAGCAACTGCTCATAAATGTAATATCCAGTGATTGAGCTGCCCTTCTTCGCAGTTTACGTACTTCTCGGCTAATACATCTAGACTTACGTATTACCACAGAAAAAAAAACAGAGTCTGTGACGCAAAACAATAAAGTTCGTAATCCTTTTAGAAAGTCTGTAATGCTCGGCTTGTTGAAAATCCAAACTCGAAAGTAGGATACTGAAAACTCAAACATAATTCAATTAATTTGAAATCTCAAACAAAAATTCTTCAAAATATTCATTAAGTAAAGGTACTACATAGAATTTGCCTCAATCTACTTATAAAATACTTACTTACGTTTGTTTTTGACGTTCATTATCAGAAATTTTGTGACTTTTGTTCTTTTATTGATTTAATCTAGTGAAATGCACATATTTTTTCACGTGTCAATTGGATTAATTGGCAGTAATTTTTACGATATGAATGTTTGTCGTTTGCTAGCAGAAATATCTATTTTCCTTGCTCTGTTCATAATTATATGTTCAGATTTTAAATTGCTTGTACGTTATTGTGATGTCTTTTACTCGTGTTTTTAAATAATTGTGAACCCAAATATTCACATTTATATTGTCCGTACAAAACAGTGGTAAGTATTATCATTGTTTTAACTTTTTTTGTAATTATCTTTTTTAGTGCTTATATAACTTGAAATATTTTTTTTACTGAAGAAACTTATTTAAATAGTTGAAACGTTTAAATAATCCAATTGACATGTGAAAAAGATATCTATATTTCACTAGAGTAAATCAATAAACGGACAAAAGCTACAATATCTACAAAAAGAAAGCGCATTTTTTTTAATCAAATTACTGGCTATAAGACTTCTACATATTCTCTGTACCAAATAACAATTTTTCACGCGACGAATGCAGTTGCCTATTAGAATATAGTTTTTAATTCTAATTGAGTTTCCTTTATAACAACCTTTCATATCAACTAAAGTAGAGGAACTTTGCTTTTAAACAGAATTCATATTTTTGAGCAAACTTCCTATATAGTTCAACAAAATTGGTATCTACTGATTGCAATTCGGGTTTTACATTTTGGAGAACTTTTTTATGGGCATTTACTTTTATTTATGCATTATACATATTTATTTTTTAAATAGGGTAGGACTAAGATATATAAAACAGAAGGATAATTAAAAACTAATAACCCATCTAAAATATTTACGTAATATCTGTTCTAATAAATCTGGGGCGAAAACTTAGTTATTGTTCACTTGTTTAATCCTACGTTTTTGACAAAATTAATTATTTTTGTAGTTACTGTAATTTCCTGCCTCATTATTATTATTTATTGCTTAAAATACATCTTCAGTTATACAACTACCTGCAAAGTCGCAGATTGAAGTGGTCGGCTAATGATGGAAACTTAATGGGCATTAAAATTGATGACAAATGCAAACTTATTAATAATAATAATAATAAATAATAAGTAAGGACTCGCCGTGCTGAATTACTTATTTCATTTATCAATAATAACGACGAAGTGGTAAATTATTTTTGGAGATCAATATCCCTACTGATCTCCAAACAAGCCGGTTACAGAGGTATCTGTAACCGGCTTGTTCAGCTAGAACCTAATATAGATTGTGGCGAATTGTCAGGACAACCAGATTACAGTTTCCTTTGTGGTTGAATTATTGAAATTAGCGTACAAGCAAATGTTATTTCCACTGTTGCCAGATCCTTTACTTAATTGGCTTGGTCGACAATCGGATGTGAGTCGTGAGTGGTAACGTAACTGCTGAGTATAAAAAATACAGTTATAAATCATTAACAGGGAAAATTAAATGATAAACGTATTGAAATAAGGTAGGAGGAACTATTAGCTGTAGACCTTAACAGCTGGTTTAATTTAATTTGTAGCATGCAAAAAAAATCTCAATCTTATTGCCAGCTTTAAAGACAGGGATTATACGTGAAACTTTCCAATCAGAAGAAAACTTCATTTTGTATTGTATTGAATTAAATGAATAATAAAGTAGTTTTAACAAAGCATAACGACAAACCTTAACAATAAAATCAGAACTTTCGCCCGCATCCATGGCCATTTTTCCTTTTAAACATTTTAAACCTTCAAGAATATCCTTTCCTGAAACGTCTCCTAACTCAAAAGACATAAAAAAAAACATTCTCATGATCCTTACGTTGTATTGTCTGTAGCTGTGAACACCGAAGCAAAATGGTCTGCAAAAGCATTTGTTATTTCAAAAGGTGAAGAGAAGGTTTGTTAATTGCGTCCAGAAATACGTATAGATTTTGGTTTTTGATTAATAAAGCTGCAAAGTTTGTTAAAATATGTTAAGATTTGATTGAATACTGAATCAATCATATAATATTTAAAATTACTTTTGATCGGTAATCGTGCTAAATTTTAGATATTCGTATTGTTATGAATACAGGGTGACATAGAAAAAACTACAATGCGTAGCACCAAGAGATAGAGGAACGAAAAATAACAAAAAAAGTTCCTATACACTAATATCTAATTCCTTTTTTTTTTTTTCAAGTTACAAACTGTTTTTATATTGTTCTTGTATTTTAGTATTAACTAGGCAATAAAAAATATGTTAAGGTAGGTTGTGATTTGAAACAAAACATTTGCGTAAAGTCAAATCAATATTAGTATAGGTCTTGAAAGTTTATTTCAAAATGTGCGCTATATCTTTCGTAGAATACAGGGACATGATCATGTGTTATGGGGAAGCTCGTGCAAATTCTTCCGAAGCTCAACGGATCTATCGAGAGAGATACCTATTAAGGCAAATTCCTAATGTTAGGACATTTATTGACGTACATAGGCGTTTGGGAGAAGATGTTGCTTAAAAAACCAAATTTGATTCTGGAGTTAACAGAACTCGTACTGTTGCAAATGAAGAGGCTATTTTGCAAATAGTAGAAGACAAGCCCCAGAAGAATAAGCGCAGCTGTACCGAATGTCAATCGTGAATCTGTTAGGAAAGTCCTCAAAGAACAACTTCTTCATCCATTTCATTTCCAAAAAAAAACCCATCACTTATTGGAACAGGATTTCCTACCGCGTTTACAGTATTGCGAGTGGTTGCAAAATAAAGAGCAAAACTTTCTGTCATTAATTTTGTTTACCGATGAAGCAGGTTTTAGTCGCGATAGCATTTTGAATATTCACAGTATGCATTATGGGACGATGAAACCCTCATCAGAACGTAATAGGAATCACTGTATGGTTTTCCATTAATGTGTGGGCAGGTATAATCGACAATTATTATCTAATTGGTCCATTTCGAATGCCCAGACGATTGACAGGCGAACTCTATCGAATTTTTTTTTGGAAAATGAACTGAATACTTTATTAGAAGATGTTCCATTGAATATTATAAAAGATGTACACATGCATGACGGCGCGCCAGCTCACTATTCTAGGAGAGTAAGGGAATTTCTGCAAAAAACAAAATTTGGAAATAGGTGGATTGGTTGTGAGGGACCTATACCATGGCCAGCTCGTAGTCCCGTCCTTAATTCCCTCGATTTTTCTTGTTGGGAATTTATGAAAAGTGAAGTATATGCTGCAGAAGTAAATAGTGAGGAACAATTATTGAACAGAATTGTGGGGTCTGCTAACAGATTTCGTAATAATGCTAACAGATTTCAAACATGCCGTCAGTCATTAACACGAAGATTGGAAATGTGTATTCAGGAACAAGGTCACCAATTTGAACACCTTATGCAGAACTAATATGTATCTTATATTTTTGAATGTTGTTTTGTTTAATAAAAGCCTTTTACCTTCAACAGTTTGTAACTTGGAAACAAAAAGCACTCGGACATTAGTGTATAGGAACTTTTTTGTTATTTCTTGGTCCTCTATCACATGTGCTATGCAATTGGTAGTTTTTTCTATGTCAGCCTCTATATACTAGGCGCAAAATAAAAGCTTTTGTGTATTATTTATTTCTTATGAAGTGCTAGCTGCACATATAGTTATATCGGTAACAAGAAAGACAAAAAAAAAAAACTTACTAAAAGTTTTTTATGTATTTGTATATTATTCGTTAAGAAATATCATTTTTACTTGTTTTTGGAGGATGGAGTTATTTTTTTTAAAATCGTACCTTAAAACATTTGTTTTCCCTTTAACTGAAATTTTCACCCATTTTCAAAATATCCATAACTATAATTCAATTAAAACTTAACTAAGGAAAAGTCAAGTTCATTCAAATTAATATTAGTATCATTTAAATTATGTAGTTAATAAATAAAAAAAAAAAATAAAAGCAAGAAAAAATTTAGTTTTGTTTTAATTAGTTTATAGTTATAGATATTTATAAAATAGATGGAAATTTATGTTGATGGGAAAAATATTTTAAGGTAAGATGATAAAAAAAAATTTCATTTTTTGTTTAATATTCAACATAACATTCCGCTAAAACCAATAAAAGCAACAAACAATATAAGAATTTTTACTTTATATTTTCCTGGATATTTCCTTTATATGCACTTTATAGATTCCAAACTGAATTTCTTTATTTAAACAATGTAATGTTCCGCTCTGCTTTTTGCCCTGACTCGCTCAATCTCTCTCTCGCACTCGAACCTGTTCTTCTAATGTTGTTTCAAGTAAAATTGGTATATTTTTTTCTTCTAACATGGTTATGCAAGCATCTATATATCTTTTGAAAAAAAATAGAATTTTGTAGATCTCAAACTCATCAAAAATAACAACAAAATTCTAACTAAATGGTTATACTACCAACAGTCGGACTTATCTAAATTTTAAGTCTTCACAACCTTTATCTCAAAAAGTTAGTGTTATTATTAGTTTAGCTGACAGAGCAATAAAATTAATAAGTCCAGTTTTTCGATCAGATACTATTAGCAAAGCAAAAAATATTCTAGAACAAGATAATTATCCAAATTCTCTTATAAACAAAATTTTCAAACAAAGAATTCTTCTTTTTTATAATAAATCAACAAAAAATATAAATAATAGGCAAACAATTACAAAATTTATAAAAATTCCTTATATTAAACATTTATCCGAAAAAATAAAACAAATTTTCAAACCATATAATTACAAAATTGCCTATCAAAACACACACAACTGCAAACCAAAATCTATTTCAAAATTAAATCAAAAATTGAAAAAAGTAAAACACACACATAGTTTATAAAATAGACTGTCAAAATTGTAATGGTGTATATATTGGTGAAACCACGCAATATTTGGAAAATAGAATAAAAGGACACAAATATAATAAAA
Organism: Protaetia brevitarsis; assembly: GCA_004143645.1. NCBI lineage: Eukaryota > Metazoa > Arthropoda > Insecta > Coleoptera > Scarabaeidae > Protaetia > Protaetia brevitarsis. Next base: position 3,769,953 of record RXPK01000247.1, read on the forward strand.
ATCTTAGAGCTTTAAAAAAACATGAAATAACTCAAATTCATACTTTTCATTTCAGCAACATAACAATTTTAGATAAAGAACAAAATTTAAAAACCCGTAATGTACTCCAAATAATTCAAATTTATAAACATAAAAATGGAGTTAATGATAAAACCGACATAAAATATTTCACAAAATTATATAACTTTTTTATAGCTAAATGCAATATTTTTAAAGATCTACTTAATCACAAAATTCAAAAACAAATAATCAAAACATCCTATTTTAAAACGCAATCTTTAAATAAGAATAATGACAAATTTAAAATCCTAGTAAATAAAACAATTTGCCATTTATAAAACAAAAAAAAAATATTTTATACTTGAAAAAGCTTTGAAATAAAGTGAAACGTTGTAGTCATTGATATTCATTTCCATGTTTGTGACCTAAAAACCAAGAAAAGAAGAAATTAAAAAAATATATACATTGTCAAGAAATGAAGCTTTAAAATATATAAATATCATTTAAAACATCTTTCCCCTTCAAGCGACCTGTATGTTTCTGTTGCGCAAGCCCTGGTTAAGTACTACACTAACAGCTATTCCACAATTAAAAAATTTAAAGCGACTTCTTTTGGAATAATATTACATAAGAACGACAGATACAAATGAATTATAAACAATATTTCACACACAAAATTCAGTCCACACATTGTGGGCAGGCCCGAATCTACAAATGTGGTAAATGATCTTAATTCAATACATCAATCCCTGATTTTCAGTGGTAATACATAATTCACGGTTACATAATTGTATAGATATGATATCATTTACTATCTTATGTATAACATTGTATATCCAAAAGAAAATAAAAATTCTTCATTTATTTCAGTATGTGAGGACTGCGTAACGACGTGTTCAGCGGAGCAGGAAAAGCGGCCGTCCTCTTGTAAATGCAATAACAAGAAAATGAGCAACGGTAGGTAGTTACATAATTTTCCCATTTTATACGTAACGAAACAAGAAAATAAGACAAACAGCCTAAATTAATGGTGAAAACGCAAGGATGTGCGCACAGTTCTTTAATACAAAGTAGTTGTCTGTGTTATTTCTGTAGGAGAAGTAGAAGTAGAATAAATAAGGAACAGTTCTCATAATTTTCGATTCAGTAAATTGTTTGAATGTTTTCTTTTGTATACGAGTACGTATGTGTGCCTCGGCGAAGTGACACTTTCGTCAAGTTAAAATTTAAATTTCTGTGTAAATAAGTATTTAACATTTCGAACATTTCGAGGTTACTTTTCATATTTGCAAAATGACAGTTGAAATTGAAATTTTAATATGTATGAGTTGGTAGATGTGATTGGTGGTTTTTCTGTCTTATGATGATACTAAGAATTTAAGAATCCAAATATATTGGATAGTGGTTAATATTTGATTTAAAGATTCCAAATAAATATACTCACCTTGATGGGAAAGAGTTCTCATACACTTTATATGTTTTTGATATAAAGGCTCTGCTCCGATAAGCTATTGAAAAGTGCCCCTAAAGCTATCGGGCTGAAACTAAAGCAAATGAGTACTACTGTACAATATGTGTTGTAAATACCAAAAATTAGCTCAATCGATGCTACCCCATTCGAGATATTACATAAGGTGGAAAAATTCAATATTTCTTTTCTCAGGAATTACTTAAGCTATCACGTTCAAAAAAAATATATAAGTAAACACTCATTATGGGCATTCTATAAAAAATCAAGAACTAATTCCCTCCACTCAGTTCAAAGTTATTTTCCCCCTTTTAGGAGTGGTTTTTTTGAGTTTGGTTCAAGGTGCCAACTTGGCTTTTTGTTATATTAGAGTGTATATATTTAGGTTTATTATGTATTTTTTTGAGTTTTTTCTGTGTGGTAGAACACGTAAATAAAAAATCAAATCTCTTTGAATGATCTTAGTAAGGTCAATTTGTTATTGTTTATTTTAGGGTTAAAACAATTGTTCATCAATCAATTTCAGGATTATTTGTATGTATGTTTCAGCCCTAGTAGTTATGAAAGCACTGAGCTACAAAAAATAATTCTGTTAGAATAAATAATAATAAGTAATATATTATTATATAATATATATATATTGTTACATTTATTATTAACATATACGTATTCATAATCAATATAAAATAACATTTCGCTCCGTACACGAAGTTCAAAGTTCCCTTTGGAAGGGGAGCAGGGGGGCGGGGGGTTTGAATTTAAGGTTCCAACTTGACTTTTTGTTGTATAGTAATGCCTGCATTTGGGTTTACTAACTTTTACTTTCAATAAATTCTTTACAAGTGATGTCATATAAACTGAGAAGTATGCTCTGGATCTGCAACCTTCACTGATTCTTCTGGGAAGAATGAATAGCTCCAATTAAGTATTTCTATCATCTTCATCGTTTATTTGTTTGTTTAATTTTTTTTTCTTCCAAATATTTTTATTAGCGAACCACCACTGCTGTTTATTCTACATTAAGAAATTACATTAACAACAGTCTCCAAACTCTTACAATCAAGTTATTGTCATATTAAAACAAATTATGCACGTCTCAGAGCACCCCTAAAAGAGGAAAATAATAATAACTTTGAACTGAGTGGAGGGAATTAGTTCTTGATTTTTTATAGAATGCCCATAATGAGTGTTTACTTACATATTTTTTCTGAACGTGATAGCTCAAGTAATTCCTGAGAAAAAAAATATTGAATATTTCCACCCTTATGCTAATATCTCGAATAGGGTGGCATCGACTGAGCTAATTTTTAGTATTTATAGTATGTGTGACAGTAGTACTCATTTGCTTTAATTTTAGGGGCACTTTTCAATGGCTTATCAGAGCCTTTGTTAATAAATTACGCATGTTATTTAAAATTACATTATTTTATTAATAACTCATTTAATACATTGAATGATTAAAAATTTAACTATAAATTCAATATTTAACAAACTAAAGACTAATAATATACAAGTTAGTAATTTAGGAGTCAAAAGATGTGCACCCATCTGGGTAACATACCCACCATAAATAACCAAATAGAATGTATTGTCCCTAATAATAAAGTGAAATCGCGATTATAGCGCCCTCTAATGCCAGGGGAGAACCATTGGCGGTAGAATTCAAAAATAGGTGCTTTAATAATAGTTAATAATTTAAGTTTTGCTGGTGAACGCGAAAAACGACAGAAGTCGTTATCGATTGGCATTAAGATTAATGCCAATCAATAACTGAAATCGAAAACTAACATATCCCCTTTTTCACGTGCACCAGCGATTTAATTATTACTGAAAATGACGTATTGCATGCACCATTAAATATATAAAAATAGGTAAAGAAAAGGCAGATTTAATTATACAGGGTGTATCAAATAAAAAAGTAAATTTTGCTTGGGTGTTAACTACACGACATATAAAGCACAAACCCGCCGAAACCGGATTTCATACAAAAAAATAAAAAAAATAAAAATTTAGAGCCAAAAATTCTTTAGTCCGGGAATGCATCCTTGAATGATGCAAGGAAACGTCATGTTAAGCACCCGCTAAATGTGGTATTATGTATAAATACATTGCACTCATTTAGTATTATTCTTAATGGTATGCCGTAAGTTACTTTAACGTCATTCTGAATAAATAAAGGCCCTTGTAAAAATAACAAAGCAGGCATTTTAAATTTCTTCTTTTTATAAAATAAACATTCCTTATTTGTTAAAAGCATTCTACGTAAGTCTAGAAAGTATTATTTTTAATATCTTGATAAGACGTTCGAGTTACACCGGATATGCGACTTCAGTAGTTTCAAAAAACGTAAATATTTTTCTTTTGCTTTGTCGCATCGAGAGTTAGTTGTTAATAATAAACGGTACCACATGAATCCGAGTTATTTCTTTTGGATTTATTTAATCAAATAACGCAACATGAATTGAATCGAATTACACAGAAATAAATGTAGATACAGAAAATTTGCAAACACGCCTTTTTACTATGATGTCGCGCGAAAATGAATCTATACATCCCCGCGCTTTTGCCGATACATCAAGCTTAGATTTTCTTTATATGAAATCATAATGATCCTGAAAAGGATCGTTTTTTCGGGACGGGAAGAATTTAAATAAAATGTTCGAAGTGGCCTGCACTCCAAGCGGCGATCCACACAAAACTAACAGCGGTAATGGCTGAATGATAGTGGTATGTGGGGGTATACTTGGGACAGCATTTAGGTTGGGCACAGGTGCGGCTCTAGCCCACGGCATTTACAAAATATTTTTTTCTGGTTATTGCTTACAGATAGACCCCCTATGCATTAAGGCTTTTTGATTGTATATGATTACAGCTGCTACAAATTATTATATTTACCTCTATATCTGATACACCCTGTATAGTTTTATTTATTTTTTTAAAGCGTTAGCTAGGCAAATCTATTATAGACATCACAATAATATATACTTACAGAAACTGTCAAATTCGGAATATGCAATTTTTGCATTTCTTTCATTTTTTTTTATACTGTATCTTTTGATTGAAGGAATTCTTCTTTAAGAATTTATACAGTCCTGCCAAAAATAAATTGTTTAGCGTCTGCAAAATAATCTAATTTATTCAAAATATTGATCCCAATTCGCATGGTTCACTTTTAAATAGAAACAATCTTTCCTTTTTGAAACTTTCAACAATTCAGATTTTAGTATTTTGAATTCTATTTTTTTAATTAGCGTCAATAGACATCGATAATTTATCTGCTTCAATCAAAATAACAAAAAACGCTTCAAAGCGATTCAATCTATAATGCAGATAAATGAAGCTGTGAACGGCGATAGTGAGATTAACCCTTTGAAACAATGAAATCCTGTCAACTATTGTCGTGCCGTGTCGACATTAGCAAAAAATGCTCACAATCGCGGCCGCTTTGTTGCCCAGCACAAAGAAGCGCCGACTGTGGATGAAGTAATCCTTATAACGTGTTAATTAATTAATTTGTTTGTAGATAGGAACGCCTTGTGCAGCGTACGGAAGATCAACAAAAGTGAAATAGCTTAATTGATATTAAAGACGGCGACATTCTGATAAAACGGCACGTATTTGATTGAATAGTTCCCCTCGCAACTTTCTTTTTTATATACACGCAGAAAAATGTTTGCTTTGTTCAGGATACTGATTAGTTGGGCTATTGGCAACTTCTTTTACGTCTTTTTTATGTGTATGAAGGATAAGGATTTCTTTGGAACAAAACGAATTGCAAGAAGTATTAATCAGAACTAAAGTTGTTCAGTTGGTAATTTCAAGTTTGTAGAGATAGTATTCTAATTTACAATAAGTTGTACTAACAATAAGTTAGTTCTGACTGTCAAAACGCTTCATACACATGGTAGCAACATCATTTTCTTTATTTGCTTGGTATCTCATTGTTCAGACGCACAGTAGGCAAAACGCTTTTTTCAATAAATGTTTCCTAAGCTTGTTTGATCGACATGCTCCTCAAATTACGCGGCGTTTCTCGAGGCCTTATACACCTTGGTTCATAGACAATCTAAAGCTCCTTGTAAAACTTAGAGACACAGCAAAAGCCAAATTTCGGCGTACTAAATTAACTGTTCATTGGGATTATTATAAAAGTCTCCGGAATTTAACAACTTCAACATACAAGCGCGAAAAGGAAGCCTACTTTGATCACATTTCCAAAACTTGCTCTTCCCAAGAATCATTTAAACGTTTAGACACCTTAAAAAAATTAAATGAGATTAATAACTATTTTTGCACTAATTTGGCACCGCTAAATCACCTAAATGCTAATAAGGATATTGTAAAGACTTACGACTAAATTTCATCCACACAGTTACAGTTATCGTTAATAAGATTAAAACTGCTGCGATCGGTATAGACGGTCTCAGTATTAACCCTAGTCCTACCAACGTTTTATCGTAACGTGTCCTACCAAGGTGTGCCTCACAGGCACACATCTATTTGTACACATTGTTGATGTAAATAATAGCCAAAATATGCATTATTTATTCATTAGTACGGTATACAGTAAGATTAAAACATATAGAAAGAATATTGTGTGTCAGAAGATATAATTTAAAAATAGTACAAGATAGTAAAATATTTGAAGTTATTTATGTGTTGCAAATTTGTGCACGTGAGTATTTTCTCTGAATGTTCATACAAACCGTTTGCTTACACTTATCACATAACTGTGTTGACATTCTGCTTTTCTTTGATGGGCAAATATAAGCACCGTTTTCGTTTCTTACTTCTCGAGCCGAAGACTCCCTGTGGTTGGTACTTGATTCAGTAGTTTGTATTAAATGAAGTATGGACTTTTAGATGCAAGCCAAGTCAAAACTCACGACGTCTAATTTTGCCCAAGTACTAATTCTGTTGTATTTCTCGTAAAGAAAAATTTGCGAGTCTTCGTTTTTGGAAAAATGCCAGTCAGATGGATATTTCTCCAAATGACAAATGAAGCTACTCCACACACATCAATTATATTGAAAAAATAGACCAAAGGCCACCTATTAGTTTTGCGTTTCACTGAATATGTATTGTTGTAACCCTGTATATTATTATAACTTCGTACACTAAACGTATGTACGTTACAATGCATGATAGCAGTTTCCTTATCTATTCTCACAAATGTAACTTAATATTAGAATTATAACTTCTCACAGCTTTTCTAAGAAAAGTCTTCGCATACCATGACAATAGTACATAGAATTTATCAAAACCACTACCCCGCCTACACCCTTGTAAGTTTATATATAGATGTAAGAATAGGTATAAGACATTCATTCACATTATTCGCATTTCATACTTTTCAACATAATTAGTATTTTAAGTAGTATGTAGTTAGTTTTAATACCAATTTAATACCAAGCTTCTCTGAGTTCAACATTAAATAAATTCACAACTCCTAATTTGGGTCATTATTTTAAACAATTAGATGCAAGCTCGTAGCTGGTGAAGAAGTTGTCGAACGTAATATTCCTTTTAGTTCTCAGAAAAGGTTCACAAAGGTCTTCAACCACCTTTTGCGCTAAGTTTTCTGCTCTGTTGAGACCTTCTTTTCCTAAGTACGGTATACCACGTAACGGATAACTAGTTCCACTATCGCATATCCACCAAATTTTCATACCGTACTTATCTGGCTTGCTTGGCAGGTACTGTCGGAAAGATACACGACCTCTAAAAGGCACCAGTTGTTCATCCATGGTTAGATTACTGCCAGGAAGATAATATTTCAGCAAGTTTGTATTAACACGGTCCCACAGGTCTCTAATTGGTGTCAACTTGTCCTTTGCCTTCGGAGGTTCTGGTCGCTTTATCGTCAAAACGAATAAATCTTAGTAATTGAGTAAAATCTATTTCGTGACATACACGCTCGATAAACAGGATTTCCATATAAGGATTCCATAGCTCATTATAGTCCACCATTCCTTGTTATTTCTTCCAGCAGTAATCAAAAGGCCCAAGAAAGCACGGATTTCAACGTCGTCCACTGGTTTCCACAAATCGCCAGAATACGAATAGCCTCCTTATTAGTGAAAGTAACCACAATACCAATAACCGTATCATCAAAAACAAATTGAATGCGTCACAAGGAGTATGAACATGCACTCCAGGTGGAAGTTTCACTTTATTCAAAAGCTGTTGTAATTATGTTGTGTGCACGGTGTTTTCCCTTGGCAATCGGCGTGGCATTCCACTCGGTACCATCTTTTCCAATAAAAGTTGCGAATGGCCGGGCGGTTCATCATTAGCATCACTATCGTCACTTCCTTCTTGTTCATCGATTTCTTCATCGCCAGTTTCTTGATAATCCGCTTCACTAGAAGAGGTTTCGTCATTTGCTCTTCTTCATCTCACCATCATTTACATTCCTTTCCCAAATCCTCATCACTTTCGTACAATGCATCGAGCAACTCCTTTTCAGTTAGTGGCCGGCGTCGGTCAGTCAAGCAATCGGTCATACTTTCTGCATAAATTCAAAACAAATAAGCATAAAACAACAAATCTATTTTTACTGGGTCAATCAAAACTTATTTTGCTTACCCGGTCTATAACTATACTCTCCACTAGGTAAAACAAATAAAATTAACCAATAGACACCTAAAACGGCCCATCGCGTTCGTTAGAGAGTCACCAATACACTGATAGCAATGCAGTTGTAGCTGACTGTTTTAGCAAACGCATTTAGGGAATTCCCCTTCATATGCGACTGGAAGTTCTTACATACAAGGGGAAATCCCGAAATATAAAGCATATCTTATTACGGTGTATTTACCCACATACCTAGTTTTAAATATACGTAGCAATGCATTTTATAGTATAATAACAGTATGTGCTCAAAGACACACTTGGTAGGACGTGTCGGTAAATTATGTTAATTTTTTTTAGTAAAATAGGAAAATATTTTAAAAATTTTTTATGTCATTCTGTGTTAAATAGTTTATTTTGAGAATATAAAAATCCTCCAGTCTGTGGGCAGTTAACTTACAAAGTTCCAGCAATTTCAAAATCAATTGTGCCTCAAAAGCACACCTTGGTAGGTTTAGGGTTAATATGATCAAAATGTGTTGTCCACATATCATATCCTTTATAACCCATATTATAGATTCATGAATAGTTAACAATTGCTTCCCACTGCAGTGGAAACACGCTTTGATTACTTCGCTGCCCAAGATTAAAGAACCCACTAAAATGCAACATTTAAGACCTACTAGTATTCTTCCTGTACTTTCAAAAATACTCGAGAAAATATTACACGCACAAATAACGTAATTTGTTCAGGCGGAGTCTATATTGCCTGATGTACAGTCTAACTTTCGTGCGAGTTATGGCTGCGAAACTGCACTACTTAAAATCACCGATGATATTCTCGAAGCTACAGATCGAGGTGACTTATCAATACTAACACTACTAGATTTTAGTAAGGCCTTTGATACAGTAAATTACGACCTGATGGCCCTTATATTAAGTGGTATGAGTTTTTCTAGCGATTCTCTGGAACTTATTAACAATTTTCTCCGAAACCGGCAACAGAGCGTGCAGCTGAGTAGCGTCACATCAAAAGCACTTCCTGTTACACAGGGTGTTGCACAAGGTTCCACTCTGAGTCCGCTTTTATTTTCATTATACACATGTGACATGGTTAAGAGTATACAGTTTTGTGAAATTCATGTTTGCTGACGACACGCAACTGTACTGCTCTTTCAGACCACACGAGTGGCCGAACGGTGTTGATCATACGAATTCTGACTTAAAATCAATATATAACTATGCTGTTCACAGATATTTAAGGATTAATACATCCAAATCACAGGTAGCACTATTTGGCAAAAATAAGACCTGTAATGAACTTAAAAATACAATAAAAATTATGCTTAACGATGTGGTACTGCCTATTAGTGACAGGGTAAAGAATCTGGGTGTTGTTTTGGATAAGACATTTAGATATAAATATCAAATTACCAAATATATCAGCAGTGCTTACCTTCAACTTAGAAAGTTATATCCTTACAGACAAACGCTTAATATAGATGTTAAAATAAGTTATGTGAGGTGTTTGTGCTCTCACATTTTACCTACTGTTCCACAGTTTACCATGCGGCATTGGATTGCGATACGGAGTACAGAATTCAAAAAGTGCAGAACTCCTGTCTCAGATTTATATATGGAATTAGAAAATTTGAGCATATATCTTTCAAATTGATGGAAGCGAGTTGGTTGAGTTTTGAAGCATCGGAGGGAGTTGCGAAGCTTACGTTTATACCATAAATTATTGATGACAAAAACACCCCCATATCTTTTTAAAAAAAATTAAGGTTTCGCTCAGATATACATTCCATTACAACTAGATTTAGGAATTTCCTCTCTCCTCCTCCTCAGAGGACTGCACTATTTCAGCGCTCATTTGCCTTCTCGATATATAGTAAATACAATAAGATACCCAATACTATGAGACTACTGCCAGATGCTATATTTATGAGTAAATTGAAGGGGGGAGTAGGGCAGGGTTTCACAAAATATGTAGTAACACATCGTACATACGAAAAGAGAGACGCAAGGTTAGAATATTATGCTACTGGAAATAGGTTTAGAGTTTACATTAGGCAGTTACAATAATGTACATAATTTAATTAAAATCTAGGTCGGGTTGAAAAACAGAATTCTTTTCTGAACCTCGCCTTGTGATTGGGTATGTCCTTTTAAATACTAATAGTGGCTTGCTTTTTTTTCTCTTCTGGATATTTCTATTGTGAAGGTGCGTGTATATTTATTCAATTGTGTTTTTCTAATTACTATTAAGTACTTCCTAAATCGAATTTATGTTTTATGTTGTATGATTATGTACTTAGTATGTAAGGACTATATTATTATTATTATTATTAATGCCTTTTTTACTGTATATATCCTTTTAGTCGAGAACTTGTAGATATCACGTAACCAAGGCAATGAGTCGTTCACGCGCTTTTATTGTTTCAATTCAATAACAGATAATGTATAATACGTTTTGTTCCATTTGATCCTTTTTATTCAAAGCACATTAAGGACTTATTATCCACTAGAATGAAGCTCGATAAAACACAACCAGTGATTGTCCCTGCATTTTTCATTACATTCTCTCCATACCCGCTTGGTCAAATACGGTGGCTGACGTTGCCAAATTGGTTTGAGAACGAAATATGTGCGCAGCGCTAAAAATATGATGAATGCCACGTGGCTGATCCCATTTGCTCCCGATTTACGCCATTGTTTGGCGTTTGCAAACTTCCCAGAGCGTAGAACAAGTTTTGCCCGAAAAACTAAGCGACTTTCATTGCACCAATTGTGAAGAGTCGACATATTCCAGCACCATATAATATGGATCTGTTTTTACGACAACGATTGATTTAGAAATTTATTGCATGATTATTGTAGAATACGTGGAGAACTTTAAAAAACGCGCACAATGAAATAGAAAAAAAAAAACGAATGAGAGATGTGAGCAATACATAATAGCATGCGAATGAAAAGGAAGGTAAGCATTGACAAGGAAAACATCATGCAGTGTAATATGGGTCCAAAAGGAACAACCTGTTAAAGCAATTAAAGAAATCACATATTCAGTTATGGGTTTAGGAAAAAAATTATATGAAATGCTGGCAGAAATCATCGATTAGATTAGAAGAGAAGACGATACAAAACAAATAATTTTGTTTAAACTTTGTGACAGTAATAACATAACTTGCCCATGTTAATCAAATGCCGCAAAAATATCCTATATGATCATCGCAGATGTTAATTTTGTTTCACTAAACGCTCTACCAACTTGCTTTCCTAAGTAGTTCCTAGGTAGTTGCAGGATATAACTCTTGGCTGGAAAAATTGAAATTCCCATAAATATTGAAATAGAGGAAACAAGAACAGCAAAAGTGACGAAACCAATGAAACCGTTTATAAATATCAATGATAATGATGAACAACTTTCTGGATTCTTCAAACATTGATTTGGTTTAATTAAATCAAGGGTCATGGTTAGGTCATAAAGCAAAAACGTTTCAAAAGAAGATGGAATAACGATTTAACTGAACAAAATCAAAAAGTCGGCCTACTTACCTGAGTATGCCAGCATTATATATCATGAATGGTTATCAAATCATCAAGATTGATAATTCTTACACCCAGAAAAGTCACAAAAGCTGCCTACCACACACTCAACAGTAAATACTGTCGCTTTTAATTTGATTACTCCTGTATCTCACTTGATTCTTGCAACTGGTTACTTGCGATTACCAACTTTATCAGATAGCCTCACCTTGCCTGGCTTTCTTAAGTTTAGACTTAATACGTTTCCTTCAGTACATGATTTTAAAGATTCTGGCAGGAGATTAAAGAGTCTGACTCCCACTGAGGATGGTGCCTGCCTCGTTAAGGGGTGTCTGTAGTTATCCTTTCCCCTGGTGTTATAGTCGTGATTCTTACTGTTCTTTACAAATTCGTCTTTATTTTTAAATATATAAGTGAGAATTTCGAGAATGTAAACCGCTGGAACAGGAAGTAATTTAAATCTAAGGAAAAAGAGTCGACAGGAAGCTGTCGTATTAATATTAGCGATACATTTGACGATTCTTTTCTGAGCTAGAAGAACCCCACGCGCATGATTCGACGACCCCCAGAAGGCAATGCCATATTTCAGCCTAGAATACACCGCACTATAGTAAAAACACAATATTGCCTCTTAATATAAACTTTTTAAGTGCCTAATTTGATAGCAAGCTTTATCCATCATCGATACAATGTCCCTCTCAGCTTAAAGTCTCATCTATAGAAACTCCAAGAAATTTTACCTCACTCCTAGGCGATAAAGAATAGTTGTTAACAGAAATATTAATATCCAAGTTTAATTTATATCTCGCCGTGTGAACAAACACATAATTAGTCTTTGAAAGATTTAGGTGCAGTCTATTGGTTCTAAACCATTGATTCAGTTCCGACAATAATGTATTTGCCCTATCCCGTACATTAATAGGATCATTTCCTCTAACAACTGCAGAGGTATCGTCTGCATAAATAAACAAAGAATAATTAATGAAGTCAACGATGTTATTAATAAAAATTAAAAACCCAAAATTGAGCCCTGTGGCACACCTAAAGTAACAGGTAAATATAGAGAAGAAAACTGATTTAAATAAAATGTTGTTAGATGATTTGTGTGAAATTTTAACGATATTGTCCCTCCGTTCTTTATTTTCATTCGAATTTAAAAACGCATGAAACTGTGCTTAATTGCTTTTGCAACCGCTGATCGAATAGAATACTCGCTTCGCTCGTGCTCTAAACATCATGTTTGACTTTAAAAGAATCACTTCATGCAAAGCGTGAAATACATATATTTTTATCCGTAGTTATTATCTGGATAAAACATTTTTTGAAAATATAATTATCCTATATCGTAATCAAATTTTATATTTCAAGATTTAAACGTAAGAACATGTCAAAGCAATAACGAAAGTAACCAAAAATTTAACATACATGTAAGAAATCTGAAGCGCAGCTTTTCTTTGTTTTTGAAAGAAAAATTTTATAAGTGTCGTTTATTGCAAAAAGTACTAACTATAAAATCGCACTCAATATTAAACTGTCTAGGGCCATTTTCTTTAGATGTTCGTTTCAGATCAGCCATTCAGATTTAGATTTAGGCTTGAATGAGAGAACACAAAACATTACTTGCAACACATATTTTCCCAAGTTTTTCAGCCGTATCAGAGAAATGTGTATACATATAAAAACAGCAGTTATTTCGCACATAAAATGTTTTACAGCACGCATATAATACTCTTGGGTGTTGTTCGAGATTATAAAAGTCCCACAAAAATTTATGGGGTAAATATTACCCTAATACGTATACAATGCATATATTAGTGATACACCAATGGAAATGTAAAAATAAACGAAAATAGACAATCTATCTGCAAACAATTTGAATTTATAACATCATCTAGAATTTCGTTTCAAAGCAGCAGCATAAACGCTAAATAATATATTTTGCAAATACAGTTCGTCATATACCAAGCATTTGTTTATGATAAACTGTACCTTGAAGTATTATACCTAGAATATCTGAATGTTATTATAGACAGCGTAACGGACGAAATTATAAGCCCTATCTTTGAGATGGGCAGCATACCATGATTTCGAAACTTTGCTTTTGATCGGCCCCTCAAAGTTATTTTAGATTGGAGTAAGTGGAGAGCAAAAAAACAGAAATCAAGGTGCAGAGCCCTGGAAGAGGGAGGAGTTAGTTAGGCAATCAAGTAGTCCTAAGACCATTTCATCAAATAGCCTCCAGACTAGCTTAGGATTGACTGCAAAAATTAAGAATCCTGGATAAACACGACGAAGTTACTTTGCATCTCTCCTTCTAAAACTATTGTGGATAACGTGATAATTTCTTTTATTTTGAAAGATTACTGTTACAGCATCGTTATAATTGGGCATTCCGCCAAAGAGTTATTAGGTAAAAAGAATTTTCTCAATATAAAGGTGTTTCAATAAAACCGCAAGATTTTAAGATTCAATAAAGCATGGTTTTCTATAGCAAAGCATTGAAATATTTATTGATTTATAATTTAGAAATTATGTATGAAACGAAATATCTTGTAAATCTCGGTTTTGCTGGCACATCCGTATTTTTTTTAACAAAATTTGCACATTCTTGTATGTACGTGACGATATTTCATTGATAGAGAGTCTAATTTCGGCCTTCAATGTTTCGGTGGTCGCGGGCTTGTTGGCATAAACCTGTGACATCAGATAACCCCATAGCTAGGAGTCCAAAGGTGTTAAATCACAAGAACGTGGTGACCAATTCCGGGAAATGACATGATCAGGAGCAAACTCGTGCAAGACAGTCAATGTTTCATGACATGTGGCACCGTCCTGCTGCAGCCACATGTCGTTAAAGCAATATCTTTCAATTGAAGCACAAAAACTGCATTATCATAGCATGATAACGTTAGCCATTCACCTCATCTTCAAAATAATACGGTCCAGTTATTCTCCAGACCACAATGCACACCAAACTGTGGTATACTTTGGATGCATTTGTTTCTGATGAATCATTTGTAGGAATTTCTTGAGCCCCAAATGTGGCAGTTTTGCCGTATTAACAAAGCCATCGAGCTGAAAATGGGCCTTTTAACTTAAAATGATTTTGTCCGCAAAATCAACATTCACTTCTGTTGACTCAAGATCCAATTGATGAACTTTGTTCGCTGTGCGTGGTCTGTTAGTAGAAGTTGTTGAATCATTTAGATTTTGTAGGCGTGGAGATGCAAACCTTTAGTGAGAATAGACTGAAGAGTGGTTAATATAATGTCTGCACGATGACGAATCGTCATCTCTGGACTTTCAGCCACTCTCTCGCGAACTGCCATGATGTTTTATTTTGAACGACCTCTATGAACTCGTATCGTGTGTTTCACATCACCAATCGAAGCAGTGATTTTGATTTTTTTCGATTATTCTTTTCACAGTAAATTAATTAGGAAGATTCTGTCGACCGAATATTGGACGCACTTTACGAATAGTGGCAATCAAACTTTCGCCATTTTGATAATAATGTTTAGCAATCAGTTTAGCATTGTTCTATCGTGTAATGCAAATATTTACTAACTCTCACCTGTCAACTTTCTATCTGTCACGTCATAATCACGTGTCATTATGACTGTCAAACACGCAATTCAAATCTTGCGCTCTAATTATTGAAATACCCATTTGCTTTTTTTAATCTCTTGCAGAAAGAAACAACAACATTTAGTCCAAACCAAGTATATTTCCGCAGAAGCAATACGTATTCTTATACACGTAAAAACGTAAATAAATAAAATATTTTCAGTTTAACTAGTAAATTTGCCAGGTAATGAGTCGATCTTTGATAAACCGGCTAGACGGAAGTTTTCTCTCTGCACTTATTAATATATTGCTATGGTATTGAAGGTATTGAAATCTAATGTACATTCATTTTTAAGGCCGTCGGACACGATGCTAAATTATGTACACAATTTTGTACAAAAAATTACTAAAATAATTAATAATTAAATACTAAATTTAGTATGGTGTCAGACAGGATTTTTGTCTTAAATTTAGTATGAAATAATTTGGAACTAAATTTTTTAAAACCGGTTCTAAAAAATGCATAATATGTATTCTCAAACTGCGCGCGCAAAATGCATTTAAGTTGATAGTGCATTTTAAACATAACGTGATATAACGAACAGAACATAACCTATAAGTTTGAGACAGTTTGAGTGTGGTTTGAGTTTCGACAATTTGGGTTACATCATAACAATGTCGTGGTCGAGAGAACAATGCGAACTGTTAATTGACGAGTATGAAAAATACGAGTGTTTATACGCGGTGAAATCACCGTTTCTTCGTTTTCTCTTTTGCTGTGCTGCATATTTTCTTCCCGATAATGTGCACTTCATCATCACTATTGTTATTACCGACACAATTGAATAAATAAGTATGTTATTTTTGCACGGCATTTTGTATAGTATAAATATGAAAAAATTGTTAAAGGAAACAATATAACCTCATGCACCGTCACTTGCCAGATACGATTGACAGCTGACGTTTTGATATTTGGTGCGCATGCGTTAATACAAAATTTTCATACTAAATTTATAATCGTGTCCGACGCAACTGTGACATGAGCATACAATTTATTATAAAAACAACTAAACTAAATTTCATCACTAATTATGCACTAAATTTAACATAAAATTTGGTATCGTGTCCGACGGCCTTTAGAACAGGTTTCCAAACCAAATGAACAAATAATTCAAAAGTGAGGCGTGTGTTCAGTTGCCTACTTTACAGGCGAATTATGAATTTGTTAAAGATAGCTATTTAAAATGGACAATATTAGCATTAAGTGCTAAATATTGCCTTTATTATAATGTAAACTTTATTATATATGTTAATTCAAGCTTACCTGGTATATTTCATATGTTTTTGTTATATTTTGCTCGGAGAGATTTTTCATTCTTCGGGATCTCTTTTTGGTGACGTTTGTCGTATTCCCCTCAAACTAGAGAAAATAACGGTATTTTAATGTCGGTTAGCGATATCTTTCAAAATTGAGGTTGACCTGCCTGTTAGCGATAACAATCGAAGGCTGTTAACTGATAAATCTGGTTTGAATCCTCATTCTGTTTGTGGCCACGAGAGACGGCAGTTGTATTAATTTCCTATAACTATTTTTATGCCACACTTTCAAAAAAATATCAAAGTTCCAAGAAGTGTTACCTAAAAAAGTATCAATATAACTTACTGAATACCTGCAAATTGTCAAGAATTTCCTATAAAAAATTTCCTACGAAGAATCCCGACCAGATTGCTTTTCCATGCCATTGACCGAGACCGGGGGCCCGTCCATACTAAAACTCCATCCCGTACCAGAGATTTGCCAAGCAACGTGGCCTCTCCAAGTTAGTATTCCTTCAAGTAAACCTCATCTAAAATAGATAAGAATTAATTAGTGTCTCCATTCACTATTAATCAGAAATTTAGATTGTTATAATTTATTTCACTATACGTTAATTTGGGGTTAGATTTATATCAACCGCCTTTTAGTTAGTTATTTTAGGAATTTTAATATTTAGGGGTTGTAAATAAAAATCACTGACATGAGTTTGGTTTGTGATAAAATAGCTATCTTTAACAAATATCGATAATCACAGATGATCGTTTGCTACAAAATTTAGTATATTGCTGTTTACGGGTAGATGGCACCGTTATTTGAATAAATTTAAATTGTAATATGACATTTTCATAACCGCATAGTCTTTAGAAATGCCAGAAAAGTTTCGAATACGTGTTTTTGTATTAAATAATTTGTCTTATATAGTATTTTACTGATTCCAACATACGTACCTTGTGATCAAAGAATCTAAATGATGATGAAACCTAGCATTTGGTAACTAAATAAAGATTTAAGCTTGTTTTGGTTTGCAACATTTCTTTTATTTGTACAGTTAGTGTTTTTACATCGGTTTTCGATATTTACTTATTTCATATTTTAATAATACGAGAAGGGGCTTTGAGGGTGCGCCTGTTAGGCGAGAAAAACTGCCTATTCGTTAGTAAGCGTCCGGAGTATGATTTTGACAGGCGATCTGGTGCCTTTTGAAGCGTCCCGTGCCACCTAGCAGGTAGGAAGTCACTTTTCACAGTTTTCTTTCACTTATCACAGAGGTCGCTGGGTATATTGAAACCACTAGTTTATTTTAATTGATTTTTATTTAAAAAAAAAGAAAAAATCGTAAACGGACAAGCTAAATAATAATATAAATTGAAAAGATAAAATTAAATATAATAATCATTTGTGCTTAACTTTAAAAAATAAAATTATGAAATCCCGGGCATTTTGTTCCGAAAAACAGAGCAATATATTCTTAGATCCACATAACTATTCATACATACCTAATTTTTACATAGTTTTCTTCTAAATCCTAATTTTAATTGAATTTAGTTCACCACATTATACTCGCATTACGATCTAGTAGAGCTAAGTAACCACATTAAAACTAAATTAAAAGAAAATTAATCGGAAGGTGAATTATAACGGTCTGGTGACTTTAAATTCCTGGAGATTTTTAACCTTATCGCGTTTAGAGATTCGAGTCACGAAATCCTTTTGGAGGAAAAACAGACGTTTTGGTGCTTAATGAAATTATCGGCGAAGTTTTCCATCTAATTTTCCTAATTTTAGATCGCAATTTTATTACCAAATTGGAAAATACTGCCTCTCTGTTGCCCGTTACTCACATATGTGCATTTGACAAGAAGTATATTTAAGTGAAATCGATAACTTAAAAAGTAGTCGAAAGAAAGATTATGCCTATCTCTTAAAATCATTAGTTATCCATAAACCGTTTCCTTTGGGCATTATTTCGACGAGATTTTAACTTAAAGGCCCCATGTCAGACATGGCCTATCAATCTTCAGTTTCTGCTAAGATTAATGATACGTTTCACGCATCACTGAGGGCCTGGAACAGTAATCTTCTAGTTAACCGTCCAAAGTGAGAAAAAGCTACACTCTATGTTATTAATACATTAAAAATAAGGCGAATAAATAAGACGTTAAACAACTTATCTAGGATTTTAATTTAAATTTTATATAATCCAATATTCTGTCGTAAAGTCTATAAAAACAATCTATATCGCAACAGACAGCCAGGCGAGCCCCAAAATATAATCAAAACTAGTTTAGGAATGTATTCGAGATAGAATAGCTTGACAGATCGCAATAAAGTCACTTTGCTCTGGATGCCTGGCTATTCAGCAATCGCAGTAAATGAGAAAGCCGATGAGTTAGCAAGGAAAGCATCATCGGTTTCATATATAGTATAAAATGTTCAAAGAAATGTGCCATATACTTTTTATATGCCACACTTCTTTGAACAGTCTTTTATAATAATTATTTTCTATATCTAAAATTTCCGTTTTATTAAAGTTGAAATTATGGTTGTTATTTAGTGCATGTTTTGCCAGAGCAGTAGAGTTTACATTTTGTGAATTTATGCTGTATTGTGGAGAGTAATTCTCTTTTCTATGTATTGTTGTGATTGTCCAATGTACATCCCTTCACAGTTTTGACAGTTAATTTTGTAAATTGTATGTGCTTGTTTGTAAAAATCTATTGCTTCTTTAGTTATGTGAACCCTTTTTATTTGCGTAATTTGGTTTATGAGCAATATTGATGTTGTATTGTTTCAGGAATTTTTGTAAATTCTCTGACAATTGTTCTGTGTATGGTATGGAAATATTTTTTTTTTTCTCCTTTACATTTTGGTCTTTATTTTGTGGGTTAGCTTTAGTTTTATTTTTATTTTGTACCAATCTTTTTTTTTGCATATTTAATTATAAATTGAATTGGATAATTATTATTAATTAACATTTCTTTTATTTTAATTATACTTGATATTCGTTTTTTTTTTCTGAGAAAGCTATGCACCTGTCTACTAAGTTGTTAACCGTACCTATTTTGTATCTTGTTGGTGTTTGTGATAAAAAGTTTAAATATCTTCCACAGTATGTTGATTTAAAGTACCAATTTGTGTGAATTTTTTCGTTTTTATGTGAGATCGTTATGTCAAGAAACTTTATTGCTGAATTATTTTCATTTTCTAATGTGAATTGAATTCGTTGATGATACTTATTGAATTTTTCTAAAATGTATTGCTCTTTGTTTTGAGGTATTGCCAAAACGCAGTCATCTACATACCGTTTAAAAAATATAATATGTGTATTAATTTTGTTTAGTATGTCTTGTTCTAATTTCTTCATAACTAAATTTGCTATGACTGCTGAGATGGGTGATCCCATTGCTACACCATAACACGTTTATAATAGTTCTTTTCAAAGTTAAAATATGTTCTATTTAAGTAATACATAAAGTTACTGCCTCCATGAAATTTTCTAAATTTAGTGGCGTGTGCATTTTTAAAACGTTCCATTTTTCTGTTATGACTTGCAGTGCCTGATCGATTGGGGAAATTTGTGTACAATGAAATTACATCCAAGCTAATTATTTTATATCCTGAAGGGATTGTTTGGGTTTTAATAAAATTGATAAAGTCCCATGATTTTTTTACGTTTCATTACTAATATGTTAGAAAAGAAGAGAAACACTCCGATATTTCTGGGTTCCTTCAGATTTTCGTAAGTAAGGAACTATTCCAATTACGTAGGATGCAATTCAATGGCCAAACGACGCTGGCCATTACATCGCAAACAAATCAAAGGAATTAGACATTGGCGCATGCGATCCAACTTTCTAACACTTCTAACAGCAACATTCCAGAAAATTCGAAGGGGCATTTTAGATGTTGCTGTTTGATAAGCTTGGTACACATTAAATCTTCTCAGAACGGCTCTGCAGACGTCATTTGAGGCAATACTGAAACGTTGAATTTCTATAATTCCAGAAACAATGGAAATATAAAAATAGGCAATTTAGATTCTATCCTTACGGATTAAAACTAAAAAATTATCGACGCACTACAGCAAACAAAATTGGGGTTCCCCAAGGATCCATTTTAGACCCTCTACTTTTTATCATTTATATGAATGACCTCCCAGCTACCATGCAGAATGTCGAAATAGCTGTATTGCCCATGACACATTCATTCCTATTGAACTGTAGTGGGATCAAACAACACTTGCGCAAAAAAGCCGAACAGCTGTCAACGATACCAGAGACTAGTTTGAGGCGAATGAACTTAAAGTAAACGTGGCAAAAACACAACATCTTAACTTTTGTCTCCGCAGCAGTCAACCAGCTACAATAAGGTTCCTGGGTATTACTACAGATCAAAGCTTCAAATGGCATGGACACATAGAAGGATTGGCAAAAAGACAAGTCATCCACCCTTTTCGCCATAAAACGGCTGACGCAATGTAGCAAAACCAATCAAGTAGCAAAGGCAGCTTATTTTGCCAAACTTTCATTTTCATCATTGTTACGGCATTATGTTTTGGGGGATGTCGATTGAATCGGCCAGAATCTTCATTCTGCAAAAGAAGGCAATAAGATATCTTTGCGGCTTAGGTATGAGGAATAGCTGTAGAACGCATTTCAAAAAATTAAAAATACTAACTTTGGCGTCTGCGTTTGTGTTACCTACAGTTGCTTATGTGCACCACAATAAAGATACATTTCCTGTAAACAAAGACATTCACCACTACAACACTAGAATACGCGATAAATTGAAATTGCCTTATCACCGTCTACTTGCTCCCAACAAGCAGTAAATATGGAAGCAAATTATATAAAACTTCCAAATCCATCATTTTAAAAAGAAAATAAAGAAAATGCTTATCAATCAAGAACTTTATAGCATCGAGGAGTTCCTGGTAAATTAGTGTGCCTACTTTCATTTGTGGCTTCTTGTTTTCTTTATTTGTTTGTCCAATTTGTTGTAAGTTTGTCATTTATTTTATATTTATATTTATATTTTATTTCATCACCCACCTATTGACCTCATTGTAAGTCAAGTCTTAGATTGACTATATTTGCTGTAATGATTATTACAAATACATTTATTTATTATTATTATTAACAGTACTTTTATACAATATATTTTTTGATATAAACGAAAGATTTCGCATTTAAAACAGTTTACCAACATAATTAATATAGTTAAAGCTTTAAAACGGTTTTAATGAATAACAACAAGTTTCTGAGAGGCACTAAAATTAATCCATCCGCCCAAATCTGCAAATCCTAATCCCAGTGACAAGATCGCAATTTAAAACTGCACGCCGCGGGATTAGTGGATTAATTATTTGCTAAAAGTTAGCAGATTGCATGGTATTTACGCCGCTGTTCCGTTATTAATCTTTATGTCAAGCTGTTAATTTTCACTTCCGCGAAACTTTTGTTTCGTATCTCCAACGAAATAATGATTAATTTGCTTTAAAACTACGGAATTGAGTTAAAAGTCGTTCTAACGATTTCAGGGTATGATGCGTAGGGGCATTTCGTTCAGTGAATAAGTATCTGAATGCTTAAAGAGCATCTAAGGATTATTGTTTTAAGATCGAGCTTCGAAAAAGGTCTAAAGATGGGATCGAAGTATAAGATGAAAAAGGAGCAATCTTCTTTGAATAATTTTTGTAGTAATTATTTCCAGTGTTAATGTTTTAATTTAAAGAAAATTGGATTCGTGATCATGCACAATTTTGTTTCCAAGCTTTTAAGGAGATTTACCATGAGCGAACGAGAAATCACAAAGCTTTGATTCAACCCTAGTCCTTCACCAAGTTTTACCGTAACGTGTCCATACCAAGGTGTGCCTCACGGCAACATCTATTGTACACATTGTGATGTAAATAATAGCAAAATATGCATTATTTTATTTCATGTGAGTAGGTATACGTAAGATAAAACCATATAGAAAGAATAATGTGTGTCAGAAGATATAATTTAAAAATAGTACAAGATAGTAAAATATTTAAAGTTATTTATGTAGTTTGCAATTTGTGCACGGGTATATTTTCTCTGGATTGTTCACCACAAACCGTTTGCTTACACTTATCACATAACTGTGTTGACATTCTCTGCTTTTTTGATGGGGCAATATATAGCACCGTTTTTCGTTTTCTTACTTCTCGAGCCGAAGACCCCCTGTGGTTGTTACTTGATTCAACGTAGTTTGTATCAATGAAGTATGACTTTTATGCAAGCCACTCAAACTACGACGTCTAATTTGCTCCAGTACTAATTCTGTTGTAATTTCTCGTAAGAAAATTTTGCGAAGTCTTCGTTTTTTGGAAATATGCCAGTCAGGATGGATATTTCTCCAAATGACAAATGAAGCTACTCCACACACATCAATTATATTGAAAAAATAGACCAAAGGCCACCTATTAGTTTTGCGTTTCACTGAATATGTATGTACCATCTGATCAAGTGTATCCACCCCTCTTTCGTGGAATTGTAGAGTACTTATTGATTTCAGATTTTATTTTTTATTTTCCTCATCAATGGTGGGTGTCGTTGCTGCATGGTAGATATAATAGATGTGACACAGCGATTTTTTCTTAGGTACATAAGATAACCAAGTCATTGTCTTCCTGAAAACCATACAAGTTGCTTTCAATATTCGTCGCCTGTGAGGTAAAGAAATTGGGTGGATGAGGCGCTTATTTTTTTCTGGGAGCGTTCCTACACAAGTTAAGGCTTTTGTAAGCGAAATGAATGCAAGCTCGTAGCTGGTGAAGAAGTTGTGGAACGTAATATCCTTTTAGTTCTCAGAAAAGGTTCACAAAGGTCTTCAACCACCTTTTGCGCTAAGTTTTCTGCTCTGTTGAGACCTTCTTTTCCTAAGTACGGTATACCCACGTAACGGATAACTAGTTCCACTATCGCATATCCACCAATTTTTCATAACCGTACTTACTCTGGCTTGCTTGCAGGTAACTGTCCGAAAGTTTCTTCTATCTTCGTTCCTTTTCACATCTTTTTCTAGTAGTAAAAATTCGATCTCTCCATACTCTGTTGATGTTGTTCGATTTTTTCCTGTTTTTCTTGTGTGTGATGCATTTGCTTTGTGATTTCATCGATTTTTTCGGTCTGTTCTTTCTTATCAGTGTCCTGCCTTTGTTAAACACCCTTTATTAATGCATCGAATCTGTACCTAACTGTACCATCTGTAGCTTCATATAGTCTTCTTCTCTTTCTTTTTGTCTTTGTATGACTTTCTGCTGCCTTCTGACCTCTTTTTCTTCCTTTTTTCGCCTATCTTTTTCTTGAAAAAATTCTAGTACATCCTCCACTGTCATTGCTGGCTTTGATGTGTTGGCCTTTTGTTCTTTTCCCATGTTACTGTCAGTGAGTCTCTCTTCCACTTGTCTCATCCCTGGTCTTGACACACTCCTGCTTCCTCCCCTTGTTGAGCTTCTTCCGATTGTCTTTGTTTTACCCATTTTTCTTTTGTTATTATATGTCTTTTTTCGACGTTTTATTAAATGAATCTTTTTGTTTACTTAGTTAATTAGTTAAGCGCTACGTAAAATTAATTTACGATTGTATGTAAATGAACTAGGTTTCTTTTCAAACAAGCCCTACGCTTTGGGTAGTCAATATTATTTGTTACGCCCCACACGTTGGGTCGCCAATATTATTTGTAACGCTCATTTTATATCCTTTTTTCCATTACAACTAATTAGTTTTAAATATTTAACTACAGTTCAAAATAGGTAAACTTTACATTTAAATAGTATCGAGTATGCATTCCATTACAATATATATTACATAATTCTGGAAACAGTGCTGCTGTTTGGCAGGTAATAAGTGTCATATATGTGGATATATCTTTGTTGCATATACTGTGTATATGTTTCTATTTTAAATCATTAAAGACAGTTCTCAACCAGACGCCCACGTGTATACACCCTACACCGACTGCTCCTAATCACTCCAAGATAGCACAATAAGGAGCACAAGACTTACTGAATCATTCCATAATATTGCTCTAACTGTGGAGGGCGAGGATACTGAGAAACCGGTTTGCATAGCAAACACATTTAATGATTTTTATCTGCAGCGAACCTAGTGTCAGACACACACACACACAGACGAACAGCGTTAATGAGAAAACTTACTCGAATCCAAAATCCATATTAATTTTTGCTTTTTCGTGTAATAATGTTG
The DNA here is from genome assembly GCA_004143645.1 of Protaetia brevitarsis. Lineage (NCBI taxonomy): Eukaryota > Metazoa > Arthropoda > Insecta > Coleoptera > Scarabaeidae > Protaetia > Protaetia brevitarsis. Next base: position 3,794,665 of record RXPK01000247.1, read on the forward strand.
AGAATATTTTTAGTTAATTTAAAAGCAATTTCTTCTGCGAGACCAGAGGTTTAGCGCCTACCTTTATTAAAGAGTTGAAGAAGTACTTAATAGACATAAACTTGAAAGAACCTCTTCTTACTCAAGTTGATGCATTCTGTAAATCTCTTCTGATTAAAGATAGCCAAAGAAGCTCTAACATCCTTTATTCCCTGAAGATTCTTCCATTAGTTGCACTTCTTTCTGCTCTATTTCACTCTTTAGTCTTCAGTATTGTGCTGCTATCTATGCTGCAAAAATACTCTAGTCATATGATTGGTGTTCCAACTCTTTTTTTACTTTAAGATTATCCTTTATTTCGTTTCTCCCCCACTCCTGTGTGGAAGCCACAAGAGGATTACTTTGTTCTTTCTGCTTGCCAAATTCAATTTCCCAAGGCACTTTCACACTATCTTGGAACTGACTTCGTATGACGCTATAGCATTCTAATATGGCCTGTTCGATACGCATTTTAACGAGGAATCGATTATCCGGAGTTCGTTATCTCTAATCGTTACCGAGATGTCATAGCTTAAAGTTTCGAAAAGTAAAATCGACGCTAAATCGTTCTAGTATGACCTATTCGATGCGCGTTTCAACGTGGAATCGAACGCAGTAAACCGCAGTTATATATCTCTAACCGTTTCCGAGATATTACAGCTTAAAGTCTCGAAAAGTAAAATCGACGCTAGAGCATTCTGATATGACCTACTCGATGCGCATTTTAACGGGAATCGAATGCGATAAACCGAAGTTCCTGAAACCTAAAAATAATAATAAAATAAAATATGGATTACCTATGATTAGCATGCTTTGTTTAGTAAGACTTGAGGTGAGGATAAATAAAGAATAATAAATAATATAATTTATTGGTGCTGGCTATACAATAGTATTTAGACAAATCATAAGTCTAATTTTAATAATTTAATTTAAGTTATTTAAATAATATATATAATATAACATATACAGTAAGCAATAAAATTATAGTGAACACCAATTGCGGAGGAGCAACTATCAAAAAGTGTTGAAAATTACTCCTCATCTTGCTCTAATAAGCTTGAATGAATTAATATTTTTTTATATAGAACGTTTTCGAATGACTTTTCTGCTTAATCTCTAGTATTTTGCGGAAAGAGCTATTGTAAAACTTATGCCCTTGGTGGTAGACGATCATTTGTGTGGAACTGAGACGAGTACTTACTTAATGCTTAAAATCACTTTTGTTTCTTTGTGTTATAGCCGTGAAATGCAGCATTAGTTAGGAGTAACATTTATATTTTTTTTAACGTACATAAGACATTCCAACATAAACTGCATTGGAAAAGTTAAATTTTTAATCTTGATAAATGCTTCTCGACAGTGACAGCACGAAATGTAAATTACTTAGAATTTTTGTCTCCAAAGAAAAGCCGTGCGATCTTAAGACTCGGATAAGCTATGACCCTTAGCAAAATTCCATATTGACAAACTGTTGTGAAAATGAGAAATAAAAGCAGCCTTTAAGAAACACTTTCTGATCTCCGACGTTGACAAACTTCTACTAGGGAATAATGTTTTTTCCAAGTTTATTTGCAATGTAATCGTATTGCGCTATCCTCCCCAGTTTAGGGCTCGAGGAAAAGTATTTAATTGAATCAGGATTATTTATTTTGGAAAATACAATTGAAGATACGAGTGGATGAAGGTGCTATGTCGCATTTTAAAAACTGTCTTTTTTGCATGAATCAAGGTGTTTTGTACCCCATTTTTGCATATAGCACCAAACGAAAATTCTGAATTGAAGCACTCGAGTCTTTGTGAATGTATTAGAGGTTATGTTACACAACTTTTGAGAAAAATTACATAAAAAAACTTAATTTCTGAAAAAGTTTGATTTTGTAACATAACACCTTCATCCGCTCGTGTTTTCAGTTGTTTTTGTTTTACTTTCGTTTAGAACCAGCTTGTTTGAGGAAAACCAAGAGCTCGCTGCATTATTTACCAAATTACTTCTCTCCACAACCCTTTCGATCTCTGCTGACTTGACTAATAAAGTAGTATCACAGCGAAAAGAATGCATCTATTTACTGGCATTCCCTGTGGTAAATCATTTATATAAATTAAAAACATTAGAGGATCCAATATAGAGCCTTGCGGCACCCCGAATTCAATTGTAAGTTTATCGGAAGTCGAGCCATTAATACGAACCACCTGCTGCCTATTTGATAGATATGTATCAATCAATAATATAAGCCAAGCTTAAGTCGTCAAAATTATACAACTTTAATTTTTCCAGCAAGATGCTATGGTCAACACAGTCAAAAGCTTTGCTTACATCACAGAAAGTGGCTGCGCCATGATTCCCGCTCTCAAAGCAAGAAACCGCAAAATCAACAAAGTCAAGAGCAGCAGATACAGCACTCCCCCTATCCTAAAGCCGAACTGATTCTGACAAAAAAGTGATTTTTTTTCAAAGAATGAAACAATTTTTTTTTATTAATTTCCTCGAATATCTTGGACAGGTAGGCAACGCATAGAAAATAGGTGCTATTAACAGAGTGCAACAAAATTTTCGAAAAAGTTCATGCTTCCAAAGCTGAAAATAGTCATTTCTTATGAATTCAATGTGTCTGAACACGAAAATGACTAAGAAGAAAGCTGAATTGGCTACGGGTTTCTGTAAAGTTACGCATATTTCAGAAAAAGTGTACTTATTCAATATTATAATACATGGTAAGAAAACATTAGTCTGCTTCTGGCTTTCAACTTCTTTTGGCCTGCCGTTGTAGTGGACCTGTGGAGCATCTCTACTGATTGTCCAACAATAGTTAGCTAGCATTGACGTAGACCATTTCCTTGGTACCGTTGCTCCATGGTGGCAACGTCCTGATGCAAAGCGTTCGCCGTGCTCATCGCTGACCTGCCCGCAGTTATCAGGAAAGAAATCTAAGTGGGAATCAAGAAAGTGGATCTTTAAGGACATATTGCAGCCGAATTCATGAAACAGAGCCAACATATCCTCAACCAGACACTTGTAATTTTCTGCCTTGTCTTCCCCCAGAAAAGTTGCTGCCACTTGTAGAATGCATCCCAAACCTGTTTTTCTTTACCTTGAAGAAGTTCCTCAAACTTGGGGTCTCGGAAGAGCTGTCTAATTTGAGGCCCCACAAGATGCCCTCTTTAATTTTGGCTTCACTGAGTCAGGGAATTTTTCATGCAGGTACTTGAATGCTGGTCCATTCTTATCATGGCTTTTACCAAGTTTTTGACAAGACCGAGCTTGATGTGTAAAGGAGAAATGATGATTTGTGTGGCTGTGCCAATGGTGGTGCTGTACATTCGTTTCTTCAGGCTTAAAAAATGCTCTCGGAGGCCAGTCCTTTCTTGATGTATGCAAATCGATTGCTCTGCTGTCCCACAGACAAAGAAAAACAGCAGTATTTGTATATCCCTGCTGCAAACCCATCAACAGAGATACTACCTTCAGGTCAGAACATATCTGCCAGCCATACTTGCTGTAGTTAATCGTCTCCAGTAGCTGCTTTAGATTGCCGTAAGTCTCCTTCATGTAGACCGCATGTGCAATAGTATGGATGGAAGCTGGTTCCCATTATTCAACAAAAACCGCCTTTAGGCTCAGTTTTGAAGCGTTCTATAAACAGCCGCCATTCGTGGGATCATGTGCAATACCGAAGAGCTTGTAGTAGACCATCAATATCGCAGCAGAAACACAAGGCTTTCTCTTTCTTAAAGAAAGATTCGAAGAGCTGATGGGAGTGCGAAATGAAGTCACTCGGACATTCTGTTCCAGAAGATTCCACTGCGAAGTCTTGAGGCCAGTATCTCCGCTTTGCTTTTTCGACAGATCCAAATCGCGAACCAGATCGTTCATTTCATCCTGGGTAATTTTTATGTGTGTGCAGATGTTTTCGTCAAAGCACGAAAAAGTTATCATCTCTTACTGCCACGTTGAGGAGAACTCGCCGACGCATGGCCATCCTCATCGTCTGAACTGATAGAAAATCTGTAGGAGTTCTGGAATTGGGAGTCCTTTGCCATGAGAGACAGGTCGCAGAGCAGATGTATGTTAGGGTATTCAACTGTCCATTTCTGCTTCTTTGTGATGCCTCAGAAGCGTGTTACCATACAGAAATAACAGACGTTCAACGTGATCGGTGGGTCTCTCCAAAATCATGGCACAGGCAAATGGCATTGCCTTTCTTTTGCCATTAAGCCACTGTGAAAGATTTACGGCACAAGTGCGGCAGCATACGTGTCGGCCCAGTCTTTGTCCTGGTCGCCTATCTTGCAACCAAAATACAAATGATACGCTTTCTTAACTGTTGCACTGAGTTCTTTTTCTGTGCAGCAAATGTCACTTCTCCGAATTATAACAGAAGTTATTTGCACTATTAACACAGTTACGAGGCATTGCTACTGTTTAGTTACTTTACACTATAGCAATCACTTGTGTATGCTAGAGCTTCGAAAAATATGTGCGAATGAACGGACATTGCACGAGTTAATTGTCACGTCGGCCATTTATAAATAAACTATAATTAGCTATTGCTTGATATTGCGTAATCAATTTCGCAACCACTCTCAATGGAAACTTACAGCAAATGCTGCATTAACTTCTTTGCATGAAGGGTGATGCAATATATGACCGCAAAATTTCGTTAATTTCTCACTAAATTGGCATTTTACAGTTAAATAGCATCTATACAATGGACAAAACGTCAATATCTCTGGAACGTGAGCCAATCAACTTTTTTCAATGTGATACTCGTGTTCAGCACGTTGAATTCATTTGGGATTGGGTACTTTCACCTAAGAAGCAATTTCACTGTTGACCAGTGTAATTAGAGGGTCCATTTACATTATCTTTCTTGTGCAAGGGAACAACAACAGCAAACTTCAGTTTAGACGGGAAACTACCAGTTTGAAAACTTAGGTTAATTAATTTTGTGATAGGAATGATGATAGATGTTGTTCAACTACTGTTATGAAGAATATTTTTTCAAATTTAATACAATCCAGCATTCTTCTTTTCTTAATTAAATGTTACTTTACTCATGTGGAGTTCTTGAATTCATTGATGTTATTCCATGTAAATTTTTTTAAGCACTGTAATTTCATTCAATCAATTCTGGGTTCCTTTTTTTAGTGGACTTCGACATATGAGCAAATTAACAAATCAACTCATCAACTTTCAATATCATTTTGACTAGTACGGTACGTTTCATTTGTTTTAGAACACATTCGTCCGTACACTAAATAATCAATTATGCGAAATTAGATGGCAAAAAGACAAACAAAAGCAAGAGTGATTCAATTCAATTTCCACATTGACCGAAAACCAATCAGTAATAAACTCGGCCAGGTGTACGTACACAGAGGACCCCACCCGCCTTAAATCTGACTGGGGTATGGCTCGTTAATTACAAATAGGTATAATCAACAGCGGCCACGCGAGAGACCTGTTAATGGCAAAGCGGGACCGCAGAGATTGAAGGCAATGGAAAGCTGCAACTCATGACCTACCGAAAATTAGCATAAAATGTTCATCAAATAGACCCTGGGATTTCGTCCGCAAACGAAATTTGAATATACAAACCATTAATTTTTATTACTGAAACGGAATTTATATATGGGGTATGGGGGACGACAATTTAATATGAAATCGATAATTTTATGTAATTCAGGTGCACTATGTTATAAAATATATATAAGAAAAACATCAGGTTTAATAGTCATAACTGTGAGTATTTCACTCGTTTCGCATGTTATTTTTATAAAGGGTCTAGCCGGTAAAGCATATGAAAACTGCATTCGCGTTTGATGAAGGTTTATTACTTGTTTTTATGTTCTTACACTAAAAATAGCCATACAATTAATCTCACATCCTAACCTCTATTGTAAGGGAAATATTCGAGTGACAATCCTTAACGTAATTTTTTTTTCAGTACCTATTGAACATATCTTTATGAAATTTAAAATGTACTTGGCAGAGATGTTTAAGAACATGGGCAATGATGGTACCAATTTTTTTTGGAAAATCTGTAACAAAGCATGGAAGGAGAAAAAGGTACCCCAGGACTGGACAACAGGAGTTATTGTACCAAATATATAAGAACGGTGATCAAAAAGAGTGTAATAACTTATAGGAGGTATAACGTTACTAAGCACAGCAGCAAAGATCTATGAACGAATATTAGAAAGAAAACTACGAGACATCATAGAACCTACCCTGGAAGAGGCACAAAGTGCATTTAGACGTGGAAAAAGTACGCAAGATCATATTTTCACATTGAAACAAATTATAGAGAAGTCGATTAAAAGCAAAACGAAAGCGTACTTCCTATTCATCGATTTACAAAAAGCCTTCGATAGAGTACCTAGAACGAGAATGTGGAAAATATTAGAACAAAGAGGGGTTAGTCGACTAATAATTGAGGCAATTAAATCACTGTATAAAGATAATGAGACTTATGTAATATACCAAAACATGAAGTCAGAAACCTTTCTTACAACGGATGGTCTTAGGCAAGGAGGTGTTATAAGCCCACTGATATTCAATGTACTGCTGGATCAAGTCATAAAGAAATGTCAAACCCAAATGAGAAAACTAACCGAGAGTAGAAATATCAGAATGTGCATTTGCAGATGATGTAGTGATAATGGCAAGAAGTGAAGAAGGACTACAGCAAAACATCAATATATGGAATAAGACACTAAAAAGATATGGCATGATAATAAACGCAGAAAAGACGAAAGTAATGGGTATAATGCAAGATAAACAGAAAATTAACATTAAAATTAATGGAAAGAACATAGAACAGGTGAATTAATATAAATACCTAGGAGTAATTATACAGAACGACGGAAAACAAGATAAAAACATACAAGAAAGAATAGAAAAAACAATAAGGTTATATCATGCAATAAACCGTACATTTATATGGAAAAAAGAAATAACTAGAAAAACTAAAATGACCATTTTTAAAACTGTATATAGACCAACTCTGATGTATGGTAGTGAAACATGGACAATAAATACGACATGGAAAAGTAAACTTCAGGTGACCGAAATGAAGTACCTACGAGGGGTTAAAGGAATTACAAGACGAGACAGGATCAGGAACGAAGGCGTGAGGACAGAATTAGAAACAAAATCACTATTAGATTTCTTAGAAGAAAAACAGCTGGGATGGTGGGGACACGTTCAAAGGATGGGAGAAACGAGACAAGCGAGGAGAGTATGGGAAGCAAGAGTGATTACAAGAACAGGAAGAGGACGACCTCCAGAAAATTGGGAAAATACAGTGGCAAAGGCTATAAGGAAAAGAAAGAGCCCAATATCGCCAAGGACAGAGGAAGGTGGAAAATAGTGTGTAGAACATAGAGTAATATATCCCTACACCGGAAGGTATCTTGGGATTACGATTATAAACTTGACTATCCATAAACTCATTACAATATATTTTTTTCAGACTTTTTGTGACACTGGAAACTGTAAAAAACAAGAAGTATATTTTTTGGGAGTGATTTTTTATACTAACCCCTAAAGTGACACCTACAAAAAAATATATCTTATTTGTTCATTGGTTAGTTACTACATGTTAAAGTTACAAAAGGGTCGAATTGGTGGAACATAGTTAACAAAAATAAAAACCAATTATGGATATGTGCATATGTATCAAATATTTTTTTTTGTGTCCATGGGCGGGTGTAGACCCGAAGAAGGCAACTCTGCCAGAAAGACCTATTGTGCCCCCATGTTTATTTTAACCCTTTCACTAAGGTTGCCCCTTATCATAAAAGTTCGCAATCTAGCTAAGAGTTAACTTACTGACTCTTATTTCGTCCAGCCGATGGACCCCAAAGTGCGTATGCCTCTCCCCGTCCACGGCCAGGCAGTCGACAAGAAGGTGAACAGGAGTTTCCTCCGCATATCACACAACTGGAAAAATATCAATTATTTACCACAAACTATATTAAAACCTGTAAACTATCTCTATACCTATCGTCATAAATATGTTCTTATAACAAAATATACACCTACAAATAAACTATAAACAAACAATATTTCGTAGCTCATCAGATACTATGACGATTACTCTGTACTATATTCGATGAAATATTGAAATTGGACCCGTCGAATATGCTATTTTACAACATTCGATCGCACGAATTTCGAACTTGTGATGTGTGATGTAGACTCGGTACAATGTTATCCTATAATGTGCTATAATGAGTATGCAGTGACCTGTTTCTAGGACGATTCAATTTTCATACAAGTTTTCTCAAGTTATAAGAAGTTAACTAGCGAGTCAAAACATAGTTGGCAGGCCACGTATATTTAGATTTAGGAAAAAGAAAATGGTGTTAATGAAAGTTAAATTATTTTATTGAGTATTTTGCGGGAGTTTTGAATATCTATTTTTTTTTTCATTAATGCTGGCTAATAATATATAGGGATATGCAACCGACCGTGTCTACTAGGTGTGTATAAACCTTTTCCAGTAGTTTCACTAATTGTAAGTGTCAGCGCCTTTGATGTTTTGTCTATCAATTTAAGGAAATTCGCAATGGCGTTTGGCGACTATATTTGCAACTAATAATTGTAAAGTGGGTACGAAAATAACCTATATAGCCAAACAGACTGACAATTGACAGAAAATCGCACAACATCAATGTCGCTCCTATAATAAAATGACAGAATGGAGAAAGGCTTTGTAGGTTAGATTTTTGCTTGTAAACAAATTCAAATAGTTTTAGTTACAATTTCAACCACCTCTGCGACACCGCGAATTTCCTTGGGCGCCATGTTTGAAACCCATGTTACCGGCGATGTGAAACTATTGGTTATACATATATACTGTGGTGATAGTGTTGAAAATGACAGTTACGGCAGTGATTTTGATGATCCTGACTTTCAAGTGTTTTACCGCACATAGGTGGCATATAAGTACTGTATATCTTTTGCGCAAAGATATCTATAGATATATTAGAAATAGAAATAAATTGCTGTGCTAAAAGTTTCTTAGATTATAGTTAAACTGCCAAATAGTGCCATAAAATATAAATTTCGGGCAATTATTATAACTATAAAGTAATTGTAGCTTCAATTAAAAGTTAATTACATGTTAATGTAACTACATATTTTGTATTCAATTACGTAATTCAATTAAATTATAATTAATTAATGGTGGCTAGTATAATTACCGCGTTTTGGTAATAAGAACCATATAACTCTTGAATTCTAACGGCGGATATTAATTTCTCTTATTGTTCCAGAAATGATCAGCTACTTTGCGACAATACAACTCGTCAAACCACCCAGTATGAAAGACGATCAGTTACGAAAAACAGCGGAGGTGCAGGTAAGATATGTCTTGAACTATATCTGATATATATCGGTTGGAGTATTTCTAAATAGTTATTTTACGAAATGTTAAGTAGTTCAAAGATGTTGTTGCTCAAATTTTAACATTACGTGCTTAGTCCTTACTAAGCTGATCGATAAAATCAACGAAAGCGGGAAAATTGCTTTTGGTCGCTGAAAACTTCGTTTAATAAGCGAATGGGCTTCCAATATTTAATTTGTTTGAGCTTTGTTTTACTGTAAAGTACTATGTTAGCATAGATATGCATCTATTAATATCTAAGAAGTTTCTTAGTAAGTTGTTTTAATTCTTTTGCCAAATTCCTAGAATTATTTGGCCTGAACGTTAAACTTGCAACGAATTGCACCAGTGTGAATCCCGCTTTATAGAGTTTTAGCTTTTCTCTGACAGAACACGGACTTTTTAATTTTCCTTTATTATTTTTTTTTCTTAGATAAGTTAGTGATGAGGTCATGCTCATTTCATCTCATTTAATCGACCCTCTATCTGTCACCATTTAAGAAATACCTAAGGTGAGCACATTATTTCGGACAACCAGTATATTTTAACTAATAGTGATGCTATATTATCGCCTACATCAATTTGTATTAGGATGTATGTACAATGTAACGTGTGTTGACTTTCGAATATACGACCCCAACGCAGTATGTACTTATATTTAATTAGTCAGACATATATATACCCTGCATATGTGTTTTAAGCGTTCCTGGTTGCTAAATGAGAGGAATTGTATTTGTTATATTTATTTTGAATCTATCCGCTTCCTTATCGGGAAAAATAAATAGAGTTAGTTAGAATTTGAATAATTCAACACGCCCGTAAAATGCTTTTGTAGGTATTTATGTTTCAAGTTAATGCACACTGAATGTGATTTGCATATACATGCATACGTGTTTCTCATTTCTTAGGTTTTAAAGTTCATAAAACATATATTGCTATGTTATTTTCTGCTACAATTTTACAAGTTAATTTTATCATCATTTAGTGAGAATTTAAGCATGTTAAAAATGTTTAAAATGAATATTCTAAGTCGTACTAAATTAAAATACCATTAATGGATAAGTATAACAAATACCGCAAACCTTATTTCGATTTTGTGAAGTAAAACTAATAAATTAGTCGTCGAACTATGTATTTAATAAGTTTAAAGCATCGAACATTTAAATTCAGGTTTTGATGATTAATTCCCTCTTTTTACAAAATTATTATATAATTTGTTATATATTTTGCGTTTCGAATGTCTTGTGATTCTTTTTGAAAAATATTTTTTCATTCTTAAGTATTCTGTCTCTTGGTCCTGCGATACAATACTTAAAATACTCATGACTTAAGTATATCAAGTTGGTATGAATTAAATTGAACAATTAAAATTTAGATTAAAGTTACCATAATTCAAAACATTTAACATCTAATAAGTGGAAGAATAAATGAATGAGAATTTAAGATGGAAATATCATTATTAACGTGAAGATATTTGCTAAATTGCTAATATCTACCTAGTGTTACACACGTTTTTAACGTGACTTAATTTAACATTTAGTCTAAAAGAAAACGAAAGTATGTCTTTAACTGAAGGCATACCACACACCAAATGTTTCCACTACGTCTAGTTTTAAAGTTATAACCAAACTCCGCTGATAGATATATAAAAATTGTATTTACTAAATACCCTTAAACAAAAGTTATAATAAAAAGAAAACAGATAAGTATTAGAATGTTTAATCAACATCAAGAATACAAAAGCACTTAACTATATCCAAAGGAAAATTGTTGATATATCAAAATCTTGCAGGAATAGAATTATTTTTCTTCAATGTTGCCGGTTGCCTCTCTAACAAGAAATCAGCAAAAATCTCCACTCACAACGGGATCCCGCCTATCCTGACATCGTTTCTCCATTTGTTTTGATGGAATCTTTCCACCGCATCATCACTCGTTTTTCCTTAAATCAGTAGAAAAGAAATCCAAATATGAATGTAAAAAAATAATTTTGAGCGTTATTCGGCAACTTAAATTTTTATACCGTTCTAGCAAGTTAGCCACGATATCTTGGTAGTTTTTACTCTTTCGATTACCCAGAAAATGTTTCCAAATATCTTTAAAAGAAATCCGTGTTGCCAGCTTTAAATCACTTATAGTACCTACATTCAAAATTTTCATCTTTTAACAGCTTCCTAACTTTTTGAGCAACAAGTATTCCTTCGCGAACTTTTGCATCAGACAGCTTTATAAACGTATCCCTTAATGATACAGATGCGTGCTATCACAAACTGTTTAATCAATCCTAATTTAATGTGTTGAGAGGGTAGCATCCCCAAATTAGGATCCACTCCTGGCTCGAATTTTATATTAAATTTTCCAGGAAAAATATTAGTCCGTAGCTGCCATTCTTTTATTTGGTAATGTTGCTGAACTGCTCGGCTATCCGAGAAACACAAACAAGAAACAACAATATTTATTTTGTGGAAGAATAATTGGATGAGAATTTAAGATGGAAGTCTCTTAGTATAATACATTAGTTTAACCAGTAGCACTGATGATCCTTGGTAAGGTGAAACATATGTATGCTAATATCAATCGAGTTACACACGTTTTGAATGTGACCTAATATTTATTGTATTATCCTCCTTGCAACCCAAATAATAAGGAAATAACCTTAAGGTCACCACAAATTTGCCATAGATGATTTATATATTGAATAAGATTCAATACAGTTGACGTACTGTCATACGTTTCTTCTGTGTTTGTAGAATGAACCAATCGAATTAATGGCTTCGAGTTACGATTATAAAATAAAACAGCTTTGAGACTCGTTGTCGAAGAGTCGATAGACAATCGCCATTCTGCAGGGTTATATTCAAATCTCATTTTATATAAAGGCCCCATTTACATCAGTGCAATAACAACTTTGTAAAAGGAACCGATCTTTTCGTGAAAAGTCTTCAATGCAGAGATTCTTGCAGTGGAATGTAAAATTCCATCGAGATTCCAAAATTTGTGATATTTATTTGGTTAAATCCCGTATCAAGTCATTAAGATATGATTGAGTAATGGCATGTGATTCGTCAAAAGGAACATACACCAGATCATTTGAAAATGGCACATTCAAAATGCCGTTTATATCTTCGTAATCCGTGGAATTTGCAAAAACATTTGAATGCATTGGAGTTAGAAGCTTACAATCAGTTTTTTTCAACGGTTTGCTTCCAAATGAAATATCTGGATACGTGAGATACTTTGTGTTTATTTCTTTTTGGAAACCCTTCAATTTTTACAAGGCAGAAGTTCGTGATGTAACTTATTGGTCCACAGGAAATCATCGGACATTCTGACACGGCTTCAGAAAAATTCTTGTGTTTGTTCCAATGAGTTGATTTGACATAACACGCCAATACAGCATGATGTATGTAGTACCCTTGCTTGTCTTGTAACGGCGTTCTATTTTGCTGAGGTTAATTTACAACAATAGATATGGTAGAATGAAAACGAAATAAAATTATTTAATTATTCCTTATAACAATAAATTAAATAGCAGCTTGTGCAGTTTACTATCCTAGCGAATTAATCCCTTGAAACACAGATGGCGCGACCATAGATGGAATTCTCAGAATAAATTCATTGCTGGGGGTAGACACTTAATATGGGAAACTTCGTCAAATTTCCCATTGGTTATTGTAATCACGTGGTAAATTTTATTATAATGCTGTCGATGGTGCGCTCTATGCAATTAGAAAGCTACATTATCGATGTAGCTCTGAATTATGAATTACTTATAGCACCCTTAAATTACCTTTCTATAGACTATTTGATCACAAAAAAGGCCATTATAACCGATTTCTGAAATTCGATAAAATAAACACAACATACGTCATTCCACGTTTATTGGAACACCCTGTATATAAATATCTATACCAGTCGAAAGGGCAGACTAAACGGTATAAGTCCGCCATTGAAACTTTTCTATCTCATACCGTTTAAAAGTTATTCAGAAAAAACCAAATTTGGGCCAAATTGCAAGCGTGAATTGCACTCCTTAAAGTTGAAGTTCCGCAGCAACGGAAAGCGTTCTTGAGTAACACTCCATGGAGTTAACAAACTGACAAAGTTTCATCAAAATCTGCGATTTACAGTTCGCGAGGTTCCCTTGTTAGTGAAAACATATAAAAGCATTATTTTGAAAAGAATATGAACTTATACCATTAATACGCGGTATGAAAAATAAAAGGCTTATCAAATATCTTACCAAGTTTTATTTTAAGATTAACCAACACGATAATTTTAATCAAATTAAACGTCATTCCACTGGGACGGAAGTAAAATAATATTACTTTCAACGGGAATATTGCCATCATCATAAAAATTTTGAGAACCCTTTCGCAATAACAACTTACTTTTAAACTCACCAATATTATCAACCATTCCGTAAGAACAATTCCCTTCGTACGAATATTTTACGTCGAAAGCTTCGACCTGCGAGGATCAATAAAGAAAAAATCATAATTCCTCGGGCACTCTAAAAATTATCCATCTCATTGAGCAGAGGAAAAACGAGAAAGAAGTGGAAACCCCCCAGGGCAGTAAAACTCGGAAAGAACAAGGGCCAAGGGGGAGAAAAGGGCGATGCTTTCATTTTCACGTTCGCACCGGTCATCGGCGATAACGTAACAGGTCCGATATTATGTACACAATATTTTTATCGAGAATCCAATAAATCCGGGCCCTGTAAATGCGAAGCCGTCGCTTCCAGACGTTTTTATTACATTCAGAATCGTGTTCCTCGCTTAATGACCTTTTAACCCGACCGGCGTCCCCGGGGAGGTATTAATTTTCCGTCTAACACGTTCGAAACTCAACGCCGAAATCATTGCCCGAGATCAGAGGGTGTTATCCTCGTTCATTATCTTCGCCGGAGCACTTTTGCGAAAGCTTTCCGTCTGTAGTGGAGATATGTACACGTGGCCGGGCTACCGATGCACGTTTTAATGAGCGCGGCCCTCTTTGAAAAATAAATCTCCTGTCGGAGTTTACAATTACTGCCGCGCCAGCGCGTAAGGGCCAGTTATGGGCCAGCATGTGAAATAAAGCTGTGAGAAAAAAAAAAGCACAACGGTTTAATTATGCCCGCGGTAACCTTTTATCTATGCATGCATGCATGCATGCCTAGGTGAGTTGTCAGACTTCTAAATTGGAAACCATACCGTTAGCTTGCATCGGAAATGACGCTGCTTCGCAACTTTGCTATTACAAACTTAAGTTTACTTGTGCTGAACTATTCATGCATTAGAACATAAAGGGTAAATGCATCGTAAGTAACGAACCTAAGATCTAGTCGATGGCTGTCGTAGTTGTCAGCTAATTTTTATCTCAATATTCCCAAAGCACATAAGGATTGTTAGCGAATTAGGAAAGTGTCGTGTGTATACCCCAACGAATATTGCTAAAATATGAATGAGAAAAATAGAATGCGAAAATAAGTCAAATATAAACAGGAACTCTACTGTGAAATGCATTTGACACCAAGTGTAAAGCTGGTTTTACACTTGTCAATATTTTCATCAATTTCTAGACTTTAAAATTGATCAATTTGTAGTTCCTGAACTAGAACTTGTTGTCGTTTTATACTTGTCAATAAATATTAGGATCTTCATAGAGATCAATATCTATTTCTTAAAATAGAACTTGCTGCTGTATTAGAATAGAATAGAATAGAATAGAATAGTTTTAATATTGCAGTGTTTCAATACAAATGGAACAATGCAAACGTCAGGTCGAGAACAAAAATTTATAAATGTATATTTGAGGTTAGAAATTCCTCTATATTGTATGGCTCTATTTCTAGTAATAAATTTGTATACATAGTTTTTAAATGTTGACAATTTTTTACAGTTTCAATATGCGATGGCAATTTGTTATAGAACCTCAGGCAATTATATTCTAAATTGTTCTCACTTAGTGTGAGTCGATGCTTGGGGTAGCGATAATCATTTTTAAAGCTTGTAGAATACTCATGTTGTAATTCATTATCCTCGAATAAGTATTTGTTTTTAAATAAGAAGATTAGCAATTCAAAAATGTCAAATACCATATACAGTTAAAATGTTAGTTTGTTTGAAGAATCCTCTGCAAGACTGAGAGTACTCGAGTTTATTAATCACACGTAATATCTTTTTCTGTATCAAAAAACTTTGTTTAAGTCACTACCACCACCCCAAACAACGATTCCATATTTTATGTTTGAGTAGCAGCATCCATAATACATAATACGAAGCACATGCCAAGTTACTATATCTCTAAGTCGACGAATCGCAAAGCAATAAATACATAGTTTTTTACAAAGTATATTGACGTGATCTTTCCATTTTAAGGTTTCGTCGACTGTAAGACCCAGCAGCTTAACACAAGTGCGGACAGGATATTCGCAGTTATTAATATTCACAGCTTCTGGAGAGTTTTGAAATTTGTTATATTTGAAGAAGATGACATTTGATTTATCGTGGTTAATTTTGAGCCGGTTGATAGTTAACCACTCCTCAATTGTATTTAGATAAGTGCTGCCTAGATCGATAATTTCATCTAGTGTACTACCAGTGATTAAAAAAGTAGTATCGTCCGCATAATTTACAGTTGAAAAGTTACTTACAAGAGAGGTGGGCTTGAGATTATAAATATCATTAAAGTAAACGATAAATAGTAATGGACCCAGTATGCTACCTTGTGGCATACCTTTTGTTATGGTCATGTTATCTGAAAGAGCAGCTTCATTTTTAATTTTAACATGCACTTTTTGTTTACGCTCGTTTAAGTACGATGAAAACCAAGCTAAAGCGTTACATCTTACTCCATAGTGCTCAAGCTTCTGTGAAAGTGTTATGAACTGACAATAAAATTCATGATTTTCACTTTTAAACTTAGCCTACCTTTATTGATTAAAAGTAAAGTTGTTACGAAAGTGGGAAATCTTAAGTCTAATCAAAATGAATTTGACCAGTCGACCGTCCCGAGTTCACTTCTTATTCTGTTCTGATTTTCTATTTAGCTACATACGGTTTTTATATGAATTGAAAGGGAGGCTGGATTCGTGGAAACATTCCTCGAGAAAGCGGCATGTGTACCCTTAAATGGGTTGGCGCCATCGAGACGGGTGATCTGATTTACGTAACCATTAAGATGAAACCCATTGCATGTTAGTGTCATCCCATTGGCAATAAATTTCAGTAAAACTGCCAAAAGAACTTATTTTGAACAATTTAAAATCTTAGCGGCTGAAAATTATAACAGAGACTAAAGGTATAACTAATCTTAATCTACACAAAAGCACGACAGAAAAAAGGAAAAAAAGGTTCGTTGTTCTGTCTGTGGTGGAACGAATCAAATAGGCGACAGCCTGGCGCACACTTGCACAATAGCACAACACTTTCTTCTTGTACAAAAGTCTAGTTCTATAACAAAAGTATGGAATGGTTTATGCTATCAAACACTTTTGACAGATCTAATAAGTAAGCAAAAGTTATTTGTTTATTCTCCAAGGCATTTAAAATTCCGCTTGTTAGTTTGAAATGTGCAGTTTCCGTATTCTTACCCATAATGAAGCCATGCTGACATTTGTTTATGATGTTAAACTTATTGAGAAACCCCAACAATCGGTTGTATACTACTCTTTCAAATAATTTAGAAAAACTTGTTAATAGACTAATAGGTCTGTAGTTTTTCAAATTGTCTACATCACCAGATTTATAAATTGGAACAACCACAGCTTGTTTAAGTGAATTACATTTGTCAATTAATAGAACTAGAAATCGGGAATATTAGAATCGGTTAGTTTCTTTTGTAACGTTCGGGTTGGTAGCGCTCTGTCACAACAGGGATTTATTTTTCTGGAGTGATGTTGCATACTTAAAACAAAGGCGGGTAAAGGTTTGAGGTTAAGCATTCTCTGTCTCGAAAATTACAATAGATACCTTTTCAGAAGCATCAAATAATAACTGCCAATAAATTATTAAATATACAAATAGTAAATATCGAAACTAAAACAAGTGGGTACAATAATATAACGTGGATGTAACCAAATATATATAACATCACCCGAAGTATAACCCAACCACAATTGCACAATGGTACCTCGGTAACCAGGTTATAACATTAATATGAGTCAATTATTTCACGAGTACCAATTACGGAAATTCCTACAGAATTGAAGATAATTTGATGCAAAAATAGAACACGTTCTAAGTATGTTAGTTTCTAGAACTTGACCAAGTTCTTTGAATATCAATCAATTTCTTGACAGATGTAATACAGTTGGGATATCATTTACTTGAACAGTAACTTAACTAGAGATTGAACTTAAAATCGAACTAGAAGTTGACAAGTGTAAAACCATTATTGACATCAAGTCCTCCAAGTCCTAGTTATTGATCTAGAAATTGACAAGTGTAAAACCAGCTTAACAAAAGCTTAATAATCCAGCTGTCTAGCATGTAGGCTTCGGAGACATTACAAACTCCTGGTTATTTGTAGTTAAGCTTTTATTTCTTTTACCCATTCTAAAATCCTAATACCACCTAGATAGAAGTGCGAACAGGCTAGGCTTGTCCGTTTTGGCCCGACGTATAATTTTAAATATAGTTTCTTAGTCCATCTCCCATTTAATCCGTCAATAGCTAGCGTTACCGTATGGCAACGTTTTTTTTTTTTTTGTTGAATTCTAACCCATTACTACCCAAAGAGTAAAAACTTTGTCAAAATTTGTTCATTAAAAATGTTGCCGTTAACGGATTAAAGTGGTATCCCACCTACCATCCCAATCATTATTGAGATTATCCCTAAACGCTTTTTTTTTTAACTACGACAACCGTTATTCACTCCACACGTATTATCACGGCTATATGTCCCCTGAACACCGTCTGTTTTGCTAATTGATCCGGCGTCTCATTACCGCTTATACCCACGTGAGCCGTAGTCAAAATAGTTATATACAGGTCTCCAAGATAAGGTTCCTATGCATTGGGATTTCGTAAACGGTATAAGATAGAAAGGTGGTTAAATTAGAGAAAAGTCACACATCAATGGCCAAAACGGCATCCTTGGGTAGACCTGACGTTTCTCTTTTCTGTGATATAAGGTTTAAGGCTGTGGTTTTCAAAAATAAGAGAGTTATAAGCAAAAAACTTGTTTTCTCACGGTAGGGTATGCCTAATGACAGCGAACAATACCAAACAACCGAATATTAATAACCTGTCCTGTCATCTGCCACCCTGTGTATAGTCTGGTTCACGTTAAGAAGGAGATAGGGCCCAACGATGCCAAATCTATTTAAATACTTAATTTTTACTTATGTTGTCGCGCTGAACAAATGATGTATGTGCTTGATAAATGTCAATCCTGTGAATATGCCTGTGAATTTTGTTTGTATTTATTGGTTATGTCCCACTGCGTTCCATTAGTATGAAAGGCGATAGAATCATGTTGATTATATTAATATTTATTCCACATCAAAATACACAACACAAATAAGGTGTTCTGTTTCCTGTTCTCGTGTTTATTTTCAGGGAAACATACATAATGTATATAAGTATGTCATATAAATTTACAAATATTCACAGGTATAGCTTACAACAAACTAAAGATCATTTCTATAACCATAAGTGTATGATTAACTTATATCGGATGACCAATATGAAGATGATGATGAAATCGATGTCAAATTAGTAATAAACTCTTTGGGTTCATGGTTCGATTTCTACATGACTTCTTCAACTAAAATGACTAAACTTAGAACCACACCGTGTTAAATATTACATAATTATTTATTATGTTTGGTGAAATGTTTCCAATTTTCGGTAGAAACAGTGTCATATTTTTGGTGGACAAGCAGAGGAATATCTTAGCAGTCAGAACGAAGCCATTTTTGTTGCCACCATCAACTAATGCATAATGTTGGCTATTACCCTTTGATACTCTTAGAGATCAATACTTATATCTTACACAAATGCTCGTCTAGATGTACTTGCTGTGCTATCAGTTCATTCTGTTACAAAATGTTATTTACCCACGATTTATCAGTGAAAATAATGTTTCTCCTTTCGCTATAATATCTTTTAATAGTACATTAATAATCCTTATGCCATCATAAATAAATATTCGCAAATATAAAACCAATGTCTATTAGAACTTATTTCTCGAAAAATTAGGTTATATGTAATTATAGCAGCTGTTTTAATTGTGCTTACAAACAATAGACAACACAAATGACGGTGATAGTAGTTTTTATAAATTCAGATTTATTTAAAATTAATAAGTACATAATGTTAGGAAAAAAAAAGCTGGGATAATTTGCAAGTGACAGAGATATACATTCGAAATCGAGTAATGACAAAAACAGGAAACAGCGAATAATGCAGACATTATCATTACCGACAGCCATCTAATAAATCTGGCAACAATCCCCATGATAAAAAGAGATAGGTACATATAAATAGGTGTAAATCAAAAAAGGATGCATATAGTCCATAAAATAATTTTGAAGTTGAATTTTATTTATCTATTAGTTTTTCTTCTGGGATTAGAGACAGTTTAAATAGTTTTCTACTTATAACTGTATAATGTGTAAAAATAAACTTAGTACACCTGACATCACAAAAAAAACAGGATAACTGCTAGAAAGTTTAAATAGGAGCATTCTTCCTGTGGCTACGATAACAGACGGTTGTTCATTGACTGCTGCTACAATTTTACACGACGCACTAAATCATACCCCAGTTTCTCTAAATGTATACCTAAAATGTTCCGATATTTGACCTATAGGTATATTATTTAAACTAATATTTACTTGAATGATCTTTACCATTTCCCTACAAAAATATCTTGTGAAGAATCCTGATTGCTACTGATGTTCTTGACCTGCTTACTAGAGCCCTAAGCACCTCCTATTTTCCACCTATCACGAGGCCGTCTCTGTGTATCTAAGTTTTTCACCGATAATTTGCTATCTAAAAATGAAAATTATTAATTAGTTTTGAATCAATTTTAGACATTTAAAGCATATTTTTATATGTTTGTCTACGATTATATCATTTTGGGGTTAAGTTTGTAGAAATCATTCATCATTTTGTATTTGTTAGGAAGTTTTATTTGTTATTCAGATTCATGTTGGCATAAATCGATTTTGGTATGGCTTATTATAGGGAATTTCAAATTATTCAAATATTTATCAATATTTGTAAAGAAATTATAGAGAGATATGCTCATTTTGGTTGTAATAATAAGTAAGGCTACAAATTCAATGTTTAGCTTTTTGGTCACTTGTTTTTGCACGTGTTTGCGCGTTCCCGCTAAATTACTTCTCATGTTTAATTTAAACGCAGGAACGTATAACTAATTCACCACATCAGTCGAGAATGGCAGATTTATTTTTTTCTTTGCCCTCATTATTATTCGCTTTCCCGCAGATGTCGATTCAGAAAAATCCCAGGATAATCCGAGCCAGGAGCTGACTTGAGAAATTTCCTCGCAAGTCGTAGAGGGGAATTGTACTTTCTGGACCGTAATAATTGACTTAAATGCGTGTATTTATTCTTTCTTTAAATTGAATGTGTTCCACAGCCAGGAAGATAATGCTTTGTACTGACATCGAGTATTGTACTAATATAATTCCTTTCGCATTAAATACCTACCTGTAACTATTGTAATAATAATAATAATAATAACGTCCTTCCTCCGCCATAAAACTCGACTAGATGATTCAAATTACATTAATACAAATATAATCTCTAAAATAGTACAGATCAAATAAAGAAACAGCTTAATTAATATGAATATCATAATACCCTTGAAATAATATCGTAAGTCTACTGCGAGCCTGTGTAACACTTATTAAAGTTCCCTGACTTATGGAAGATCGGAAACTTTGAAAGACGGGAACTTGTTGTTGTAGTTGCAGGAGTTGTCTGAAACGTAATAGTATTACGTGTGGCGAAAAGCGGTACGCTGAAATCTGCTTGTGCGAAGGAGTGTGAAATGTAGCAGTCTTATTATAAATACAATATTTGGTAAGGAACTTCGTTTCTTTAACGGTTATGCTGGTTTAAGTTAAGACTGCTGAAAATTATTTACGCCTAACTTTTTACTTTATTTACTGTTCACGTAATTTTATACAAAAAAAATTGAATGTATGTATACATTTAGTGTATCAGTGGAAATTAACACGAAAACTATCGAGATAAATAAGTAAAAAATTCCGTACGCACCCAGCAT
The DNA here is from genome assembly GCA_004143645.1 of Protaetia brevitarsis. Classification (NCBI taxonomy): domain Eukaryota; kingdom Metazoa; phylum Arthropoda; class Insecta; order Coleoptera; family Scarabaeidae; genus Protaetia; species Protaetia brevitarsis. Next base: position 3,816,324 of record RXPK01000247.1, read on the forward strand.
ACAATTTCTCATTTTGTGAAGTTGCCTATAAGTACACCGAGCGTTGCAAACTATCACACCTAAAAAGCATGTCTTCAGTTAAGTAAATATATTTCTTTAAAAAGTTTTACTTCTTTCAAATATATGTGTATTTGAAATAAGAAATTATTCTTGTATAGAAACAAATATTTTACTTGGTTGTAATCGATAATATTCTTGGTTAAAGGGCTTGTTTTAAGAAAAATATTTTTTCTCCAAGAAACAAATTTTTCGATCTAAGAAATAAAAGAGGCAACAAAAGAGTGGACCAGATATTTGAATTAAGAAAATAAATTCCTTTATTAAGGATCTTAATAGTTGAGGTAAATCTTTAAGTACTTATGTTAACGTGAAAGTTCGTTTTAAAAAATATGATGTCATTTTTGCGATGGGGTGAATTTGGCTACGTGACACTCGAACGATTACACTATGTAACAATTTCCATTAATTTTTTTGTCTTTGAGTTGTAACTGTCATTTCCTATTTTCTTATGTCAGAAAAGTATAAAAACAGTTCGAATTATTTCCAAAAACTTTGCCTTTTGTGAACCAAGACAATGATATTTTAAAATTTACAAGCAAAACCCAAATGAGAAGTACATTTATGTCGTTCGACGTAGAATACGGGAACTAAAGACATCAGTGACGGAAGTGAATTCATTTACGATAGGAATGACAGTAAATATGTCTGTCAAAGTGACAAGTACAGTCGCGAGCAAATGTTATAGGCACCCTAAATTTTGGGCGAATATCACAGTAAGAAATGAGTAAATAAAAACTTGTAGGTAATACATTATAAATATGTAGTATTTTAAGGATCTTATTAATTTGTTGCATATTAGAGTGTTTTTAGTACCAGCTATACTAACTTTTTAGTGGGAGGGGGAAAAGTGAATCTCGAAGACTTGAAAATATATAACAAAAAAATAAAACATTTACAAAGGGTATCTATAACGACTATTGTAACATAAAGACGATTAGGTAAATCGTTGAAATACCACTGTCACAAAAAAAATCAAGAAACAGTGAACCATTAGTTTTGTCAAAAGGTGCCTATACATTTGCTCGCGGACTGTATCTTGCATTTTCGGCTGTTGGATTTGTTTTTTTTTTTTTGAAAAACAAACAAAATATCCACAACGAAAGATGTTTAACACAACTCACTTGCTTTGATAATTTATTGGCTATATTGTTCAGGGGCGCTATTTTAAATTTTGAAGATCCAATGTTCCAACGTCCTCCATTCAAAACGTGTACACTCTAAAGCTGATATAATAGACTCGTCCCACGATTTCAGCGCTCAAACGGTGTGTAATATGTACTTCTCATTTCACTAGCACCTATTTGCTAATTAGATGTGGCTTCAGAGGTTGAAACATGAAGCAGACCACGGTTTTGCTTGTTTGTGGAAGTTTATTAAGACAAGAGGATGTATAGGGAGAACAGAACATGAGATTTGCAATTCCAAGCATTTGGCGGGAACCACTAACCACTCAAGCAACTGTAACTTTGCATTGTGGACCCTTCAAACCCGTACTGGCAAAATCACCTGCTGTATGTATCCGATCTTCCTTCAACCATGCCCCAAGTATTAGACAGCCCTCAGCTTCCATTACCTACTCCTCTAAGATAGATGCTCCTTCAATCAGCAACAGCGAGTCGGAGTGTGAAGAAAAATATTGTAGAATCAGATGAACATGAGAACAATGATAAAAACGACTTCAATTAGAGCTAGGCATCTCCAAGTCCAGGCTGAGAGTGGAACTTGCTGGATGAAAACTGGGACGAGTCGTAGATCAGAGAAATGTCACCAAAACTTTTCTAGCTTTCTCACCTATCTAAATGGGCTCTGCTTTTGCCAAGGATGTGACTCGGCTATTTGAGGCATCATGGAATCGGCCTATAAATCCAAATGAGTGACGTCTCTTCATTGACAGCTCTTAAACGAAGCCTCGCAGTGCAGTACTGCTGCTATATGGTAATAACTTCCATCTCTTCTCCTGGGTCATTCATGCACCTCAAAGAGGATTACTTTAACATCAAGACCTTGTTGAAAGTTTCGAACTATGACAAGTATAGCTGGGAGGTTCATCGAGCGACTTTCAAAATGGTGTCATTCCTCATGGATCTGCAAGGTAGTTTCACCAAATTCCCATGTTTGTCTTTGTCTTTGGGACAGCAAGGAACACCAATGCACACTACAGACAGGCGCGGACTGGCGCACAGATGGACAGAGTTTTTTTATAGGGAAAAACAATGTCAAATGAGAGCCACTGGTAGACCCTCTAAAGGTGCTGATGCCACCACTGCACATAAAGTTGGGGCTTATAAAACAATTTGCGAAAACTCTAGGTACGGAGTCAGCAGCCCTAAAACACCTTGAAAAATTTATTTCCTAAGCTATCTGCGGCGAAGGTAAAAGCTGGTGTCTTCGTGGGACCTCAAGTTAAGAAGATTCTCGACTGCGATGACCTTCCTAAAAAGCTCACCCGTAAAGGGGAAAATATTGGAGACATACACTGTGTCCACTTATAATATGAGACTAAGGGGCAAAAAAAATATTGAATCTATAAAAAAATTATATATAAATAAAAGGCAGTGCTTCTTTAGAAATATATTTGGGGTTTAAAATTAACATTCGTAATTTTGCTATAATTAAGAAAAAAAAAGAAATTATCTTGAGAATAAATCATCCTTATTTTTAAACGATATGAAGAAGTTCTATTAGAAAAAAAGTCAAATTCCTAAAAATGCCAAAATACCAACTTTCAAGTAAAAAAAAAAAACACATTTTTTACAAGAAAAAATTAAAAACTATTTTTCAATGTTTGGCTCATATGTGTATTTTGTAGAATTCCATTTCTTTGATTTCTACTTTGAAAATTTGTAATTTGGCTCATTAGGGAGTTAAAGTACTTTTCGCTAATGAGCTTTTTGGTATCTTTAAAAAAGAGTGTTTTATTCTCAAGACAATTAATTTTTTCTTTAATTATATACAAAACCACGCATTTTAACTAAATTTGAATATAAAAATATGTTTTTTAAAGAAAGCACCAACTTTTATTTTACATACATTTTTTTTTTATAATTCAACAATAAAAATGTTCCCCATTTGTCTCATACTTAAGTGACATACGATACATATGTGGGTATATTTCAAATTTTCCTTGTCCTAGTCACAAAAGCAAAATTAGAGGGGAATAAAAGTATTTTTCTATTGTTTTGAAGCATAAATAAGTTGAAAATAACGCTTACTACTCAAGGACAAAAAACGTGTTACATAGTGTTACCAATAATGTAGTAGTTGCGTGCATGCATCGAAGATAGAAATGTGAATTGCGGTGGTGCTAAATACGTTAAATTATACCTATATATAATAGTAGAAAGTCGGTAAGTAATTCAAGATTTAACTGCTTTATTTTTAAACTGCAGGACCGTACTTAAGCTTCTTGATAATGGTATGGATTATGTTTTTGAAAGGTAATTATCTTTTGCTAATTTATAGAATTCTTAATTCCTCTGCATCTATTGGCTCCAACGGGCCTGCAAAATGTCGGAAAATAGCATTGGAAACACCAGCTCTGGAAGCTATAAACAGCATTTTTATCCAGGCAAAGGTATGTTTTGCATTTGTAAATCAACATATCCTGTGTAATTTCCTAATCTTAAGCTTTCTTGTTCTGCAACAAACCTTTAAAAACTGAGAACTGTAAATAACTTCTTTACTTTCCAATTTTTTAAATATTGTACCTATACGTATGTACACTTCATGTCTGACTATTTGCAATTTAATATCTTGTGGAAGTAGTTTTACGTTGTAAGCTATTTATTTATTTATTTTTTCGTCTGGTTATAAAAAAAGCAGAAGTTCACTTTTTTTCTAAGTTACGAAACACCGAACGAAATTTAAGCAAGTAGTATGTGCAAGTACATTGCGGAAGTCAAAATTCCTAGTGGCGTTGGTTGCTGAAAACGTTATAAAGGTACCTAAACGTGCGCCACCACAAAGTACGCTCCAAAATTTCGGACTTCATTTAACCGAGTTCCAGGGAACTTTCGGCAAACGGTTTTAATGAAATATTCAAACAATTTAAGAGATGAACCGCAAGTTTTACCATTACTTCCGGGTGGGCCCCGATTAGATTAATAAAGTTAGAATGAAAGAGTTTATATGTTAAAGCAGTTTAGCACAAATTATAGACAGAAGGTATTACATACCAAATGAAACAGAATTAGAGCAAGTAAGTTTGAAAAACTAGCAAAATTAACTAAACTATGCCATTTTTCTTTTATTTTGACTGTTCGCCATGTATTATTAGATTCTTTCTCTCCCCTATATCCTCCATCTGAAGGCCATTTTAATAATACTTTATATTAAAGGACAAATAATCTTAATTTACACATATATGTTTGCGACAATCAAATAACATGTCAGTATGTTTTGTCGCAGTCCAAATTTAAAAAATAACTTTTATGAAATATATATATTTTTATTATTGGTTTTATTATTTTTATATTTGTTTATATTGCAGTTCAAGCTTTAAAGCCAGTATTGCTCTTATAGGATATATGTGTCATTTTACATTTTATATATTATTTTTAATTTTGGTGTTACATATATAAATATGATGATATTTATATAAAATTAATTATTATTATTACAATTATAATTGAGCAATAAAAAATATAATAATTATTTAATATTTCAGTACTATACAGGTAGCAAAGTAAGTAATGAATATGGAAAAACTGAAATGGACAATCAACTCATTCCCACCGTATAAATAGCCAAGATCCAATGGTATTTATCCACTTATGTTACAAAAGGACATGGAACCTTTGTTGCAGAAGTTTAGTATGCTATTCAGGCGAAATCTCCCACGGAAATACATATCAATGATCTGAAGGCTGATCACAGTTACTTTTACTCCAAAGCCTGGCAAAACGGGAAATAAGTGTAGCAAAGTCTCTGAGACTAATAAGTGTAATTATCCATTTATGCAATGACTCTTGAAAAACTGCTCGATAGGCACCTAAGGCATGATAAATTATCATGTCGGCCACTACATCAAACCAATATGCGTTTCAAGCACAAAAATCCACAGAGACTGGCTTGAATTATCTCCTAAAGAGGGCTGAGCATGCTCTGTAAACCAAGGGTAAGAAAGTGCTTCTGCTCACATTTCGCGACGTAGAGGAAGCATTCGAAAACACTTCTGTATCATCAATCGTCAAAGCATAGAGGAATAAAGATATCGATGGAACAGCTTGCAAGTGGATAGGATGCATGTTTAAAGAGAGATCACTTTAACGGCTACATACATGGAGGACGTTAATATGGAAAGAAGGGGGGGTGGAAAGAGGATGCCCGTAAGGTGGAGATTTGTCCCGTCTGCTATGGAACGATCTTGAACGAGCTGCTGGTGAATCTGGTTAATGAAGGACATAAAGCTTTGGGGCATGCATATAATTTTGTGATTCTGGACTCAGGGTAAATTCAGTAGCGTAGTGCGGATAAAATACAGAATGCACAATAAGTTTACAAGCATACATCGAAGAGGAGGATCTAAGTATTCAGTCTCTCCAAAACGACCACAATAGCATTCTTGAGAAGGAGGAACTTAGATGATATTGGACCCCTAAAACTCTGAAGAGAAGAAATAAGCTGTCAGAGTAAGTGAAATATCTGAGTATTATCCAAAACTCCAACGTGCTTGCAATCGATAGCTTCAGGGATTAAGGCGGGGGTAGAGACAACACTCACTTTGGCTAGAGCCCATGGAAAAACATGGAGGTTAAAACCTAATAAGATATACTGGACATATATATCATAGTGGTCAGACTCGTGCCTACTTATGCATCTCTAGCATAGTGGAGAAAATTACAGCAGCAAGCTGGTCCTGCTACAAACTGAACTTAGCAAGATACAGAGGTTTGCGTAGGAATAACAGGAGCAGTGAGGAATGGAATGCCTCCTAGATTTCTCTCCTCTCCATTTAGTGAGAATGGACAAGGCAAGAATGGGCTATCTCATATTGCAAGAACTACCAAGCAGCAAAGATGCAGGTTTGGGAACACATATGGAAGGCAATCTTTTGGGAATGAAATCAGACCCCATGATTTTGACATTTCATTTTAACATTAATATTTAGAGGTGGAAATCAAGGACCGTGTAAGAATCATTCCAACTGCAGGGACAAGTTGAGAGAATTCATCTGGTTTAAAGGCGGATCAAAGGTCGGAAAAGGCTCTGGGACGAATTATACAGAGAGCGGGTAACGAAACTACAATGATCATCCTCCGACTAGAAAAATAAGCCATGATCTTTCAAGCAGAGGTATACGAAATATTGCATTGTGCACCTGAAATCAATCAGAAAGCTTATGAAAGTAGGGGGATCATTGCAGTGTTCTATTTTAATTACCTTTTTATAACAGTAATTAGAAATTATAAAAGTAAAATATTTGGTTTTTTACTTTGAAAGTTAATAATAGTTGTATTTATGTTTGAAATTGCAATAATTTGGAAAGTAGTTAATTACATTCGGCATAATTATCAAATTGACAAATTTCGGCAGTAGAAAATAATGATTAGGGGGGCTATGTTGAAAATGATTACTTGTGGGAGGAAATTTTATTTATATAAAAAAGAAGGAATAATAATCTATTGTGTATGATGTATAAGTTTCTTTAATATTAAGAAGTTTTAAAAAGAAACAGAAAGACATTCTTAAGAAGGAGCAATAAAAAACAAAAGTTATAAAACTGGAAAATTCTATAATTAGAAACTAGAGAGGTGGAGCATTGGAAGAAAGGAGGAATCGAAAAACAAGCATTATTTTTGGAAATCAAAATGGATCATTATGTTATCATAAAGGAGGAATCGAAATTGGATTGAAAATTGACGGGGGAAAGAACAAAAAATAGAAAGGATTGTAAAATTAAAATTTAATGAGATTGGCCATTGTTTAAGTTGGTTTTGTTATTTTTGTGTAATTTGTATTTTTTTTTTTTTGTAATTTAGATTAACATTCAAATGTTCAGGAAGTGTCCATACTATTCTAATTTAATTTGAAAGTTGATTAGAACTCACATTTGTGTCAGGTGACAACATTAAGTTAAATTAACACACAGCACTATATTACAACAGACATCCATGCGGTACCGAGGGCACTAATGAATCCTAAGATAAAATTGAGAGAGAAAAGATTGGTTTGGGAAGACCGCAATGGAGTCGAATAAGCCGAAGAGTTAGAACGAAAGGGTTCATTGGCTTTATATATAGGCCCACAACCTATTTTAGGAGTGTCTAAAAACACAGCACGAAAATAGGACCAAGGAATTGGGCCAAAGAGAAACAAAGGGCGCTGGAATAATACACCCAAGCAAACTCATGGAAAAATCTTTATTAAGGGACCATTATCCTCAGTAGGAATCATCTAGCCAACCTAATAAACCTCCTAACAAAGCATTGTATACTAAAAAGACACCTACAGAAAATTGGGACCAACACTGGAGATACCAACTGTAGACTGTGTCATGAGAGAACAGAGAACGTTTACCACATTCTGTGTAGATACGAGGCTCTGGACGTAAGACCGGCAATTTTTGACAAGCCAAAAATGAACCCAGAGGATCACGACTAGCAGATGAGTTGACTGCATGCTAATAGGCAGAATGGTCTATGCCAATATGCTAGATAAAAATATCGCCATGAGGACCACTAGAGAGTGTCCTCAAGGGAGCACTGCTACCACTGCTGTGGAGCTTGGTCGTGGATGATATCGTCAGATCATTAAACGACAAAGGAATATAGATGCAGGGGTACGCTGATGACATTGTCGTCGTAACTAGAGGGAAGTTTCCGGGCGTGGTGGCGGGCATCATGCGTAATACACTGCGAATGGTGGAGGAATGGTGCCTTTCACAAGGACTCTTAGTTAATCCATAAAAACAAAGTTGGTTGCCTTTACCAACATGAGGAAACTCAATGACCTAGGCGGCGTTAGACTGTTTGGGCAGGAGTTACAATTAACCAAGGAAGTAAAGTATCTGGGTGTTACCCTAGATACGAAACTGAGCTGGAAAAATCACTTAGTTAAAACAACGACCAGGGCCACGCAACTATTCTGGCGCTGCAGGGAGAGTTGCTGGCAAAACCTGGGGATTAAGGCCGAAGGTGAATCCATTGGCTATTATACTGCCGTGAATAAGACCAGCGCGATAACATACGGGCCAGTAGTCTGGTGGGGGAGGACAGAGTGTCGCCTGCCTAAACGCTGTCAAGAGACAGGCATTGCTGGGTATCACTGGTGCAATTAACAGTACAGGGACCGCCATTTTGGAGACCATTCTGGACCTGGTTAGGTAAAGAAAGTACAAAGAAATGGAGGTCGACTGAAGGTCAGCTCTATACCAAAGCGCTGATAGGGGAGGGGGATGTTAGTTTCTCTGATAACCCACTTAGGCGCAGTAAGAAAGAAACTAAAACCATTACTGGGTAAGCGAACCGTGGTGCAGAAGATGCGAATTACAGGAAGAAACGAGTTTACATGTAATCTGCACATGTGAGGAACTGAAGGCAGAAATATTTCGGGGGAGATTTATTGGAGCCCTCGAAGGTTCTCAAGTTTCCACTGGGCAAGATACTGGGCTTTGTAGAGAATACCAAGACTGCTCGATTGGAAAAAAGAGAATTAAGAGGGATGGTACAATGAACAGCTAGCTCAAGTGCCCGGGCATTAAGTGCCCACTCTAACTTTAATGAATGAATGAAATGAACCCAGAGGATTACTTCGATTAACCAGCCAGAGATCTGTACAGATCAGTACAAGGTTCTAGGGCAGTGGAATGGCCGATGTAATTTGATCAGAAAAGGAAGTGGAAAGCTAAATACAGAAAGCCAAGAGGCTGCAGTTTTTCCGGAGACTCCACGTCAGACGCCGGGCGCAATAAAAGGAACATATCGGTTTTCACCTTTTGTCAGAATGCCGTTCTTTCAAAAGTCAAAATTAAAAACGAATTAAAACAAGCCTGTTAATAGACACATCGCGCTTCAAAGAGAATTAAGTTCGTATACTACACTTAATTGGAAATCTATTACAACAACAACGTCACCTAAATTGCTAGGGTGCGAACCTGTTTTTTTTTGCTCTAACCGACGATTTTTCTTTCTCGGCGGCATTTCGCGTTCTCCCAGCAATAATTTCGGTCAGGTCCGGTCGGCCGTACAGCGCGCACGGTATCCGGGGCTTTGCCGTCTTGATTTACAAGTGTAATTCGGCCGCAAGATCGGTGGTCTGGCAAACTCAATCCCACCAGTGGAGCGCAGTCACCGCAAACAACGATCGGAGATCAGAGAGGAGAGGCCGACAGAGCGGCAGCAGCGGCCGCGTTCAGAAATTGTGGCGCTGTTTCGACGCTGCAGCGACCCATAGCGGACATCAATCACGTACTACCTACTGCGATCGTGGACGTGAATAGCCAAATACATAAACACCGGCGGTATCGCGTCAGGACCTTGTTTATGGGGTGTAAATTTGAAATAGCGTTCCAAATGCAACGGCGCAAATACGATTCACAGGTGGAATAAGGGTTTCGATAAAGCTCCGTGTACTGCTTATACACAGCACAAAATCGTTTACAACTTAAGAAATATTAAGTATAATTTACAAAATAAGTATTTTAGCCAGTGACAATATAAGAATGAATAAAATATTCACAACCAGAGACCTATAACTATTGTTTTGGATATAACCTCCTATCAAGACGGAGGTGAATGTTAATAGAAATAAATGAGTAACTAAGATCTGATACTTATGAAAAATGAGTTTTTTCTCATATATCTCTAGGTTCAAATGATTCGAATGAATATGCTGTATGCAAGGCAATGAAAAATAATTATCGTAGAGCTGTGTCTGGTGCCAACTTTGACTAGTATAGCAATCTACGGTGCATGTAGAAGAAAAAAGCAAAAGTGTTTGGAATATTGTGAATCAATACCGTGGTCGCAAAAATATAAATAATGCATAAATTATAATGATAATAATAATATAATAATAATTCAGCATCCACACCCCAGCACAAATGGGAAAACGCCGAACGTTCGGCATGAGAGTTTAACGTGGTAGCATTGGGTAATATGCATGAACAAGATAGGTTGGTGTTATATGTATGTAAATAGAAGGGTGATGTTACACTGCGACCTAAAAGACCTATTGTGTGCCCTATTCTTGCTGCTTTACAGCTGACCTTCCAATCCTATTCCTTTCAGAGAGCGTAGGATGTCAGAGGGCCCCAGTCTAATCCCCAGAGCGATTTCACATGCTCCCAGGTGCAATACCCTCGAGTTGCACAGTGCTACGCAGTTTGAAAGGAGGTGGATGGGTGTTTCATCCTGTTCCCCACAAAATCTACATTCAGAATCTTTCCCCAATCCAAGCTTACTCAGGTGTCCCTTCAGTCTACAATGGCCTGAAGGTATTCCTGTTAATATGCGAACATTGCTCTTACTCAGGTTGATGCATTCTGTAAACCTCTTCTGGTTATAAGTTCCCAGAAGAATTATACTTTGCCTAATTCTCTGGAGATTTTCCCAGTGACTGGATTTTCTCTACTCCATTCCTATTTTTAGTTTCTTCAGTATTGTACTGCTACTTAACCCGCAAAAGGGTTCAGGCCCTACAAAAGGCATTCCAGCCCCTTTTTTGCGAGGTTATCTGTTATTTCGTTTCCTTCCACTCCTGTGTGACCCGGAACCCACAGGAGGGTTACTTTATTTCCTTCGCCTAGCTCAGGGGTCGCCAAACTACGGCCCGCGGGTCAAATCCGGCCCGCTGCGTATTTCAATCCGGCCCGCAAGTTGTAAGTACCAAACGGTTAAGTCAGCTATTGCCGATAGTTTTTCTCACCCACAATAACGAAAGGTTTACGAAAATTATTGTACCGGGAAGTATCTACATCTACTATTCACCGACTGATAGTCAACTGATGTCGCGGTAAATAAGTTCGGTTAATTCATTTGCTATGAACTTTCGGCGTACTTCGCAATAATATTTCTAACCTTATTTGGAATTAAATTTGAAATATTCATAAATAGATTTGCGATAAAGCTGAAGAAGTGTGCCCAAAGAACAGGGTTTGTTTTTCTGTTGACCTCTTAGTTCAAGCGACTGTCAGATAAATTGAGGATATCACAATACGCCTCTTAATTGAGAAGGCAAAAAATGTCTAGTGGTTTTTGTTAGTTCTTAATGCGTCAACAGTCATTGTTGATATTGCCCAAGTATTTTTGTTTTGTGCAAAGCTTTCAATAAGTCATTGCATAATTCATCAAACACCTCTATCTATTTTGCATTATTGAACCAGTTGTGGCAGTGGTTAACTTTATTGGCTCTCGGCGAGTTAACCATCGCCAGTTTGATGGTGCAATAGTAGAAAAGTTTTATTGAGATTTTTGGAACTCAGAGAAATTCTTAATATTTTTTAAATGAGAAAGAATTTCTACAATCGTTCCGTCCATTAATAGTAATTATTGCTTCTGTTTCTTATGCCCTCTCAACTGAATTTTCGTCCCTTCAAATTATTTTAAATAAAAAGATATTAACATTCGTTGAAGTATTACAAAAAAAAAAATATGTCGCAATTCATTTCTTGTGATCTAGATTGGATTAGAATTTTTAAAAATGGATCCTATTTTACTTCAACATTTTCTGGTCAGATGTTTTCAAGGTGCCCAAATCTTCAGAAGTAGCAGGTATTGAACTACTGAGATGTGTTCCAAATGCCCTAAAATAGTGGAATCTTATTTTTCTTGGCTTTCTTCATAACAACTACAATAGGTTTGTCTTTTTTATTAATAAATTTGTGGTTTCTTGCGTAGTATTTGATTATTTTATCAATCGTTTATTCCAGCATCTTGTTTTCCTGTGTCTTCCAATGTTACTCTTAAATATTTAAATTTCTCATTTGCTCTATTTTAGTATCATTTATTTCAATTTTAGTTTCAACATTCTGGTTTCCGAGAATTTTAGCTTTTTCGATGTTTATTGCCATGCCCTCTTCTTCCATGTTTCCTTTCCATATGTTCAAATTTTCTTTGTTTTTCACTGTCTGTTATTATTACCACATCGTCTGCAAAGATTCCATTATGTAGCTATTTCAATCCTCTGCAAATTCTTATATCACACAAACACTTTATTAACTTTTTGTTCGCATTTTGCCTCATTTTGCAAAATGCGAACCAGATAAACTTTTTAATATTTAATATTTACTGTTTGGTTTATATATTGCGTACTTTTCTAGTTACTAACATATAGAAAACAATGATTATTATAATATTTACTAGCAATAATAATTTATTGTAATGTTATTTATAATCCACCAGGTAAAAATTATTTGACCATTTGAAAAAGTTAATAAATAATAGGAATAATTTAAAATGAAACCACTGAAGCCTATAGGGAATGTTGCAGAAAAATATAAGAATATACAGGGTGTTTTTGAAAAAAGAAAGGTTTGTAACTTTAAGATTCTTTGACAAGTCAGTAATTTTTAAACACTTTGTATGATACGACGGAAACTTTTTGGTACATTGTTTTCGGTTCAATAAAACACAAAGGAACACTTAATAAAAAATATACACGTTAGAGTTTACAACCTGGCCCGCTGAACATAATTTTCGCTACGATTTGGCCCTGTACTAAAAAAGTTTGCCGACCCCTGGCCTAGCTCATTTAATTTCCCTAGGCATTCCCAGACAATCTTGGAACTGATTCATATGAGCTCAGCGCCTTGATGGCTGCCTGACTATCGGACATGATGATAATCTCCTGCTTCCGATAGTTCCTATCCATATTGAACTGAACACATCTTTCAATAGCGTGTATTTCCGCCTGAAATATACTTGAGTATTTTCCCAAGCTTTCGAAATATGTGGTTCTAGGCCCATAGATTCATATTTCAGTTCTCTCTGCCGTTTTGGAGCCATCATTATACCATTTGATGGCATTTCTATTCAAGTTCAAGATGGTGCTATGATCCCACTCGCTCCTGTTATTTAGTTTTATAGTGAATTCCTTCACAAAGCTGAATATTTTTAACATATCATCCCGGGGCATGTCCCAGGTTTGATCACCGTCAGGAGATTGAGGCCTATGCCTAATCATTCCTTCCTTGACCATTCTTAGTGCGTTTCTTTTCGCCACGCCCTCTTCTACAATGTGGAGGGGGGAAAGATCCAATACTACTTCAATAGCTGCTGTTGGGCAGGTTCTCATAGCCCCCGTTATGCATACACATGCTAATCTTTGCACTTTCGAGAGGTTAATTCTCGCGGTGGCCAGATTAGTTCTTTTGCTCCATGCTACTGATGCATAGGTGATGATCCGTCTCACTATCGCTGTATACATCCAAAGCAGTATTTTTGGGTTGCATCCTCAGTTTTTCCCTGCAAAGTTTCTGCACACCATCAGAGCTCTTTTGGCCTTGTTGGTTACTTCAAGTTCATGTTTGTTCCATAGAAGTATATTGTCTAGGGTAAGGCCTAGATATTTAACCTCCGCTCTCCAGTCTTATCTTGCCCATCCAGTTTTATGGTTCTAAGATTGGATTTTCTTTTCCTGAGATGGTCTTATGCCCCACCTCCACCTCCACCGACCTAGTAGACAGTAGTTGCGACATCCATCTAGAAGTCACGCCGTCTACCCCCCCTATTAATTAATGCTTTTTTGACAGACTCGTGTAGAGTGTTGTCAAAAGCACCCTCTATGCCTAGAACGGCGCACACTACGGTTTCTTTATTCGTCAGGGCATCTTGGATATGGTCCGTCAGCTCCACTAATGCAATCTCAGTGAATTTGCCTGATTGATAGGCGTACTGACAGGGGTACAATGGCACCCGCTCCAAGATGTCTGTTCTGATATAGTTATCTACAGCCTTTTCCACCATTTTCAAAAAGAATGATGTGAGGCTGATAGGTCTGTGGGATTTAGGGTGCGAAATGTCCTTTTTCCCTGCTTTTGGTATGAAGGTGGCTTTAGCCCTTCGCCAAACTTCTGGAATGTACCCCAACTCCAGACTACTTCGGCTTATCCGAATCATGTGAGGAAGGATTTTTTCCTGCCCTTTCTGAAGTAGGACTGGAAAAATCTCGTCTACTCCCGGTGTTTTGAACGGCTGAAAGGTATTGATGGCCCATTTTAACCGTTCGCTGCTACATATGTGTCTGGCCATTGTAGTAGCTTCTTTATTTGGTTTTCTATATATCTCGGAAGGATTTTCCGAGGTTCCCACTTTGCTTTCGGGAAAGTGGGTTCCTAGAAGGAGGAGAGCTCTTTCTTCTTCACTTTCAGTGAAGCTTCCATCTGGCTTTCTTAGTGCCATTCCCGAATCGATTCTACCCTTCGCCATTACCTTGTTAAGTCGCGAAGCGGTAGATGTTGAATCTATTTCCTCGCAGAACTTTCTAAAGCTATCCCTTTTCGCCTTCCTAATAGCTTTATTGTAGGAAGTAAGCTTCTCGGTGTAACTCTGCCAATCCCCGTTACGCTTGGCTTTGTTAAAGAGCTTCCGCGTATCGGATTTTAATTTTGACAGATGCCTGTTCCACCAAGGTGCGTCCCTACATTCTTTAGTCTGCTGAACAGGACAGCTCGAATCGTATGCTTCGAGTTTGGCATTGTTCACCTCTTTAAGGTCGTTTCCCAGATCCAGATGATGCCTGGCCTTTCTGGATTTGATGACCTTTAAATTGCTACTTAGATTGGTTGTGTAGTTGTCCCAATCTCTTTTTCTAGGATTCCTCCGGAGTGGTGGCTCTGGAGTCTTCGTCTCTAGTCTGAACACAATCATTCTGTGATCAGAGAGAGAGAAGGTCCACTTGATAATTCTGAACAGCAGACTACAGATGTTATATAACGTCTCATTAAGTGACTTTAAACGTTCTACTACGTTATAAGATATTATTAATATCGGTACAGCTTATTGTCGCTTATTCTAGCTAGTTATGAAAAGTGTCTTTATTGCTGCTGCAGTAAAAATTCAACTTACAAGTTCCGAATGACATCCTTACTTCATAAATCTTTTATAGTTATCGCATCAAAGGCTCTCGCATACTAGTTACAATTCCAATTCAAATCGAAATTCGATTTGTGACATCGAGTATACTACAAATGAAATGATATTAACAATGGAGCTCCTTGGAATATGCAACCCTTCCTATAAAGAGATTTGCATAATAAAACTGCCTGGTGCTCGTTTGCGTTTCGAAATCATATTTACGAGCGCTTCCACGAAAATAATATTCTTTTATCCAACGACGGTCTCTGTGTGCAATTTTACGAGTCAATCAAATCTCCAGAACATCTGCCGAACACGTTGCTCGTCTGTTCCGTTTGTTTTTCGCTTATTATCGTCGCGTTCAAAAGGAAAGGGGATTTGCATAATTGCACTTGTTGTTCTTGTTTTGTGCCCAGGTCGCGTAACCAGCCTTGGTGACGATACTCACTTAAAGTACGTATTCCCTAATAGTGGACGCTCAAACAGATGTACGTAATCATCTCGAGCTCGGAGCTTTTAAAACGGTACTGGCGGATCCTCCTTCATTTGCCGGATATGCAAATTTGATTGTCTATAAATTTTATACGTACACTGTCCGTCCGGCTGTGACCCACCATAAATAAATAATGCGCAGAGGGATTCGAGAACTAGTTTGAAGTTTCGCAGACTGTTTCTTGTCGGTAATAGTCAGCGCAGACGGTTTACCATCAAGTACAGGGTGGACCAAATTCGATATGCTATCTAACAATAATGTCTTGCATCATTTACTTTATTCAATAGCTCGTACCAACATTTAATACTATATTGAAAGTCAACTCGGTCAACGGTAGGAAATTCCATGTTCTTTTCTTCTAAGAGTGATGAAGGAAATTTAGTTGAGATAGATATAGGGTTTTGCACGATATTGAAACGACCCAACTATATTATGAATACATTTATTAATTATCTGTTTGCCAGAAACACAGATTCGTAAAATGCATAAATATGAATGAAGGAAACATATACTTTTGGTATTATGGTAATAATGTACACATCCTACAGATTTAATTTAATTTTAATGCATTGTTAATGGGATGATGAATAATAATATAGATTGCAGGAAGTATAAATACATAATCAAGCAACAAACCCAATTAGCATCAGGTCTATGGAACTAATCGGATTTACTATTGCATATAATTGGGCTAATAATCCTTACGGTTTGTAATGCAGCATGTACTTTGAATCAAAATGGTTCCAAGGGATTATAGAGAAAAAGCTGCAATTTACTTATTACTAATGTCCCCTTCTATTAGGGCACAGAATTTTTAGTTTTGTCTTCATGTTATTTTTTATGGCCCTTAGATAAATGTATTTTATAATGATATTCAATTGTTTTTTTTGTTTACGTGACTCTTGCTTTATTTTGAAATGAAAGTAACATTGTATTCCTTATTGTGCTATAATGTGAATGTATTTTATATGACGCTTCAATAATTTCTTCTTCTTTCTCTTAAGGTTTTAAACAACAAATAACAACATAATATCATTTTAAAGACTGGCAAAGACACTGGAAGCAGTATTATTTAGAAAGAATGACTCATTATGCTAAAGTACAACCTCTACTTATCTCTCAATCGTGGCATATAGGACATAAAATATCTAGAAATTATTATACTACCATTACGAGATTAGAATTCAATCATGGACAATTTCCTGCACATTTATATAAATTAAAAATTACAGATTCAGCTTCCTGTTTTTTTTTTTTAATTTAAACCGCTTGATTTTTGAATGTTCAAAATTATGAAAGATATAGATATCAACTCATGGGAAAGCTTAGTAAAGTATGAATGGAAATGTCTACGAATGTGACCACCTGTGTTTTGATCCATAATTCCAAGACGGTTTACGATGCATTAATCGAGTATCTTTGGAATGCAGGAATAAGGATTTAGGGTTGGAGATAAATTTATTCCGTGCTTAATTTTGTTTTCCTGTGTGGGGAAGTCTTGTTTCCGGTGGCCGTATTTCTACTGTGTATAAGGTCGTCTCGATAGGCCCCGGGAACGTGAAGCTTTGCCCCCCATTCCTTCCTACGTAGGTTCGATAGGTTAGGGGTTTTCGTAGAGTAGTTTTGTTAGATAAAGTATAAAGTAATTAAGATATTTCTATTCTAGTCTATTGCTCATATAGTAAATACATTACCACGTGCAGCGTTGAATAACCCGAGGATCTGTCAGTTGCCCAGTATATCACTTCCCGATTTTGCCCTTATACCTGTTAGTTCGATATTCATTAGGTTTTATTGCTTTCTAAATCATTAATTTCGGGACACAATAGGTTTTTCTGGCCAAGCTGCCTTCTTCGGATCTACACCCGCCCATGGACACAAAAAAAATCATTAATTTATTTTTAGATAGTACATAATGGCTACACTTTGCAGCGGAGATACGAAAAAAATGAGATATGTAGTCCAGGGGTATTTTATCGAGAAAAATCAATCAATTAAATCAGATTTATATTACCGTTCAATTTTCATTATGTGGTATAACATTTCTTATTATTGAAAAATCCAAAAAATAATTTAGATATTTTTATGTGTAACGTTTCACGTTCACATGAAATAAATTGTTTAATTTGTCAATCACATTTAGATTTACGATTAAGAATTTCTAAAACAAAAACAGTTTTGACTCAGCTGTAAAGGCCTACAAAATTTGAAAGTATCGAAAACAAGCGATAAATAAGTTTTAGACCCAGCAGGACTTATTTCCGAAATATTAAATTCCAATTCAAAAACTTTTCGTCAATCATACCTATTGTCAACTCCATCCGTAGACACACTATACAGGGTGAGTTTTTTATCTTGAGACAACGGAATATCTCTAAAACCACTGCATCAAATCAAAAAAAGATCTTAATAAGATTTGTTATAATGTAGAGGTCCCACTGAATGGTGCCGAACTCGATCATCCACCTCACCCCTCCAGAGTGGGAGGGGGGACAACTTTGAAATCTTAAATGGGAACCCCCATTTTGTATTGCAGATTCTGATTCTACGCCATCAAGTATGTAGTTTTTGTTTGAAACTTTTTTTCGATTCGTAACAAATTGCGCTCTTAATTGCAAAAAACATGATTGTGAACGTCTAGAAAAAAAAAACAAAAAAGAGAAGCAAGCAAACATGATTTTGTGTTTTTTTTTATTTTATAATGATAACACTTTGCAAAAATTAAGAAAGAAAATTGTTGATAACCTTAAAGGTAGGATAGATATTTTAGAGAAGAGAAATGTTGTTTATAGAATAAAATCTCAAAATTGTGAAAAAAAAAAGTTGTTTCCGAGGCGTATTTTCAGTAATTTCGCCAAGGCAAATATCTCCCTAAATGGAGGGTGATCTCCATCATGTTCTAAATTCCCTTAACAACTTTATATAGGAAAAGAAAATCCAATCTTAAAACCATAAAACTAGATGGGCAAAATATAGATTGGAGAACGGAAGGCCTTACCCTAGACCCTAGACAATAAACTTGTATGGAACAAACATGAACTTGAAGTAACCAACAAGGCCAAAAGAGCTCTGATGGTGTGCAGAAACTTTGCAGGGAAAAATTGGGGATGCAACCCAAAAATATTGCTTTGGATGTATACAGCGATAGTGAGACCGATCATCACTTATGCATCAGTAGCATGGAGCAAAAGAACTAACCTGGCCACCGCGAGAATTAACCTCACGAAAGTGCAAAGATTAGCATGTGTATGCATAACGGGGGCTATGAGAACCTGCCCAACAGCAGCCATCGAAGTAGTATTGGATCTAACCCCTCTCCATATTGTATTAGAGGGCGTGGCAAAAAGAACCACACTCAGAATGGTCAAGGAAGGAATGATTAGGCATAGGCCTCAAGCTCCTGACGGTGATCAAACCTGGGATATGCCCTGGGATGATATGTTAAAAAAAATCAGCTTTGTGAAGGAATTCATCATAAAGCTCAGTAACAGGAGCGGGCGGGATCATAACACCATCTTGAACTTGAATAGAAATGGCATTAAATGGTATACTGATGGCTACAAAACGGCAGAGGAAACTGGAATAGGAATATATGGGCCTAGAACCACATATTTCGAAAGCTTGGGAAAATATCCAAGTATATTTCAGGCGGAAATACACACTATTGAAAAATGAGTTCAGTTCAATATTGATAGAAATTATCGAAAGCAGGAGATTATCATCATATCTGATAGTCAAGCAGCCATCAAGGCGCTAAGCTCATATGAAATCAGTTCCAAGATGGTCTGGGAATGCCTAGGGAAATTAAGTGAGCTAGGCAAAGGAATAAAGTAACCCTCCTGTGGATTCCGGGTCACACAGGAGTGGGACGAAACGAAATAACGGATAACCTCGCAAAAAAAGGGACTGGAATGCCTTTTGTAGGGTCTGAACCCTTTTGCGGGTTAAGTAGCAGTATAATACTGAAGAAACTAAAAATAGAAATGGAGCAGAGAAAATCCAGTTACTGGGAAAATCTCCAGGGAATGAGGCAAAGTAAAATTCTTCTGGGAACTTATAACCAGAAGAGGTTTACAGAATGCATCAACTTGAGTAAGAACAACGTTCGCATATTAACAGGAATACTTTCAGGCCATTGTAGACTGAAAGGACACCTGAGTAAGCTTGGATTGGAAAAGGAATCTGAATGTAGATTTTGTGGGGAAGAGGATGAAACACCCATCCACCTCCTCTCAAACTGCGTAGCACTGTGCAACTCGTGGGCGTTGCACCTGGGGGCATGTGAAATCGAAGAGGGAGACTTACCTAACTTGGGGCCTTCTGATATCCTGCACTTTCTGAAAGGAATAGGATTGGAAGGCCAGCTGTAAAGCAGCAAGAATAGGGGACACAACAGATCTTTTAGGTCGCAATGTAACATCACTCTTCTGTCTACATACATACATAACAAACTTTATAAACGCCGGCAGGGATGCGTGGAACACGTGGGTACGCTAACAATCACCTGAAGGGATCGATTCTCTTCGTAGAAGTTAGAGGAGATACATACATATAAATGTATAAAGATCTTGAAATTGCACGTATCCCGAAGGAAGAACCTAAGAATCAAAATTCAAAGGTAGAAAATGTGCAAAGAAAAAATGGCGTAAGACGTTTAATCTCCCGATAAACATCGCCTGAAGTCGAAAATGCCTTGAGAAAGTGAAATGCTGCCTACAGTAGATGTGTTAACCACCAAATTCAAAATCAAAGATTCTCTAAAGCCCAAAAGTTGCACATAAAGCGTTAACAACACTTGTCGGAAAGATCAACAACGATTCAACAATCCGCTCGATTCCAAAATCAATCAAAAAATGCTAGCCGAATCCTGTCATTGCTCTTGCTAGTCTGGTGACTCCTACAATAGACCATGAGCTCCTCCTGATGATCGGTTTATTGTATTTAGGCATTCTTCTTATTTTTTTGGTAGCCTTTGAAGCATATCAATCAACGGCATAGCTGCCAAAGAGAATATCATACTTGTCATTTTCTGTTGGAATTCTTTTGTGGAATTAAATCAAAATTGACCAGGTAACTTTCGCCACATTAGATTTCTATTATCATTCATCATTTATAGAAAATTTTCCCGCATTTAATAGCTTTAACTAGGGGAATATAATTAGAAAGGAATTAATGCAAGCTCGATTGTAAATCTCACTATATCTTAATTAGAGCGGTAATTTAAGAGCTGTCCGACCAAATTGTAAAATTTAATTAATTGCAAGATTCCCCCATTTCCCCAGTATACTACACCTGAATTCCGCTCTACCTACTGACTGTTAAATTTCGCGAGGGCAATACATTCGCATCTATGCGCAGTAAAATTCCAATTCGTAAGACAATAATGCTTAATATTGAATCGCGAAATTAATTCGACTTAGGATAGCGCGATAGGATTTATTCTCTGCAACAGCAGTACAGGCGCCTTAATATGCGTGTTAAGGATTCTCGGAACATACGCAATTGTGTTTTCGTAAACTTCGATGTTGCGTCGTCGTCGGATTTCAATTGTGTAATATACAGTTGTAAGGGTAACGTGAGATCTAATTAACTTGTTGTTGCTCCGTTAAGCGTAAATTACGTACACAAGGCGAATCGGATAAGATATACGTAGGTAAACGTAGAATGTCTAGAAACTTCGCCAACAAGCGTTAATTCCTGAAATTATTATGGAACTTTCCCGAATTAATGTAATATAAAAACCCAGTAAATACCTGAGCGGATTCAATGTTCTTATTTGTAAAGGTCGAGCTGCGTACCATGTATGTATGTATTTATTTATTATTTATTTATTTATTTATTAATATTTATTATCCAACAGCAGAAAATCTGCTAATTACAGGATAAACTTAAAATAATTAAAAATATATCTAAGAAATCAAACACGTTAATGAACAAAAGAAAGAAGAAAACATTATGTTAAATTGCATTATAAAGCATATAGGAAAAACCATAGTGTAATGTAAATAAATTACACTAACTATTACAGAATGCCTAACTTAAATTAATGATAAATGGTAATAATAAACAGGCAAAAAAATAAATAAAAAATACCCAAGAAAATCTATAAAAATTATGAATTAACCAAACTTATTTTTACATCATTTTTTAATGAATAGAGACTAACATTAAAAAGGTCTATATTATCGCAAATTGAATTAACCCTCGAGCACATGGATGGTATTGGAGACGGAGAATAATTATGTGTATTTGTAGAAGGAACATAAAATAAAGGAAAAATTCTACTGCCCGACCGAGGGATGCAAAAAGGGAGGGACTCAAGTACCAGGCTGTCCTTCACATATCCGTGTGTTAGTTTATAAATAAAAATGATCTGGGAAATATGCCTCCTAGTTTCGAGAGATTGGTAATTAAAGAAATTACATAAACCACTGTAAGATTAATTATGGTTTAAATATGTTTTATATTTACGATAATACAGAATTTTTAAAAACTTCTTTTGGACCCTCTCAACAAGGTTAATATATTTATTGTAGTAGGGACACCAGATAATTGAGCAATACTCCAATTTCGAACGTATGAAGCTGTTATAAAATACAATTAAGGCAGCATTATCACGAAAATCTCGAGTGTTAGGCGATAGAAAACCCAACATCCGCAATGCATTCGTAGTGATGTCATGTATATGCAAACTAAAAGTTAATTTATTGTCAAAAAGAATACCAAGATCCCTCACGTTGTTACATCTCAGCAGTGTTTCTCTGCCAATAGAGTAATTAAAAGTTACAGGAACTATATTACGTGTAAAAAATACAACTTTGCACTTATTAATATTCAGATTAAGATGATTCAATTTACTCCAGGTGCTGACAGCATCAAGATCTCTCTGCAAACTCTCACAGTCCTCGATAGATGTAATAGATCGAAAGATCTTAAGATCATCTGCAAAGAGCAAGCATTTGGACGAAATGCAATCCGTAACATAATTAACAAAAATAAGAAACAAGAGGGGCCCCAACACAGAGCCTTGAGGTACCCCACTTGAATTTAAATAGTAGAAAGACTGGTATCCGCGATATTGTACAAAACTGAATCTATCAATAAGATAAGTCCTAAGCAAATCGATCAAGCTGGATGATAAACCAAAGTATTCTAGTTTTCTGAGTATTATAGCATGTTGTACTTGATCAAACGCTTTAGGGAAGTCGGTGTAAATTGAATCAACCCTAGAAGTCTCCCAGCATTGGGGAAAGTGTTTCTTCTTCAGTGCCAGATTAAAAATATGTAGCAACGCATCTTGAATAACAGCAGCACAATCCTTTAATAAAAACGCTGGAATACCATCCGTACCCATGGTCATAGTACTCGGCAAAGCTTGTATTCCTTCATGCACATCTTCTATATTGAAGTTGTCTACAGTAAGCGAGCTCAGTATCCCGGCACCGGAAAGATCGGGAAGGTTCTCATCACATGGCGTAGCATAGACAGAAGCAAAGTAGGAAGCAAATCCATTAGTTATTTCACCAGGTGATTCAAGACAATGATCACCATTCCTCATGGATCCAGGTATACGTGTTTGATTTTTCTTTTCATTAATATATGACCATAATTTTTTGGGATCATTTCTGATTCCAAGAAATTTTTATAATCATTATTTATACCTTTTCTAACTAGTTTGTTGTTATGTATGTATAATTGCAAGTGTGATATTACACTGCAATCTAAAAGATCTATTGTGTTCCCTGTTCTTACTGTTTTACATCTGGCCTTCCAATCCTATTCGTTTCAGAAGGTGTAGCATATCAGAAGGCCCCAGGTTAGGTAAGTCTCCCTCTTCGATTTCGCGTGCTCCCAGGTGCAACGCCTTTGAGTTGCACAGTGCTACGCAATTTGAGAGGGGATGAATGCCATACTTTTTCCCAATCTGCTCCAGTGGTTTTGCTCCTCACTTTGTTCCTTCCTTGTAAGGTACTCTCATTTTGGAAGTGGAAGGCTTCTTATGGAGGTCCTGCTCCAATTCCTGTTTATTAGCGATGTCGTCCCGCTCATAAACGTCCTTCCTCCATGGTTGATCCCACAAGTAGCTAGGGAAGAAAAGGTCCACCTCTACAGAGCCCCGCATGCAGAAGTAAGGCTAAATACAATGGGTTGCGGCCAGGTGCCCAAGGTTGGACTAGTAGACTGGTCTTCTATCCAGCCACGCATCCCATCAGCCTAGTCCGCGACCTTAGGATTTAGGTTTTTGTTGAGGTTGTCTCCTCTCGGTCAGTGCAATTAAGCCAAGACCCCCCATCCCTTTCGGGACTGGTTTTAATAGTTGGGAGTTCGGTAGCGCAAAGCAACTAATAGCCTCGTGATAGAACCTGGTGGCAAGCCCTTAGCCACGACACGACAGCTCGGACGAGGGGGGAGTGGTTCAGCGGCGAACGGTCTTACATTCATCCTGCGTCGGTCTTTAAGTAGAGAGACGAACTTATAACCGCCACTAACTATCTCGTCTTGAGCGAACCCTGGCAAGATGGCCTTTCCCCTATCCACCACCTCGGAGACGTTTCTGGTAGGTACTCCCAACCCCCAGGTTTATAATAAATTAATATGGCCGATTTTATCCACGAACGTGTGGAATTAGTGACTTAGTATTATGGGAATTCGCACTGGCGAGGTGGATGACGAACCGGTGGCCTTTTTAGGAATTTCATTAGATTCAAAATTATTATGGCAGCCGCATGTGGACAAGATCACCACGTCTATTACCTCGGCGATTTATTTATTGAGGAACATGCAAGATATAGTTCCCATGAACGTACTTATGTCGGCTTACTTCGCTTATGTTCAGTCGCACATGTGTTATGCTGTTGTTGTTTGGGGGCACTCCGCTGCGGCGGACAGAGTTTTTGCCTTGCAGCGTCGCGCTGTACGACTTCTGGCTGGCCTGAGCCATAGGGAAGACTGCAGAGGGGCTTTCCGATCTCTTAAAATACTTACTTTTCCGTCATTGTATGTTTACTATAATGTCTTACACGTTAAACTTAATTTAAATAGTTACTCCTCCTCTTTTGAGGTTCACAATTGCGACACCAGAAGCAACAAACATTTATGCTCAAAATTTAGCAGGCTCTCTAGAACCCAGACAGGCATTAACTTTTTGGCACCCAAATTTTTTAACAAATTACCTGATAAATAAAAATTTGGAAATTTCGAAATTCAAAGTAACTTTTAAGAAATATTTATCCAAAAAGTCCTATTATAATTATAATCAATTTTTATGTGACTCAGTAGAATTAAGTGATTTTGTCTAGTTTTTATGTATTTCTTTTTGACATGTGCAATCTTTCGAAAGCATCAATAAATTATTATTATTATTATGAGAATGGGAGGTGCGATAGAGCTACAACTCGCTTATTTAACGAAACTCATGAAGGCCAAAATGTACAACACAAGTACGTACTGGAGTTAATCCAAAAAATTATGGAAACAGGCTCTGTGCATAACATATACATTCATCGGGTTGTCAACAATGAAGATATCAACATCGAAGTCTTAGGTCAGTTCGCATTGCTTGGAAATGCGACGTCGATGCAACAGATATCTCAAGCATTTGTAGAATGCTCAAGAAGCTCAAATTTCATCCCTTTAAAATTATACTTTTACACGAATTGAATGGAGGATGAATTTGACAGGAGGTTGGAATTTTGTGAATTAATGACTGAGCGTCTCAACAATAATCGAACCTGACTGTACAATATTTGTTTTTCGGACGAATTTCATCTTTTTCTGTGAACGGCGGAATAAATCGTCACAATTGCAGATATTAGAGCGACACTAACCGCCATTTTCTGCTAGAAATGCACATACAACGGCCACAGGAACTTAATGTATGGGTTGGTATCGTTGGCGATCATTTCATTCAGGTCTTCAAAAATGTACACCTGTACCGATTTGTTTTACCGAAATAGCTCATTAAATAACTAACACGAAATACCAATAAACTTCTGTCTCACAAATTCTTTAATCTTAAAAAGAATTCTTTTGTCTTAAAGAATTTGTGAGACAAGAGTTTATTGGTATTTCGTGTTAGTTATCAGTATATCTCACAGTGCTCGATTTACCTTCTATTTAATTATCTCATTAGAATTCTGTGAACTTCTAATGGGAATTTCACTATCAAACTTGCAGCAGAGTATTCATGGTCAACTGTGATAGGTACCTATATTTCAGGAGAATATCTTTATACAATTTCAACTACAGGTATTTATACGTGTCCTTATCTATCGTTTGTTTGTGCGAGGTATCCTGCCATAGTGTTTTTAAATGATAGTAATGCCTCATTACACCATGCCGTCTTCATTGCAGTTACCAAGATCATCATAATTGGAGTTCACAGAGAGAATTTTTTTTTAGAAATTGACTTGAAGGAGACGTGCAGTAAATCTAACCTAACGCTTGAATTAATTTCAAGCGCAAAAGCTGTTTTCTAAAATATTTTTTTTTTAGTACACTATACCAGAAACTAGGTCGCGCGCCACCAACTTCAGCCGTGTTTTTGTGGTGTAATAGATATTGATTCAGTTATTATTCTAAATACTTTTGTTTACATTTTTGTTCTATGATCTGTAGATGTATTGACAAGAATTTAAAAGGAACATCTCAGTAAATAAGATATAATGTGCACTAAGAAGAAAGTAGGCATTTCACAAAATAAATGAAAGCAAATAGGTATTACGTGTGTAGCTTAGCTTAAACGCAAAATATGTTTTAATTTCATTATGAAACGTATATTAATCCATTGGGCCCACATTTGCGTTTTAGCTTTTGCTCAATTTACTTCAACTGCTACTTATTTTGAGCAATAATCTATTTTCGTTTAAAGAGTCGCGTAATTAAAATAGTATGGTATTACTTTGTATGTTATCTGCTTCTTTGTTTATTGTACGTTACATTTGCCGTTCAGCAATTCGCACGGTCCTCTCAAGTAGGACGTCTGAAAGTCAGAAAAATAACGCCTTCGGTCATACTTGCGCCCTCCTATAAAGAGCAGCGAAACTAGTTATCGGTGCGAATTGACGTCACAATGAAAGTTTATAAAAACCCTTAACATTGCGGTTTACAATTAATTATTTCGCGATCCTTCAATTTAGCTTCAGGAACAAGCACGCGCCCCCTTCGTCGAGTGTTTCTAATTCTTAAAATTAAAACTTCTCATCTTAAAATTTTGCATTTAAAATTAAGCCTAAAAAAATCGAGAACAGGAAGCAAAAGCTTTCCTCGTGAGGTGATTAGTGATTTTGTACTAAAACCGTTTAAATTCCCCCTTTTATTTTGCTTAAATTTTTGTGGGTGTTGTGTAAAGTTTTGTGCCTTAAAAATTTGGATTACGAGAAGAATTATTTTTTTTCCCACATCGGCTGGTAAGATGTTCAAAGAATCTGCTTAAAACTAACCAAAGCAATTACGTGAAAACCGTAACTCGTTCGCTCTCTCTCTCTCCTTAATAATAAATGTGTAAGAAAAATTATTGAGCTTATGTTAACACAGAATAAAATTTTAAAATATTCGTTAAAAAAAAAAGTGTTTTGTTCATTCCAGTTCACTTGTTATTTTATTTAATTGTGTAGTTTATTAGTTTTTTTTTAATGTCTTAAAATATCCAATATATAATTGTAAAAATATAAGTCGTTCTATTATTTCGCCATTTAAAAGAAGTTCAGTTTGAACCCTTAGGAAGGGGTTGGAGAGGAAGTTATCATCGGTAAGAGAAAGCCGACGAGAAGGGTGAGTCGACAATCATTAAGCTAACTAACGGCCTCTGCTGTCACTGACGGTGCAAACACAGTTGGGAAACATCTTTGGCTAAAATTACTAAAACCATTCGCTACCGAACAAAAAGTTTGTTTCCCAGCAGTGGCTCGCCGGTCAAAAGAGCAGGAGGGGTTGTCTACGAGACGGAATTTGGCTTGTCTCGTTTGAATTTGGGCTAGCCATCCCCAAAAGTTTCCAGACAAGAAAACCCGTTCCGTTAAATTGTACGCCGAATATTCCGTCGCGCCATCTTTGCACCACCAATTTAATTAATATGTTTTCCCCACTTACCATCAGATGCCCCTACTTGTCAAGGCATAAATTTTGTCTCTCTCCTTATATCTTTTAACGTTTTCTTGTCTAGGTGATCGCTCTCTTAAGCTTTGTCCACACCTGCATAAACACACATTGAGTCAAATTGAGGACGTCAAGTTCTGGGAGATATGCAAAATATTTTGAGGCTTAAAATATTTGCGCACCCATATTTTTCCGACCATAAATGATGAAAAAAAGCACATTGAAATGCCTCAATAACTTCAGAACTTGTTATTTATTTAACTCAACGCATGTTTATGCACAGGTGGATGAGGCCGTATGAGTTATTTGCAAATCAAGGTCACGTCGATAATGTAGTTTTCTAAATGCATACAACGCTATCACTTCACCACATGAACTAATTTACCACGTGATTATTATTAACAATCAATGGAAGGTTGATCCAATTTGTTAATATTGCGATTCTACTCCCTGCATCAGCAAAAAAATATATTTACCGTGTTTTTCTTTATATACAGAGCCTCTTTTCACTAATAAAATTGTAAACACACTTTTCCATCACTCTCCTTTTTCACTTCTTATTGTTATAACCCCTCAAAACAAGTTTTTTCTGACAAAAAATTTGCCTCCTCACAGGAGGCCTCATTAAGCCAGTATTGTTTCCGTAATTTTCAGCGACGGTTTTTAGGTTATTCTTCTCCGCTTCCATTTAGGTATATTTAAAATTTTTGTCGTCCCATTTATTTTTTTTTTCGGTTTAATTATACCACTTCTTTTAATATGGGAGGATTGTGTGCGGCTCTCGGGAAAACAAATTAAAATCGGCAGGCTATTTTCTTACAAATTTCCTTCGTAACTGCTATTTGAAAATAATCCTCGGCAAATTGTTAAGTAAGTACTTTATATTTTATTACGATAACAGGTACTTTGTTTTATTTAAATTTTTGTTCTTAGCACACGAACTTTTCTCTCCTATAAAATATATAATATTTATTCCTCTTGAAACAGCATGTTTACCTCGTCACCTGTTATTTATCACTATTATTACAGACTAATATACATACAACATATATTAAGCAAATTAAATAAAGATATATTGAGCACGGCGAATGTAAGAAAATTTATTAAAAGTAAGAATACGCATACAAAGGTTATGCGGTAGTACTCCTTGATAAGAATACTTGTATAAAAGATTTTGAAGATACGTTAGTAACAGGTCCTTATGAAATAATGGTAAAAGATCCTTTAAGTAAATCTACCAGGGAAGTTAGTAATGTATTAAAAGAATGTTCAAACTATTCAGGGTGATTCTCAATATATGCGACAAACTTTAAGCGCTGATTCCTGGGGTTATTTTGATCATAAAAGTTCATAAGAACATATGTCCAAAATCGCTTAGTTCTAAAGTTGTACAATGTTTAATAGTAAGTTAACATAATTAATGTTTTTATTATAAATTAACAAAATATTAGCAAACAAAATTAACTTATACTAACTGTTGAAAATGACCGCCCCACTGCAATACAGCTTCTATCCTCCGTCGTATTGACTGGAGAGTCCGTTCTAAAATACCAGTGGTTTTTCGAATTGTTTGAAAAGCTGCGATAATACATTTCTCAGTTCATCGACATTTTCAATGGAGTCATAAAACTAATGATTTAAGGTGACCCAGAGAAAAAAGTCCAAAGGATTTAAGTCTGGAGACCGAGGAGGCCACGGTTGTGGACCTCTCCGTCTATCCACCGATCTGGATACATATTGTCCAAAACTCGCGAGCACTAAACTAAAATGCGGTGGAGCACCGTCATGCATAAATACATTTGTAATCTTAATTGCAACGGAACTTCTTCCAGCAGTAGGGGTAGCTCTCTTCAGAAACTTGCGGTATACCTCGCCATTTAACCACGTCGGTAAAAAATGTATACCTATCAAGTGATCTCCAACAATTCCGGCCCACACATTGACAGAGAATTGATATTGATGGCGGGCATTCACTAGTTCGTGCGGATTTTCTTCGGCCCATATGTGATTATTATCAAAATTAATAATGGCGTTTCTAGAGAAAGTAGCCTCGTCGGTGAAGAATATTTGAGCCAAATAGTCAGGATTTTGTGCGATTTTGTGTTGCATCCATTGACAAAAAGCCACTCTTTGCGGAAAATCTGCCGGCAAAAGTGCCTGCACCCGTTGAATGTGATATGGATACAACAGTTGATCTTTCAATATTCTCCAAACTGTGGCCTGACTAATGTTTAAAGCAAACGCAATTTTTCTGGTGCTTGTAGTAGAATGTTCCTCAATTTCATTTAGTACCATTTCTTCAACTTGTGGAGTTCTCACTGTAGATGGGTGCCCATTATCCGTCGTCAGTTTTTAAAAGTTCCCGTTTCACTAAGACGTTGGTGAAGACGGGCAAATATTGAATGATGCGGGATGATACGGTTCGGGTATCGTTCTTCATAAAGACACGTAGCAGCATGCGAATTTCCATTAACAAAACCGTAAACGAAATGCATATCATACATCTCAGTATTCGTGTAATTCATTTTAGAAAATAGAAACTGGCAATAAACTGAATAAATACTCTGACAACTATTGACAAATATTGAAATGACAAATAAACAATTCCCTCTCAACGCGATAGTTTTGAAGAACCAACTGTGATATTATATCGTGTTAGTCATAGTTCATAATTTATTATTAAACATTCAATAACTTTAAAACCAAATCGTTTTGGACATATACTCATACGAACTTTTATGATGAAAATAACCTCAGAAATCAGCTCTTAAAGTTTGTCGCATATATTGAGAATCAGCCTGTATAGATAAGACAAATCAAGTTTTAAGCTTAAGTTTAATAATCCTAACTAGATGTGTATTGCTTAGATAGTGCATAAACAATCGTAGGGATATGACATTATATTGATATTTTTTTTCAATTGTTACGATTTAATACCGAAAACCAGTAGTTATGAATAACTACTTGAAACTTGCCAAAATTTCAGCTTTATAACTAACCTCCTTCAAGGTGTTGCAATTTTTTTGGCATGCAATTTATAATATATCTATCAGCTATCAGTTGTTAATCTGTTTATACCTAAGGAGCAACTTCATCTCCCAGCATTCGTCAAGGAGTAAGGAAAACTATGAAAAATCATATTCAGGGGTGAAGCAAAGCCAGAGCTTGTTACTAGTAGTGATGAGCGCAACGGTTATTCTTAAATCACGTCGTGAGTCGTGAATGTGATTTACAAATATCGGTCGGTGATTATAAACGGTGATTGCGATCAGTGTATTGACTCATCGATATCATATCTTGGTATAATCACGTATAATCGTGTGTACTTCTCATAGGTTGGTAAGGTTAGGAGGTGAGGAGTTTTTCTTTTCGCGTTAGAGTTACCATGCACATTTTTGGTTTTGGAAAACATTTATATATCAAAAGAAAAACTAAAATTTATATTTTTACAAATTTGTAATAAAAATAACTGACATAACCGCAATGCGAAAAGCAAGGATGGATATCAGTTCTGAGATACATTACGTAGTTTGAGAAAATACTATATATATATATATAGATCTATAGAAATGTTTTTTATGATTTTTAAACTTAATCTTATTTTTATGTTTTAATAACAATTATAACACAGCATTAGACAAAGTAACATTTGACTTAAAGTTGAAAAATTTATAAAATTCATATAAGAGAAAAATATTGTAAATCTACATATTTCTGTAAGAAGAACATTAATGGAAAGATTTGTATACACACTTGTTTTCAAAAATATGACAAATAGTGAACATAAAAAATGAAATAAAGTTAATTTCATTTTGTAACATTTACAATGATAAAACACAGATATAATTCTTAAAGTGAGCGAAAATTTAAAACAAAGCTGTGATTTAATACTACTACCTACAATTTAATAAAAATACTTTTGTTTTTGAATTAGTACTTTAAAACTAATAATATAAATTTAATCTTATAACACAATATCCCCTCTAGTAGCACGATTTAATTTCCCACATTATTCTAAGTAACTTCAACAAAAAGCATCAAAGTAATAATCTTGTAATCTAATCAATCTAATACAAATCATGGTAATTTCGCGTTCCAATGTTGAGTTCCTAAAAATAATTGCCGGAATTTAAATTTTACTACTAGAGGCCATTAGACAGTAGGAAAAAATAAATACACATTCATTATATAGTTGCAGATATAATATAATTATATAAAAGAATATCAATATTTACTTTGAAAAACATAAATATATTGTAAGAAGATAACCTCCGTCATTTCTAGCTGATGTAATAATATGTATGTTCATTCATCGGTTTGATATATTCCATTTTTAATAGGCAACCGGGAATCACAGTTTTAGGCTCGTTAATTCACCGATATTATTTGTTCACTAACCAATGGCCAAGCAGTGATCGTCAATTTGCTGTGCGCAGTCGCGCCTCGCCGTTGATCGTTACCGCAATCAGGAATCACGAATCACTGCTTTTAGAATTCTTCATTCACGGTCGTGATCCGTGATTCTCCAATCACCGTGAAAGAATCACAGTTCGTGAAATATCGCTCATCACTAGTTACTAGTAGCCAGCAGATCATTGTTATTATCCTTCTCGGTTTTGAAGAGTCAGCCTCCACATCCATTCAAACTCGATAACCAGCAGCGTCATCTTTAGGTTGCTCATCCGCTCTTCACAGATCACGAAGCTGTCTCCTCTATCAGCGAAAGAACGGACCATCGCAATGAACTGAAAGCAAATAAAACAACCAATACCTTCCAAAACTATCTGAGCTTTGTATACTAACCTTTTCTAATTTAATTCTAATTTAAAAATTAGACTTTTCTTAGTTTTTTAATCATCCAATAAATTTGCTTGCGACCACAACTAGAATGCACTATCGTTTAGCTACTATTTGTGCAGATACAATAAGCGCAAATTCCGAAAACAGAAGTTTTCCTACTAATAGCAGCCAATTAAAAACGAATACACGAAGGAATGGTCATTAATGTTAAATAATGAAGGCGCTGAATGTAAATTACACCCTATTTAAAGTTTGTTTTTTTGTATCTTAAATAAAGGACATTAGCAGAAGTTCTAGCACTTTAATTACTATGCTAGCCTGTTCTTCGAAGGAAAATAAATGTTACCTAGTGAGAAACATAATGCTTTGTAAAATAAATAAACATTCTTCGAGCGTGAGAATTTAATTTCATTAAGTTTTTTTTTGTGTATCAATCATTAACAATGTTGCGCCACGCGCAGGTGAACGATGTAATTAAATCTTCCACACTTTTCCACTTCCACAACATCTTCATCTCGTAAATGCTCTACACGCTCATCGCATTACGCGAAGTTCGTCCATTTAATATTTTATCGGAGCACTAACGAAACCATTATTTATTCCCCGCTTCGGTATTTGCATAATCAACGGCGGTTGTTTTATCGACAAGCGTGAACCAGACCGGATATCCGTCACGCTGTTAAACGGGAAGTCGTCCCTTGATCCGGTCTACACAGCCAACGCTTCCTTGACGTAATCCTAATAATGGTCCTTTACAAATGGATGCAATTTTGATCGCGATACGAAAGAGTGGGATTGCCTCTAAATTATACACGGAATACGGCGAAATCCGTTGCTAAATTAACGATATTCAGTTTATCGCGAGCGATCGGTATTACCATAGCCGTTGCTTTATGTTATCTCTTTATTCAGCTTCCTGGCGCAAGTTCAAATTAGCTAGCTGTAGCGTCTGCAATTGCTTAATTACTTTTATTAATTGAAATATCTTGATGGCAACAAAAAGGAAACAGAAATCGTATTTTCAGCACTGCAAAAGAAAACATTGTTTGTATTTAAAACTAAAATGTTTTCGTTTGTGGTTAGCTTTTATAGTGTTTTGTTATTAGTTATTTTTCTCTCACAAAAGAACAGGGAAGAAGTTGGAAGACTTTGGTTCACCTTTAAGGGGTGTAAGCTAACCCTGAAGTTTAAAATATATTCGGATTTTTGCGGTACATTATTACTACGAATAAAAAGAAAATAAGATTGTTAATTTCAAAATGCATAGATTTATCAAACTAACGCAGATGAGGTCTCCCTCTATGTATCTCCGTGATATACAGGGTTATTAATTAATTGTAGGCCGACTAGCGTTAATTAACGCTGATTAATAATTATTATATAATTAACGCAAGTATAGTAGCTTAAAGTCGGCCTACAATTATTGTTATCCTTTATAGATACATATTGTAGATTTAGATCGATAATTTAGCAAATATCTTCACGTTAATAATGAGATTTCCATCTTAAAGTCTCATTCATTTATTCTTTCCGCTTATTAAGTATATATACGACTTTCTTCGTATAATGCATTGGGTTTGACCAGTAGCACTGAAGATCCTTGGTAAGGTGAAACATATGTATGCTAATATCAACCTAGTGTTACACACGTTTTTAACGTGACCTAATGTTAAATTTCACATAAGATTTTGAATTTACATACAACTAAGTAGAGACCGGATTATACATATGTAAAGAAAAACTGGAATATATGCGCATATATATGTATCGATTTTTGAGAAAATATGCATAAACCTGGGGCATATATGCAAAAAAATTGCGACAATATGCAACATTTTTTACATAAAATAAATAAGAGCAGAAATTTAAACATTAACTTTATTGCACAATTTTTTTTTCACAACATATTTCTAAAACAATTTATAATTAAATGTTTTTCAAAATTGTGTAAAAGAAAGTTTTGTCTTCTATCAGAATACATATGTTTCGAAATAGAAAAGCTTCTTTCAACATCCACAGATGTAATTGGTGCATTTTTTAACTTTGCAATACATTCTAAACTAAAATTAAAGTAGAAATCGTTTACTGTTTCACCTTCCAAAATTTTCTTAGTTTTCTTCAATTTCAAATACCCCGCATTTTTATTTATCACTTTTTTAAATTCATCGTATATATAATTACCTATTATACCCTTAACCTTCTTACATAGCATATCAAATTTGTCTACTATTTCGACTGATTCCGAGAGCGACATCGCTTGCGTTTCTAGTTTACGAATGGAACTTGAAACAAAGCTATAATTTGACTTAATATACAAAAGGTTTTGTAGCAATTCTGTTGATGTTACTATCTTTTTACAGTTTTCTAGAGCAATGCAGTCAGCAGTGATTTTAAGAATTACATTTTTTATTCCTTCAAAATTATCGGCGAAAAAAATTGCAGCCTCTAACCATGTACCCCATCTCGTAATAATCGGTTCAGGAGGCAACTTAACACCGGGAAGTCGCTCCTTATAAAATTGGATTCGTAAAGGTGCTTTTAAAAATACTTTTTTCACATTGCTAATTAAATCATTAATCAAAGGGAATTGATTCCTAATGTCTTCGGCTACACGATTGAACACATGAGCTAAACAAGTGGTATGAATAATGTTACTATAAGAAAATTTTAATTTTTGCGCGGCTTTTATCATGTATGGTGCAGCGCCGGACAACATTAGTCAATTTTTTTCACAAGGTATACTTTCAGGTAAAAAGAAATTTGATAAAACCTTCTTGTACGAATTGGGCAATTGTCACATTATTTGTTTTTTGAAGTTCTTTACAATAGATTAAATATGATTTACCTACAATATCTTCATGAAGAATTTCTATCAACAAATGGCATATAACGGCCACACTTATCCGTACTTTCATCTACCATGGTATAAATAAAATTATTCCTTATCAATTGTTGAATTTCTACTATTGTTTGCTGGTAACAAGATGTGACATAATTTTTTCATAAGGTACTTTCGACAGGTATATTATATTTGCAATATTTTTGCAGAAATGATGTCAAATTAACATTGTTTAATCTTGCTAATGATATGCGAAAATAATGCGTTACATAGATCCGTATTATATTCTTCTTGTTCTGAGTTTCGTGAAGTTAATGCTACACATTGACGTATAGATTGCTGCACACATGCTGATCGCTTTAGTTTTTCACATTTTACAGTATATGATGGGGTTCTAGCGTGTTGATCAATTAGGTATTTTCTCTCAGAAGACACCTAGAACAACAATTGTCATTTTATATCAAAAGTTAAAAAATTTAAAAACAATTGTAAAGCTTTTAGTAAACTTAAACTTACCAGTTCACTGTAGGCTAGACAAAATGTTTTATCGCCATTCTTTACCAGTTCAGAGTATGGCTTAATCCATAAAGAAATTTTGTTCGCTATACTAATTGTATGTACGCACAGTATTTAAAAACGTAACACAATTACATGCTGTTTCGCTCAAAGATATTCAATGAATGAATAGTTATTTGGGAATTAATAATAATAAAATGTATTTACCACATCCCTTCTGCTAGGCGAAATTAAGCACGTGCAGTTCTTGGAAAAAAGTATTAGAGAAACCAATGTAAAAGATTTGTCGTTCTGAGAATTGTCAGTTGTCGATCCACATTAGGAATTACTAGGAATTTTTACTAATAGAAGGGATAAGAAAAAGCTTAAATATGCAATATATGCAATCACTAATTAATATAATAGCGCTAATTAATTTCAATTAGTGTTATACGTCTACATATAGACTATAATTAAAGATATGCAAAAAATAAAATATATGCACTTTGCATATAATCCGGTCTCTACAAATAAGTATGTATTCGAAATAATAATAATTTTTTCAGTTTGTACTAGTTCTCAATTTGATAAGTAGTATACTATAGCAGAACGTCAAATATATTTCATTGTGTTATTAGTTTAAGGTTTATTAATAATAAAAAAGTCGCTAACACCAAGAAGAAATAATTTAAATTATTGGGATAAGTCTTAATTAATATCTGTTTTGAGCTTAGGCACAAGAAAGAGTGAGCTTTGATTTCATAATGTCACACAGTTTGTGGAAATTCTAAGCTTACTCTGGATTTTCTCAAGAGTATGCACGAGCTAACATATAAACAGATATACATACCTATATATATACATGCATGTAGTACATGTTCATAAATCTCTAATACGTAGCTTGTACTGCAGGAATGCATTTTTCCCAGGAAGTAATAATCCGTTCCTATGTAAATATTTAAATAAACACGAAATGAGTTTTAAAATTGGACGTATGCTTGGTTAGAGACGTCAGCACTCAGGTGCATATCGATTTTAACGAAGTACATGATTTACTGCGGCAAAAGAACGAACGCGTCTTTCAGCGTTTGGAATAAAGAAAGATGTGTTTGCGTTTTGAAATTTTGGTTTTGAATGTACGCAGAAAGCAAACAATTAATCATAATGCTAAGGAGTTGCGTTTTTGAGTAGTATTTTCTTTATATAAATGAAATATGTACCTTATCCATAGCCAGATGAATTTTAAAAAAAAAAGCAATTCTAACTAAAACGCTTTAATCAATTATTTATTTGCTTTATTTTGCTTTTAATTCTCAAACATGGTATTTCCTGAATAAATAAAAATGTTTTACAAAGCATAAAAGGAAACTATGTTCACTTGATTGAGCTTGCTAATTGTTGAAATACGTTTCAATAGATTATCAATTGATGTCTGAAACCTCAAACGAGGTAATTAAAAATTGAATGGATTTACTGTAGATCCACAATGCTTTAGGTAATTGAATTGGCTTCCTATAGTCAACAATTTGACTGATTATCTTTTCATTATATGTCGTCACACTTTCTGAATGCCTGGGATTGAATTTGTCATTTAATAATAACACATCTTATCTACAGAAGATTCTAATTATTTGAACTAGTATCATGGTAAAAGCGGATCCATAATAAAAATGTAAAATCATTTAAGCTAAAAAAATAACCCGCTGGTTTATTTCTCAATTCTAAAAACCTTTTATTTTCGGTATATTACCATCTTCAGAGCCAATGTGATATTCATAAAACTAAATGATTAAAATACAAGAAACACATTAAACAAAAAATTCCAAATACTGTTTAATAATAATAATAAATGCGTACTAAAATAAGTCCTCCGTCTCTTAGTAAACACCTTATTTTAGTAGGCATTTAATATTATTATTTACAATTTCTAGCACAATTTTGACTTCTAACGTAATGATTGGCAAAATTACTCGTTTTAATAATCCCAGGATGACAGAGGAAAGAAATTTTCGCAATACACATTCAGCAACTACTAAGGGAGGGACAAAAGCTATAAAATAATCAAGGCTCGCTCATATTTTATAACTGAATACCGGGTAGAAAGGTACTTCCTGGGACTCTGTATCAATTAATAATCGCTTCCGAAATTCGCGCAAATCCATTTCGACACCAGAGAGAATAATTTTGGCACTTCTCTGTGCAATATTACTAAGGCATTCATTATTCAAAATGACATTCGTATATTTAACGCATACACTCTCTATTAATTATCAAATGATATCTGCTTATTCATCATAGTATAGTAAATATAATTTGTTGACCTCTGTAAAATAATAATAATAATAATAATAATAATAATAATAATAATAATAATAATAATAATAATAATAAAAACATAACTAGAAAATGTTCCAAACAACTTTGAGTTCTCATTTAAAATGCATGGGTGAGTCAGCTCTTAAGAATTCTTATTTTACCAAGTTTGCACTGTTATCAAACAGTCCAGATTATTTCTTACTTAATAGCTCTATCAGCACAGTCTCTTCTAATTAGATTCGGCAATTTCTATAATTAACCGACGCATATAAACTTACCTTTCCATGTTTATTGATTTGTCGAATGTTTTCGATGGTGTTGACCACAATCTAGTGCTTCATAAATTAGAAAGATATGCTATCAATGGGATATCTCTTCAGTGGTTCCGTAGTTACAGTTAATTTACGTGTTGTTATGAAAGGCACTCCTCAGGATTCTGTTCTATGTCCTATTCTTTTCCTACTTTTTATTAACGATCTCCCTTCTTATTGGGTTCTGTCTTTGACAACTATTGAATATATTTATTACAGGAATAACGCGTAACGTTACTGATAAATTTGCTAGTGCACCTGCAATTTAAATAGCGCCTACACTGCCAATCGTTATCAAGTTCATTCCTCAACGCTTTTTTAACTATATTAACACCGCGTCTTTCGCTAATTGATACCCTCTCTCATTACCGATTATACCTACGTGAGCTCTAGTCCAAAAAACGTTTTACACTCCCCTTCACGTAACATATCCCAAGTATCTAATAACAAATCGGTCGGATTTTTTAAATTCCCTAACGCATTGAATACAGATAAGCCATCAATTGTAATTCGCAACTAATTTTGTCTGACCAGACCACTGCAATAATCCTCTAATTTAAACTTTTGATTATGTATTTCAATACCCTTATTATAAACAACAGAAGCCGTCCCTGTACCACCCTCAGCTTTCGACCCATCCATAAAAATTTCTAAATCTTCTCCAAAAATGCCTATTAATTTTGTAACAAGTAGTACTTTCTAATCCCGATGACTGGATTCGAATTAATATCTACTCGTCTTTATAAATCACCAGTTTTTTTTATCCAATTCCCGTTACCGTAATTAAACCTTCAAACCTTATTTTATTCGCTTCCCTACGTAAACATATTGGTAATATACCCGAAATAACGCACGCCGCGTATACCGAAATAGATGAATGCATCCCAAGCTATTCCTGATCGTTAACCGTTAACAACCTTTTTCCACGATTATTGATTTTTCAAAAATTATGACAGATATTATCAGTTTGAGTTATAAACAGTATGGCAGTTTTAAGATATTTTAACTTCTGTTATTTTCATGAATATTTTGCATCATCTTGAAAATTATGCAATATACTTCATACAGTCTTCTCAAAAACCAAAAATATCTTTCAAATTTCCAATAAATAAAAATCACGCAAACCTTTGAAATAGTCTCTATACCCAGCAATCTTTCTTTTTTAGTTCCTATACCAAAATATTCTTGTAATTTCCAGGATATCTATCTATGAATAATCTACTCGTTTTCGGTATTCTCATTGTTAGATCATTAATAGTTTCTGTAAAGTTTTCATCATCTTACGTGACATAGTTCTTAAATTACACAGTGCAACAAATGGGATGAGACCAATTGCAAATGAAAGTTGACATTATCCATAACAAAACCTTGAGGGTTTTTTTTTAGTTCAGTGCGAGATTTTTTTTACGCGCGTTTGAAGTTGTTGATTTTGGAACGCTGTCTAACAAGGAAAGATCATTGAAAATTTGATAAAATAATGCTTTTTTATTTTTATTATCCTGGAAAGTTGTGGTATCTTACTGTTTTTGGGATCGAGGAATTCATTTTCGATATTTATTTTTACCTAAAACTGACGCTAGATGCCGCTGTCACACAAATGGTGCTTACAAAAATAACTTTTTTATTTTAAAGTATTATATCTTATTATATCTTATTTGGATCGACGAGAAGCAGATAGTGCACAAAGAGTTAAACGTCTCTTGAAAGCCTTTGAGGAACTTGGTGTGAATATGTCATTAAAAATTCATTTTTTCATCACCATATGGATTGGTTTGAAAACCAATATCCACCGAATCTGATGAGCAAGGTAACGTTTTCACCAAGTAGCTTTAACCATGGAACTAGGTACAGAGGAAAGAAACTAGATTCTATGTTAGGTGATTTATGCTGTGGTTAAAGAGAACAACCGATGAAGAGGATACTGACGAAGAACAAGAACCAGAAACATACAGAGATCCACAGCCTACTACTTCTGGAGCTTTTGCTACTTCAAACATGCAAATTGACAGTGATAGTGATGATGATTAAGCAGATACAAAATGAGATCCAAATAAGATATAATACTTTAAAATAAAAAAGTTATTTTTGTAAGCACCATTTGTGTGACAGCGCCATCTAGCGTCAGTTTTAGGTAAAAATAAATATCGAAAATGAATTCCTCGACCCCAAAAACAGTAAAGGATAGCAAACTTCTCCAATAATAAAAATAAAAAAGCATTATTTTATCAAATTTTCAATGATCTTTCCTTGTTAGACAGCGTTCCAAAATCAACAACTTCAAATGCGTGTAAAAAAAAAAAAAATCTCGCACTGAACTAAAAAAACCCTTCAAGGTTTTGTTATGGATAATGTCAACTTCCATTTGCAATTGGTCTCATCGCATTCCCATTCGGAAAGTTCGATTTTGTATCACTGTGTTATCAGCGTTTTCACAAAGAAGAATTCCATAATTTTATTTATATCTATTTACTTAGATAAATTTGGGAACTTCCTTTGTACTTTGACAAAAAAATTTACTATGTCAGAATCGCAGCATCAAAGAGCGTATTATATAGAAGAAAAAAAGCACTTTAACGTCACTGTACGCTGAAATGATATGAATAAACATGCATCAATTATAATGCTATTTTCTCTCAAAAGAAAAATAAATAATAATCTATTCTTAGTGATTCTTAGTGAAAAATTCAATTAAGTGCTAGTGATTAATTCTTTAAACCGCGAATATGTAATCCAAACTTAAAAAACATTTTTAATTCACTTTTTCTGCGGGCAATTTCAAGATCCACAAGTATACCCGCTTTATATTAACTTTAATCGGTAAACGCATGCAGTTAAAGTTTCCCGCAAAGTTTTATTCCTGCAATAAATAAGCTTAGCCCCGGTGCCGGCGAACTTTCCATATTCTTATTAAAGGGAAATGAAAGTTTATGGTACAGTTGGATCAGCTCCCCTTTGTACCTCAATCCGGTTCTTGATGTTATTTATGCTTCATACAATAACACGGAAGAAAAGAACCGGTTTCCTCAAAGTTTTCGGCTAATTTAAAATTTGCATCCTCGATGTTCTTGGGCTTTCCTTAAGTTTTTCGCATTTGTAAGGCTTGATAAACGGTGCGATTAAATGAAGGTTGGTTGCGTAAATTAAAAAGAAAAAAATAATACCGACGCATGGAAGTTTATTCAGTAACAGAACTACTCAAAGCTATGACACTAATAATTAGATTAAACATTATGCAATGCATAATGTTTAAATAGTAATCTTTTATATTTCTGGCATGCAGATTCCCTAACCAAAGTCTGTTCCTTTCTATATATTCTTTTGCAAAATCAAAATAAGGATATGAGAAATATAACTGTTTTTGTACTTATACTTAAACTAAGAAAGCCGGATGGAAGCTTCACTGAAAGTGAAGAAGAGAGAGCTCTTCTCCTTCTAGAAACCCACTTTCCCGAAAGCAAAGTGGGAACTCGGAAAATTCCTTCGAGGATATATAAAAGACCAAATAAAAAGAAGCTACTACAGTGGCAAGACACATATGTAGCAGCGAACGACTAAAATGGGCCATCTATACCCTTCAGCCGTTCAAAACACCGGGAGTAGACGATGGGACTCAATGTCAACCCCACTAGACAACCCTAGTAGCATTTACCAGGAAAGAAAATCCAATCTTAGAACCATAAAACTGGATGGGCAAAATATAGAATGGAGAGCAGAAGT
The DNA here is from genome assembly GCA_004143645.1 of Protaetia brevitarsis. Lineage (NCBI taxonomy): Eukaryota > Metazoa > Arthropoda > Insecta > Coleoptera > Scarabaeidae > Protaetia > Protaetia brevitarsis. The sequence goes on from RXPK01000247.1 coordinate 3,858,465, forward strand.
TAAATATCTAGGCCTTACCTAGACAATAAACTTTATGGAACAACATGAATTTGAAGTAACCAACAAGGCAATAGAGCTCTGATGGTGTGCAGAAACTTTGCCGGGAAAAATTGGGGATGCAATCCAAAAATACTGCTTTGGATGTATACAGCGATAGTGAGACGATCATCACCTATGCATCAGTAGCATGGAGCAAAAGAACTAACTGGCCACCGCGAGAACTAACCTCTCGAAAGTGCAAAGATTAGCATGTGTATGCATAACGGGGGCTATGAGAACCTGCCCAACAGCAGCTATTGAAGTAGTATTGGATCTTGCCCTCCACATAGTAGTAGAGGGTGTGGCGAAAAGAACCGCACTAAGAATGGTCAGGGAAGGAATGATTAGGCATAGCCTCAATCTCCTGACGGTGATCAAACCGGGATATGTCCGGGATGATATGTTAAAAAATTTAGCTTTGTGAAAGAATTCACCATAAAGCTAAGTAACAGGAGCGACTGGGATCATAACAACATCTTGAACTTGAATAAATGCCATCAAATGGTACACTGATGGCTACAAAACGGCAGAAGGAACTGGAATAGGAATATATGGGCCTAGAACTACGTATTTCGAAAGTTTGGAAAATACTCAAGTATTTTCAGGCGGAAATACACGCTATTGGAAGATGTGTTCAGTTCATTATGGAAAGGAACTATCGGAAGCAGGAGATTATCATCGTGTCTGATAGTCAAGCAGCCATCAAGGCGCTGAACTCATATGAAATCAGCTCCAAGATGGTTGGGAATGCCTAGGGAATTAAATGAGCTAGGCAAAAGAAATAAAGTAACCCTCCTGTGGGTTCCGGTTCACACGAGTAGTGGAAGGAAACGAAATAACGGATAACTCGCAAAAAGGGGCTGGAATGCCTTTCGTTGAGACTGAACCCTTTTGCGGGTTAAGTAGAAGTACAATACTGAAGAAACTAAAATGGAATTGAGCAGAGAAAATCCAGTTACTGGGAAAATCTCCAGGAAAATGAGGCAAAGTAAATTCTTCTGGAACTTATAGCCAGAAGAGGTTTACAGAATGCATCAACTGTGTATGAAAATGTTCGCATTATAACAGGAATACTTTCAGGCCATTGTAGACTGAGAGGCAACCTGAGTAAGCTTGGATTGGAAAAAGATCCTGAATGCAGATTTTGTGGGAACAGGATGAAACATCATCCACCTCCTCGAAACTGGTAGCACTGTGCAACCGAGGGCATTGTATCTGGGTGCATGTGAAATCGAAGAGGGAGACTTACTACATGGGGCCCTCTGACATCCTACCTTTTTTAAAAGGAATAGGATTGGAGGCAGCTGTAAAGCAGCAAGAATAGGGACACAATAGATCTTTTAGGTCGAGGTAAGACACCCTTCTATTACATACATACATACATACTTATACTTAAATAAATAAATAAATAATAAGAAACGCGCACACGCAATGCATGCTTTTTTACTAATTATTTTAACTCATGTAAATACTCCTATATTACGCTGTTATATTTATGAACGTAATATAAAGACGTGTGTAAATACATTTCTAAAAAAAATACGACTAAATGGTCCAAAATTTACTATGCATTAAGTTATAATATAATATTCAGAATGGTAAGTGCACGATGCCAATTTTATAATTGCTTAAATCAATTTAGGAAGCTTTTTGCCTTGCTTTTCGTGCATGAGGTGTAGCTTGATCTTCTCTTTTTAGCAACCTGCAGTATGTGCCAACATGTTCTTGGTTCACTTCCGTTGATATGTGCGTTCCATTTCCTTTGGACCATAGCTCTTCGCTCTGCATTCATAAGTTCTTAGAGATATAGTCTAGATGTGAATGTAACATGTATACTTTCAGCCCATTTTACAACCAAAATCTTATTCACTAGTAGTATAATATGCGTGCGCTTGTAATGACCGTTGTATCAGCTTGCCACCCTTTTAAAAAGTCGATATTATAAGACATTATTTTCAAACATATATTTGTTATTACTCTGCTAATAAAGTATGATTGAGTGTGTATGCATTATTTCTTTTTATTACTTATTATTTACCTGAACTTCGTAATTTAAAGATCAAAAATTGTGTTAACACGAAGAACTGCACTGAAACTTCCGAATGCAAATATCTTGAAAACGGATCAAGATATCAAAATTAAACAAGTATGTATTTTTCAGGTAAAAAAAGGTTCTTTCAAATTTTCTATTCAATTTATGTGATTCTGCATACATAAAAAAGATAAGCTTCGATTTATCTATTCAGCAGGGTGTAACTAGCGCCCTCCATGAACAACGGTAAAAGTGATGATAAATTCCTATTTATCGTGCTGAGAAACGTTGTAATACCAATTTTCACGTTGAATCTCTGAAAAGTTTCTGAATTATAAGGAAATTTGGAAATAAAATTATTAACTTGCACATCCTGTATGTCCTAAACGAGCAACATTTGGCAAAAATACTCCAAACTGTGGTACTGGTAATGCTGCAAACTTCTCCTAGACCCCTCACCACAAACTGCACTAAACTAGACGTATGTTTCGATAGCAAAGCTATCATCATCAGCAGATACACTGAACAGACGCTTTGTCGAAACTCTGCATGAAACAAAATTTCTTTCAAATCAACGGTACCTTTTACCAACAAACTGAAGGAGCAGCAATGGGTAACAGCTTATCTCCCTTCATAGCTAACCTCTTTATGGGAAAATTTGAAACCGATCTTCAGAATACTTTGGCATATTTTCCACGGGTTTAGGTTAGATACGTCGATGACATTTTTTGTGTTTTTGATACTAGTAACTGCTCAATTAGAGATTTTCTTGAACAGCTAAATTCAAAATTTCCTTCCATTAAGTTTACCCATGAAGAGGAAACAAACAATAGGATTGCTTTTCTCGATATGTTAGTAATAAGAAATAAAAATAAATTAGAGATAGACATATATAGAAAGCCCACTACTAATAACAGATTTATTTCAGAAGATTCAAATCATTCATGGAAAAATAAACCAGCAGCAATTAACTTTTTGATGCATCGCTTACTTAATTTTTCTCTATCTACAGAAGGATATAATAAAGAACTTAAAGAAATTATGAAAATCGCTGCATTTAATGGATTTTCAGAAGACGCTGTATATAATACCATTAGAAAATATAAAAACAAAATAAGAATCAGAAATGTGAGTAGTTTAGAAATTAGTGATAGGAAAAATAAGAAATATGTGAAATTACCATTTTATCCAAGTTACACGAAAGGCCTACAAAAAAATGTCTCTAAATTCAATCTTGATATAGCAACTACTTCAAATAATAGTCTTAAAAATATTTTAGGTAATCCTAAAGATCAAGTAGATAATTTGAACAAATCAGGTATTTATAAAATATCTTGTAAAGATTGTAATCATGTATACTGGGTAAGTTTTTTATCTTGAGAGAACGGAATATCTCTAAAACACTGCATCAAATAAAAAAAAAAGATCTTAATAAGATTTGTTACAATGTAGGGGGCTCACTGAATGGTGTGGGAGGGTAGACAACTTTGAAAACTTAAGTGGGAACCCCCATTTTGTATTGCAAATTCGGATTCTACGCCATCAGTATATAGTTTTTATATGAAACTTTTTTTTCGATTCGTAACAGATTGCGCTGTAATAGCAAAAAACATGATCGTGAACGTCTAGAAAAAATACACAAAAAAGAGAAGCAAGCAAACTTTATTTTGTGTTTTTTTTATTTTAACATAAACTAACATTTCAAAAAGCCATGTGTTCGAAACCGTGCCCCTTCACTTCGATACATTTATTTATTCGCAATTGGAATGCTATTCAACGATACAAAACCGTACTTTATTCAGTATTTGAGAAGCTGTGAATACTTACACATTGTCCGATCCCCCATTTAGATTATTAATTATTAATCCAGCACAAATTAGTTAGTGTTGAATATTTGAACAGTAATGGAGGCTATGGAGGGTATGATAAAGTAAAGCTCTTCGTTGTTGAATGGCTTTTTGAAATGTTATTTAATGTTAAAATAAAAAAACCACAAAATCATGTTTGCTTGCTTCTCTTTTTTGTGTATTTTTTCTAGACGTTCACAATCATGTTTTTTGCGACTACATCTGTTACGAATCGAAAAAAGAGTTTCAAACAAAAACTGCATACTTGATGGCGTAGAATCCGAATCTCTAATACAAAATGAGGGTTTCCATTTAAGATTTCAAAGTTGTCCCCCCTCCCACTCTGGGGAGATGAGGTGGGGGATCGAGTTCGGCACCATTCAATGAGCCCCCTACATTATAACAAATCTTATTAAGATCTTTTTCTGATTTGACACAGTGTTTTGGAGATATTCCGTTGTCTCAAGATAAAAAACTCACCTGTATATTGGGCAAATAAAAGATCCATTAAAACGCGTTACAAGGAGCATTTAGTTCATCTTAAATTTAGAAGGTTTGACAAATCTAGTGTAGCCCTACATATGCTTGAAGAAAACCATAAAGTTGACTATATAAAGTTAGTTAAAAACGTAAGCAACTATGTGCAATTAACCCTAGTCCTACCAACGTTTTATCGTAACGTGTCCTACCAAGGTGTGCCTCACAGGCACACATCTATTTGTACACATTGTTGATGTAAATAAGTAGTAGGTATACAGTAAGATTAACAATGAAAGAATAATTGTGTGTCAGAAGATATAATTTAAATAGTACAAGTAGTAAAATATTGAAAGTTATTTTATGTAGTTTGCAATTTGTGCACGTGAGTATTTCTCTGAATGTTCCACCACAAACCGTTTGCTTACACTTATCACATAACTGTGTTGACATTCTGCTTTTCTTTGATGGCAAATATAGCACCGTTTTCGTTTTCTTACTTCTCGAGCCGAAGACTCCCCTGTGGTTGATACTTGATTCAACGTAGTTTGTATCAATGAAGTATGACTTTTATGCAAGCCACTCAAACTACGACGTCTAATTTGCCCCAGTACTAATTCTGTTGTAATTTCTCGTAAGAAAATTTTGCGAAGTCTTCGTTTTTTGGAAATTGCCAGTCAGGATGGATATTTCCCCAAATGGACAAATGAAGCTACTCACACACATCAATTATATTGAAAAAATAGACCAAAGGCACCTATTAGTTTTGCGTTTCCTGAATATGTATGTACCATCTGATCAAGTGTATCCACCCTCCTTTCGTGGAATTGTAGTACTTATTGATTTCAGATTTATTTTTATTTTCCTCATCAATGGTGGAGTCGTTGTGCATTGTAGATAATAATATGACACAGCGATTTTTCTTAGGTACATAGGATACAAAGTCATTGTCTTCTTAAACCAAACAAGTTGCTTTCAATATTCCGTCGCCTGTGAGGTTAAAAATTTGGTGGTATGCAGCGCTAATTTTTTCTGAGCGTTCCTACACAAGTTAGGCTTTGGTAAGCAAACTGGATGGCAAGCTCGTAGCTGGTTGAAGAAGTTGTCGAACGTAATATTTCTTTTAGTTCTCAGAAAGGTTCACAAAGGTTTTCACACCTTTTGCGCTAAGTTTTCTGCTCTGTTGAGACCTTCTTTTCCTAAGTACGGTATACCACGTAACGGATAACTAGTTCCACTATCGCATATCCACCAATTTTCATACCGTACTTATCTGGCTTGCTTGGCAGTACTGTCGGAAAGATACACGACCTCTAAAGGCACCAGTGTTCATCGATGGTTAGATTACTGCCAGGAAGATAATATTTCAGCAAGTTTGTATTAACACGGTCCACAGGTCTCTAATGGTGCCCACTTGTCCTTTTGCTTCGGAGGTTTCTAGTCGCTTTATCGTCAAAACGAATAAATTTAGTAATTGAGTAAATCTATTTCGTGACATACACGCTCGATAAACAGGGATTTCCATATAAGGATTCCTTAGCTCATTATAGTCCACCTTCCTTGTTTATTTCTTCCAGCAGTAATCAAAGGCCAAGAAAGCACGGATTTCAAACGTCGTCACTGGTTTCCACAAATCGCCAAGAATACAAACAGCCTCCTTATTAGTGAAAGTAACCACAATACCAATAAGCGTATCATCAAAAACAAATTGAATGCGTCACAAGAGTATCAACATGCACTCCAGGTGGAAGTTTCACTTTGTTCAAAGCTGTTGTAATTATGTGTGTGCAGTGTTTTTCCTTGGCAATCGGCGTGGCATTCACTCGGTACCATCTTTTCCAATAAAGTTTTGCGAATGGCGGGGGTCTCATTAGCATCATATCGTCACTTCCTCTGTTCATCGCTTTCTCCATCGCCAGTTTCTTGATAATCCGCTTCACTAAAGAGGTTTGGTCATTTGGCTCTTCTTCATTTCACCATCATTTACATTCCTTCCCAATCCTCATCACTTTCGTACAATGCATCGAGCAATCCCTTTTAGTTAGTGGCGGCGTCGGTCAGTCAACCAATCGGTCATACTTTCTGCATAAATTTCAAAACCCAAATAAGCATAAAACAACAAATCTATTTTTACTGGGTCAATCAAAACTTTATTTTGCTTACCTGGTCTATACTATACTCTCCACTAGGTAAAGAAATAAAATTAACCAATAGACACCCTAAAACGGCCAATGCGTTCGTTAGGAAAGTCACAAATACACTGATAGCAATGCAGTTTGTAAGCTGACTGTTTTACGCAAACGCATTAGGGAATTCCCCTTCATATGCAACTGGAAGTTCTTACATACAAGGGAAAGTCCCGAAATATAAAGCATATCTATTACGGGGATTTACCACATACCTAGTTTTAAATAACGTAGCGATGCATTTATAGTATATAAAACAGTATGTGCCTCAAGACACACTTTGTTAGGACGTGTCGGTAATATATGTTTAATTTTTTAGTAAAATAGGAAAAATATTTTTAAAAATTTTTATTTCATTCTGTGGTTAAATAGGTTATTTTGAGAATACAAAAAATCCTCCAGTCTGTGGGCAGTTAACTTACAAAGTTCCAGCAATTTCAAAATCAATTGTGCCTCAAAAGCACACCTTGGTAGGTTTAGGGTTAAATTGTTATGAGGAAATATGTAAAAACAAACATATTTTAATGAATTCAAATTTAGACCTTAAGTATTTCTTGTCTTTATAGTTTATATAAAAGAAAATAGTAGTTTCAGACGGAGTAAGAATTAGTGACTAGTTAAGCATTGACGGCAGTCAGCCAATGAATGACAGTGATAATCGTACCATGGGACTTTGTTTAGGTATGAATAGGTAGTTTTAGTGTAGTTTCAGTTCAGTGTATCTGCTGATGATGATAGCTTTGCTAGCGAAACGTACGTCCAGTTTAGTGCAGTTTGTGGTGAGGAGTCTAGGAGAAGTTTGGAGCAACATTTGTATAAGGCATGTTGCGCTCAATCCTCATGTTTTAGGCTGTACTATTTTCAGTTTCCCATTCTTAACAACTCACATTGTATAAAGTATCTGGTTAGCTTTTAAGACAAATAAAACTCATAGCATATTTTTTTATAAATTATACCAAAAGTTACTCATACAGAGATAACAGCTTTAGTTTGCTTTATTTGTGCACCCCAATAAAATTTTGAAGTAAGAGAAAAAATATTAGAATTTAAACCGATTAATGAACGAATGGCATACCTTAGAATACAAGCCAATCCATAAATTTATTCAATCTTAATGTTGTACTTGCCACCGAAAATGCTCGATAAGGAAGATAAAGAGAGATATATAGAAAAATCGAAGAAGAAATCGAAAAAATACCGAATCACGACACGGAATTAGTTTGAGGAGACTTTAACGCTTAAATTGGGAAAGGAAAAACATATGTAGAGACCGTAGCTGGGATATATACTGTCCATGAAAAACCATGATAAATGGGAGAAGGGTATGTGATTTAGCGTCGTAGGACAGATATGATTATAAGCAGCACGAAATTTAAACAATCCAAAGGAACATGAAAGTAACATGGATGTCACCCATATAAGAAATATTGTACGCAAATAGACCATGTGTAGTAACAGGAGGAAACAATCTTCGGTGAAGGATGTGAGATGTACCAGGGGCGTGCGCAGATTCGATCTTTTATGGTGGCTTGTAAAACTAAACCAAAAAATAAGGGAAAGGCAGTACCCAAAAGTAAACAGTAGATTAAAAGGAACGTGAATTAATTTAGAGATGAAAGTGTTGAGAAGAAAATGAAATGAAATTGAAATGTTGTTAGGGGAAAAGGATGAAGTAAGGGATATATAGATAAGGTGGGGAAACAATAAAGAGCGTATACACCAAGCAGCTGCAGAAACCAATAGGAAGGGAAAGACAATAGCACAAAGCAATGTTTAATGGAGAATGTCGAGAAAAACTAGAAGAGAAGTTTAAGGCTAGATTGAAATGGTTTAGTTAAATCATAAGGGGACGGAGATATGAATATAAGAAATGAGGAAATGCTTGCAATAATTTTATACGGAACTGTAAGAGAAAGTGGATAAATAATAACGTAAAGGAGATCGAGAATGATAGATGAATAATACACTAAAAGCTTTTTCAAGAAAATTACTGCAAGAAAAAACAATATTAAGGGCGTAATTACTGGCATAAAAGATAAAAATGGAAGTGTTGTTGGGAAGAAAGTCAATACAAACAAATATGAGGTACAGCATTTCAAGGGGTGAGTGGAGAGAGATAAGAGAGGAATCCGAGGTAGGATGAAAAACAATAGATGATAAGAGGAGGAGCCGTCGAAAGAGGGAGGTATGCAAATTGATTCATAATGCGAAGAATGGGGAAGCCACAGGGAAGATGGTTTGAACCCGAACTAATAAAGTATGGAGGAGGAAGCTTAATTGAACATTATACCACCTAGTAAAAAGAATTTGAGAGAAGAAAGGATGCCGGAAGAATTGGAGGAAGTGGAAATTCTTGACAATACACAAAAAAGTTGATCAGCAAAATTGTAACAATCTATAGGGATTACATACTATTAGTGTTGTGTATAAAATAGTATCCTCACTAATCCAGAGTCGTTTAGCGAAAATAGCGCTGACTATTTGTAGGGGTACCAATGTGGTTCATGAAGGTGCGTTCGACAATAGATGCTATTCATGTAGTTAAGCAAATTATGGAAAAAGCAAATGAACATCGGATGGAATTGGAAATGTTGTTTGTAGACTTCCAACAGGCGTTTGACTCTGTGAGAAGAGAATATGCTTATGGTGGCATTGGAATAGCTTGGGATAAGAAGCAAACTTAGAAGATTAATTAAGATGACGATGTCGTTATCAAGAGCCAGTGTCATAACTAGAAAAGGAGAAACAGAAGAGTTTGTAATTAATAGAGGTGTACGACAAGGAGACGCTCTATCAGCAACGCTATTTAATTTAGCGCTTGAATATGTAACGAGAAAAATTAATAAGAACAATTTGAGAGCGGGAGGGGGCAAACTCATTGCATATGCTGATTAGTGGTAGTGGTAAGCGAAGCAGAAGGAGTGTCATGGAAAAATGATAGATGAAATAGTAAAGGAAGTGGAAAAATTTGGTTTAAAAACAATTGAAAACCAAAACTAAAAGAATGCTGATTGGTAAGAATAGTAGGAGTAGTAGAATAAGGATTGGCCGACATGAATTCGAACAAGTTGACAAATATAAATATTTAGGCGTAATGATAGGAAAAGAAGGCGAAAGAAAAACCGAAATTGACGAAAAGATAATGGATGTAAATAAAGCATTCTACATAAATAAGAAATTATTAAAAAGTAAAATACTTACGAGGAATACAAAACTAAAGATTTATAAAACAACTATACGACCAATAATGACATACGCAGCGGAAACATTGACATTTTCAAAAAAAAGAAGTAAAAGCCATTCGAATTAGGAAGAAGAATATGAGAGCAATACTGTTAAGTAAAAGTGGAGGAATTACATATGATTGAGAAGAATTATGAGATAGCGAAAGAGCGAAAGGAGGGATTGATAGGAAGATAAGCAGAAAAGAGTAAGTGGCTGTCATTATGGAGAGCGAAAGCGTGCGGTTGCGGCGGTGGTGGATGTGGAACCTGCGGAGCGGAGAAAAACGTGTCGACCAGAATCAAATGGTGAAAGAGTGGAGCAATATCTAGTGGAGATGGATAGTGAATTGGAAAAGGGAAGGCCGGGCTCAGGGTTATGAAGAGAATAGTGGTAGAAAAGAAGTGTGGAGTGATATCCACCCGAAAATGGATCAAGAAAGCTCTACGGAGGCGGTACAACCCCATAATGGGGTGTTTTTTTTTTGCCACTATATATATATATATAATAAAATTTTGGAAATTTGCTGTTTAAAGAAGCAAAACTGAAGGGTCCTATATTAGATATGTCAACTTTAATTTTTAAAATACTTATTATTTGGTTTGGTTCACCGACCTTCCTAATTTTATTGGGATTTAAGGCAAATATGGCTATGAATGTTCCGGAATTATTACTTTCAGCAAAAGAGCAATGTTCGCATATTGGAAGTAATCCAAATAATCACCCATGTGCTGAATACATGAAAATATAGCCATGAACGTGTATGGATACAGTTTATACGGCTTCGTGAAAGTGCGCAAGTTCGGTTGCACGCCGTACGGTAGTGCATCATTATTAATAAATCCAAGACAACGGCGCGGAGTTGGGCTCCATTCCCGGTGCAACATAAATACATAGTTACCGAAGATATGCACACACGCCGAATCGTGCGCGGAATCCAAATTGCAAAATAAAGTTCCTCGCATAGTTCAAAGCTATCAAACAAGTGCTCGCTAGTGAGGTTTTTCCACGCGCGGAGCATGGTACGACAGCATTTGAGCTGAACGCGCATGTGCATATAAGCATGATGAGAAAAAAAACGAACGGAGAACATGCAACAGTGTTTTAGTGTTTTTGTCAGGGTCCCGATCGAACGTTCATTGAAGCGCTAACAATGTCCAAATAGATACGTTCTGGATTTTCCCATAACGAGTGAATAATATGGTCAATAACAGAAATCCTCGAGCGTAAAATACGAGAAAGCTTCGTAGCGATTTTCATCAGGAATCGATGGTGCGGTAACGTCAACTTCTCAAGAACGTCACGTTGTATTACTTGAGGGAAGAGACAGCCGTCGACATTGAGATGATCGGCCGAGCTAAGTTTAGTTAAACCTTAGAAAACACGAAGTTTATTGATTTTAGTAATATTATATTTGGTTTGGCAGGATAAATACCTCTTTAATTATAAACCAAATGTCTTTTTTTATATAACAAAGACACAAGCATTAAAACAAATGCACTGACAATAATGAAAATGTTATTTCAATATTTTTTTGTAGTTTTAACCGGTTGGTATGAAATCAACGCAAATCATGGTTACCATATACTTTGACATGTATTGGGCCAACTTTAGTGTGCAAATACGGTCGCGGCCCGCGTTAAAAGTAGTGCATTGAAAGTAGTGTGCATAATTCTTAGACGATAGATATCAGACAAAGAAATAATATGACAATGTGTATTATAAGTGCAATTTATTAAAATAAGAAAATGAAATGAACATAAATAGGTACAAATTATAATAAACGTGAAATTTGGAATTATTACAAACTACGAAAGTTAAATAGCGACAACGAATCAATGAGACCGTGTTGAACTTGAAGTTGGGCNTGCTGTTTAAAGAAGCAAAACTGAAGTCCTATATTTAGATATGTCACTTTAATATTGGAAAATACCACCTTATATTTGGTTTGGTTCACCGACCTTCCTAATTTTATTGGGATTTAAGGCAAACATGGCTATGAATGTTCGAATTATTACTTTCAGCGAAACAGCAACTGTTCCCAGTATTGGAAGTAATCCAAATAATCCACCCATTGTGCTGGATACATGAAATACGCCATGAACGTGTATGGATACAGTTTATACGGCTTCGTGAAAGTGCGCAATTTTCGCTGCACGCCCGTATCGGTATTGTGCCATCATTTATTAATAAATCCAGACACGGCGGGTTGGGCCCATTCCGGATTGCAACATAAATTACATAGTTACGAGATATAATGCACACACGCGAAGTGGCGCGGAATCCCAAACATTGCCGAATAATAAATTCCCCGTGCAGTAGTTCAAAGCTATCAAAACAGAGTGCTCGCTTATTGTAGGTTTTCCACGCGCGGAGCATGGACGACAGCATTTTGGAGCTGATACGCGCATGTTGAATATAAAGCATGATGAGAAAAAAAAGCGAACGAGAACATTGAAACAGTGTTTAGTTGTTTTTGTCAGGGTCCCGATCGAACGTTCACTGAAGCGCTAACAATGTCCAAATAGATACATTCTGATTCCATAAGAGTGAAAATATGGTCAATACAAAATCCCGAGCGTAAAATACGAGAAAGCTTCGTAGCGATTTCATCAGGAATGCATGTGCGGTACGTAACTTCTCGGAACGTCACGTTTATTACTTGAGGGAAGAGACAGCCGTGACATTGAGGTGATCGGCCGAGCTAAGTTTAGTTAAACCTTAGAAAACACGAAGTTTATTGATTTTAGTAATATTATATTTGGTTTGGCAGATGAATACCTCTTTAATTATAAACCAAATGTTTTTGTTTTATGTAACAAAGACATAAGCATTAAATCAAATGCACTGACAATAATGAAAATGTTATTTCAATATTTTTTTTGTAATTTTAACCTGTTGGTACGAATCTAACCGCTAAATGATCAAACGCATGCAGAAAAATGATAAACTAAATAACCAAAAATAATTCTAAATGTAAATGAAACATTAAAACCAGGTCTGCTTAATTCTACCCTCCTCTAATTTAAATGTAGTTTTCTGCCCAAAGGGACCGCATTCATTGTCTGCATTAATATTATAAACTATTGCGATCTGATGCCTATTTTGTAACATACTATATTTCCTTGCTTTAACTAATAAATTGTCCGCGAAGGTGACTATTTACCACGGTTTGGTATATTATTTTCGAATTATACATATTGAGAATCACCAATATATTCGACTGATTCCTGGGGTTATTTTGATTCCATAAATGTTCATAAGAACAATATGTCCACAATCGCTTAGTCTAAAGGTGTACAATGTTTAATGTAGGTTAACATAATTAATGTTTATTTTAAATTAACAAAAGTATTAGTAAAACAAATTAACTTATACCAATTGGGAATGACGCCCACTGCAATCAGCTTCTACTCCGCGTATTGACTGGCGAGTCCGTTCTAATACCGGGGGTATTCGAATTGTTGAAAAGCTGCGATAGTCGATTCTCCAGTCGTCGACATTTCAATAGGATTCATATAACTCATGATTTAAGGTGGCCCAAAGAAAAAAGTCTAAAAATTTAAGCTGGAGACCGAGAACACAGCTGTTGGACCCCGTCTATCCACCGATCTGGATACTTTGTCCAAAACTGCGAGCAAACTAAACTAAAATGCCGGTGAGCACGTCATGCATAAAACATTTGTACTTTATTGCAACGGAACTTCTTCAGCAGTTAGTGGTGCTCCCTTCAAGAAAATTGCGTTTATACCTCACCATTTACCCATCGGTAAAAATGTGGACCTTTCAAGTGATCCCAACAATTCCGGCCCACACATTGACAGAGAATTCATTTAATGACGGGCATCACTAAGTTCGTGCGGATTTCTTCGCCCTATGTGATTATATGAAAATTAATATCGCTTTCCTGAGAAAAGTAGCTTCGTGGGAAGAATATTTGAGCCAAGTAGTGCAGATTTTGTGCGATTTTGTTGCATCCATGACAAAAAGCCATCTTTGCGGAAAATCTGCCGGCAAAGTGCTGCACCCGTTGAATTATATGGATTACAACAGTTGATCTTTCAATATTCTCCAAACTTGCCTACTAATGTTTTAAGCAACGCATTTTCGGTGCCTTAGTAGATGTTCCAACTCTTTTACCATTTCTTCAAACTGTGGAGTTCTCACGTAGATGGGTGCCGGTACAGTCGTCCGTTTTTTAAAATTTCCCGTTTCACCTAGATGTTGGTGAAGACGGGGCAATATTAAATGATGCGGGATGATCCGGTTCGGGTATCGTTCTATAAAGACTCTAGCAGCGGCATTCCTTGGCCAGATCGTAAACAAATGCATTCACACATCTCAGCATTCGTGTAATCATTTTAGAAACCAGAAACTGCCAATTAACTGAATGTATACTCTGACAACTATGACAAATATTGAAATGCAATAAACAATTCCCACTCAATACAATAGTTTTTGAAGAACCAACGTGATATTATATCGTGTTAGTCATAGTTCATAATTTATTATAAACATCATAACTTTTAACCCAAATCGTTTTGGACATATACTCTAGGAATTTTTGATCAAAATAACCTCAGAAATCAGCTCTTAAGTTTGTCGCATATATTGAGAATCACCCTATATAAAATATTGCAATACTCTGTTCCCTTTAGGTATACAACTCGTAAAGGCTGTGATGTGGTGGTACGTGCAGAATATTTGGATTGGGAGGAGTATTTTATGGCTACAGCATTCTTGGCTGCTAAAAGAAGCAAGATCGTGTCCCAAGTAGGTGCATGTATTGTTAATAAAGATAATCGGAATAGTTTGGAAATGGATATAATTGTATGACTCTACGAGGGGTGGCTGTGAGATTAGATAATATTTCCCATGGACAAAATCGTCTGATAATGTGCTAGACTCAAAATATTTATATGTTTGCCACGCAGAAACAAATGCAATTTTGAATAAAAGGTCGGCCAATGTGAAGGACTGCACCATCTACGTGGCCTTATTTCCATGTAATGAATGTGCGAAGTTTATTATACAATCGGGCATTACAAAAGTTGTATATGTTCCGGACAAATATGCTCATAAGGATTCAACTATTGCATCAAAACGTATGTCTAAGGCAGAGTTCAAACATAGCAATATACTCCTAAGAGAAATAAAATAGAAATAAACTTTACTGAAGTCTATTGGAATCAGGTGCCACCAACTCCTATTAAAAATGGCTACAAACCTCATGATCTTTTATAGTTTTTCCACTATACCAACTTTCTTATTTTAAATAAGAATGTGAATCATTTGCAAATAGCTCGCATTAGAATACCCTATATCTAAATTCAACCGTCCTTGAGATATTTGCAATTTTGATGAATATTTGACATTTGCACTCTCGAATAAAATTAAATAATCCATGAGGTGTTAGATATTTAGTGGTTCTACTAATGTTGATGTAACCACAATGATGTAAGTATAAGGTGTTATAGCAATAATCAATGAATCACATAGAGGGTGTTCAAAGGCACATCTCCAATGTGGAATACCTTTAAACTAACAAAACTGTTTTTCCTCAAATGAAAAATGGTACTTCTACCACAGCATTGAATGCAGCGTACAATTCTACATCAATTGATTTTAGGGTTTAGTCGATTAGATTACATTAGGATTTGAGCGACCTATGGACCTGTTTAACCGCGACCTCTTCAGATCTATTTTGATCCCTTTTTTCCTAGAGGACGCTCTCTAATTTTGCCCTCTTAATTAGACCTATCATCGGTTGGGAGCGGCTTCTTTTATGTAGCTACTAGCTGTGGGGTTCTCGCTCCCCATTACTAGAATCCTTGTCCTCGCATAGCGCCTTCACATGGCCAGCACATGTAGTGGTTTTTTTCCGCTCTTGGCATATCTTCTGCGAGATTTGCGTCATCTGCCAGGCCTATTGTTGACGTTGCTATTTAGTTCCGTGCCAGTCAGCAGTCTACTATCATTTTGAAGGGCTCTGTCTTTATCAGTAACTCTTTCGTGCATTTAGGCTCTGCTCCTTTAGGAACTCTTTTTGCCTTGTCTTTGGTCCCGGTGATTTTTGTGCACGACTCTCGGACTGATTTTATATTCCATTCATTGATGGATTTTTTATATTTGCGATTTGGTAATACCCAAAGAAGGGCCAGCTCCAACGAATGACCTTGATGAACCTCACCTGGCCAGCTCGTCCTGTCCCCTTTCTTGTCCTCTCACGCTCAAGTGGCTAGGAACTCAGGCCATAGTTAATTTCCTTTGGGGGCCCACCTCATTTAGGTGGATTACACAGTCCCAAATCAGCTTAGAGTCCACGCCTATGAAACTAATCGTTTTAAGTGTGGACTGAATGTCAGAGAAAATAGCAACGCTTTTGCCTTGCTCGGTACATCTTTTTATTTCTCGTACACACTAGTGGATTGCAGCAACCTCAGCTTGGAACACCGTTGTGTCTTTGCAGAAGCTTACGGAAAGAGCCTCTTTAGAGCTTTCTTGTAGCATATATTCCAGCTCCATACGCCGTAGTTCCGTTTTTAGAGCAGTGATTGTACCAGTTTGAGTTCGCTCTTACGGTACCTTTCTCCCAGTTCGTCTGGTCCTGCATTGCAACCTGATATTTTCTATCTAGATTAAATTTTTGAACCATGGCATCACATGGCAATCCTAAAAGTGGTGCCGCTTTTTCAAGAATCCCTTAGACTGATTTTCCATAACATTTAAACATAATTAAATTATACAGAGCGTCTCCCAAGTTATCGTAATGACAGACATTAAAAATCGTTTTTTAGGGCAACTTCCTGTATACATCATTACGCATATCTAATTATTCTGTGTGACGTTCCATAAATTTACTTTCAAAATATTTTGAAATTTTTGCTATACATCCTTGCAGTTAATTCAAAATAGACCCTTTAACATTCATTTTTTATCTAATGTTAGTCAAGAATATTTTATGGCCACACCACGTGACACATATTCGCAGCATGAGTGAGTACTAATCGCTAAATACTGAAGAAATATCATAAGAAACAGTTAGACCTGGTATGATAACATAACAGAATAGGTAGCTAAGTAAATTAATGAAACGTACGGCCTATGACGAACAAAAAATCTTCAAAATTAGGGAATAATATTAATAACATTCAACCATGATTAACAAAACCCAAAGTTTTACCCAAACATATAATTAAGTGCAAAATTAAAATTCCTCGTATAAATTTTGCCTGATCATTTTACAAGCACATATCTGCATAACGACTAATTAAACGAAATTTTAATTTGAAATTTGCATAAATACGTTTATTGCTGTTATAACATTTCCAACCAAATGCACTTGCTGTCACAAATCATAAACATCGCCAGTCCAACCCATTTATATGCAACCTTACACTATGCAATTATGAGTATTATTTTATATATGTGCATTAAAATAATAATAAAGCATTGAAATTGCCAGCTTTTATAGATTTTGGCATGGTTATGAAATACGAGGAAACAGGTTTGCAATTGGATGGCACAATTTAGTTTAATATATATTTATTTTTGGAATTTAATACATGCAAATGTATTTAATTTCCATTTTCACATTTCAGGCTATTATCAATTAAAGAACATCAAAATATTAGCTACCTAAATTAATTAATATACTTAATTATGAAAACATAAAATATATTAATTCCAAATTATTATAATTGGAATGTCTGTCTTTTCTACAACAATTAATTAAAACTTGAATTCATTTATATATCGTTCTTTCAATAGTTCAATTTTTAATTGAATTCCGTTTCTTCCCGTGAACTAAGACAAGATTTACAAAGTTATTCAGAAGCATTCGCTATCCTTGTGATAGAGAGAACATAATTTTCAGTGAAATATTATATACGTAAACATTGAATAACATACATGGATATCTCGATATGGATTATAGATAGATAGTGATATCGAATGATTACAGCTCATAGGAATTGGGTCATAAGCAATGTTGCTGCTGTGTTTCCGTTATATTGGTAATTTCCCACGTGTTATTGATATCTTAAATCGCGCATAAACGACATGAAAGACGATAAAGTAGATGGGAAAATCGAAGAGCG
Source organism: Protaetia brevitarsis (assembly GCA_004143645.1). Classification (NCBI taxonomy): domain Eukaryota; kingdom Metazoa; phylum Arthropoda; class Insecta; order Coleoptera; family Scarabaeidae; genus Protaetia; species Protaetia brevitarsis. The sequence continues at coordinate 3,876,367 of RXPK01000247.1, forward strand.
AAAAAGGAGTATTGGAATACGTGCTGGTAAATACAAATAGCAGCGATTTAGATGAATTTATTACTTGCAGTGTCATTTAATACAACAAAATATTGTAATTGTAATTGAAGGGATAGGTAAATTTCTACTATCTTTTTCACGCGATATATTACAGCTAAATTAAAGCATTGTTGAAAAATATTTTTAGCTTATGGTATAATACGCGTTCAAAGAAATTTCCGGGAACTTATTTAATTAACTAAATCCTAAAGGTGTGCTTTTGAGGCACAAATTGATTTTGACATTGCTGGGACTTTGGGTAAGTTAACTGCCCACAGACTGGAGGTATTTTGTATTCTCAAAATAAACTATTAACACAGAATGACATAAAATATTTTTAAAAAATATTTTTTCTAAAAATTTAAACATAATTTTACCGACACGTCCTACCAAGGTGTGTCTTTGAGGAACATAGCTGTTATTATACTATAAAATGGCATTGCTACGTTATTTAAGACTAGGTATGTGGGTAAATCCCTCCGTAATAAGATAGTGTCTTTATATTTCGGAACTTTCCCTTGTATGTAAGAACTTCCAGTTGCATATGAAGGGGGAATTCCTAAATGCGCTTTGCTAAAACAGTCAGCTTACAAACTGCATTTTTATCAGTGTATTGTTGACTTTCCTAACGAACGCATTGGCCGTTTTAGGTGTCTATTGGTTAATTTTATTTCTTTTACCTAGTGGAGAGTATAGTATAGACCAGGTAAGCAAAAATAAAGTTTTGATTGACCCCAGTAAAAATAGATTTGTTGTTTTATGCTTATTTGGTTTTGAAATTTATGCAGAAAGTATGACCGATTGGTTGACTGACCGACGCCGGCCACTAACTGAAAAGGAGTTTTCTCGATGCAATTGTACGAAAGTGATGAGGATTTGGAAGGAATGTAAATGATGGTGAAGATAAAGAAGAGCAAATGACGAAACTCTTCTAGTGAAGCGGATTATCAAGAAACTGGCGATGAAGAAAGCGAATGAACAAGAAGGAAGTGACGATAGTGATGCTATGATGAACCGCCCGGCCATTCGCAAACTTTTATTGGAAGAGATGGTACCGAGTGGAATGCCACGGTCCGATTGCCAAGAGAAAAACACGTGCACACAACATAATTACAAACAGCTTTGAACAACTTTTTGATGATACGTTATTGGTATTGTGGTTACTTTCACTAATAAGGAGCTGTTCGTATTCTTGGGGATTTGTGGAAACCAGTTGACGACGTTGAAATCCGTGCTTTCTTGGGCCTTTTGATTACTGCTGGAAGAAATAAACAAGGCATGGTGGACTATTAATGAGCTATGGAATCCTTTATATGGAAATTCCTGTTTATCGAGCGTGTATGTCACGAAATAGATTTACTTAATTACTAAGATTTATTCGTTTTTGACGATAAAGCGACCCAGAACCCTCCGAAGGCAAAAGGACAAGTTGGCACCAATTAGAGACCTGTGGGACCGTGTTAATACAAACTTGCCTGAAATATTATCCTTCCTGGCAGTTAATCTAACCATCGATGAACAACTGGTGCCTTTTAGAGGTCGTGTATCTTTCCGACAGTTACCTGCCAAGCAAGCCAGATAAGTACGGTATGAAAATTTGGTGGATATGCTATAGTGGAACTAGTTATCCGTTACGTTTGTATACCGTTACTTAGGAAAAGAAGATCTCAACAGAGCAGAAAACTTAGCGCAAAAGGTAGTTGAAGACCTTTGTGAACCTTTTCTGAGAATTAAAGGAATATTACGTTCGACAACTTCTTCACCAGCTACGAGCTTGCATCCAGTTTGCTTACCAAAGGCCTAACTTGTGTAGGAACGCTCAGAAAAAGTAAACGCTGCCATACCACCAAATTTTTTACCTCACAGGCGACGGAATATTGAAAGCAACTTGTTTGGTTTTCAGAAGACAATGACTTTGGTATCTTATGTACCTAAGAAAAAATCGCTGTGTTCATATTTTATCTACAATGCACAACGACTCCACCATTGATGAGGAAAATAAAATAAATCTGAAATCAATAAGTACTACAATTCCACGAAAGAAGGGGTGGATACACTTGATCAGATGGTACATACATATTCAGTGAAGCGCAAAACTAATAGGTGGCTTTGGTCTTTTTTTCAATATAATTGATGTGTGTGGGAGTAGCTTCATTTGTCATTTGGAGAAATATCCATCCTGACTGGCATATTTCCAAAAAACGAAGGACTTCGCAAATTTTCTTACGAGAAATTACAACAGAATTAGTACTGGGGCAAATTAGACGTCGCAGTTTGAGTGGCTTGCATAAAAGTCATACTTCATTGATACAAACTACGTTGAATCAAGTACCAACCACAGGGGAGTCTTCGGCTCGAGAAGTAAGAAAACGAAAACGGTGCTATATTTGCCCATCAAAGAAAAGCAGAATGCCAACACAGTTATGTGATAAGTGTAAGCAAACGGTTTGTGGTGAACTTTCAGAGACAATACTCACGTGCACAAATTGGAAACTACATAAATAACTTTTAAATATTTTACTATCTTGTACTATTTTTAAATTATATCTTCTGACACACAATATTCTTTCTATATGTTTTAATCTGATGTGTGCCTGTGAGGCACACCTTGGTAGGACACGTTACGATAAAACGTTGGTAGGACTAGGGTTAAGTGGACCATCAATAAAAAGTAAATCAAAAACCAATGAAAGTTGCTCATTATTCCAGACCAAACGATTATTATTAGGTTTTTTGTACATACACACATATCCATAAACATCAGTTATCGTAGGGCAGTAAGCGTCTGTGTGGTGTCCGATAAGTTATTAGATTTAATTTTAGAACTCTTTATTAGTGTCGGGACTTATGAGTATTTTTTAATACTCGTGGATACTCGTTATTTTCTTGAATGTAGCGGGTACTGAATAGCGAATATTGTGGTAAGTCTTATATTAATAATATTTGCTATTATTCTTAAAATATCCGCTACTTTCGCAAAATATTCCTTACTTTTATACTCGCAGAGTACTCATTACTTACTTTGTACTCATACTTGTGATTATTTTTATATTCGCACATTTTCACTACTTCGTAATACTCAGAATAGTGGATGGTCATTATTATTACTATTATTTTCAAGACGCAGTGGCGTAGAACGAGTCAGGGGTTTTTGTACATACCTTATATACTGTCATAGAGAGATGACTTGATATTCTACTATTTTTAAAAAAGGGAATGTTTCTATTTACTTAGTTATATGTTAAAACTTATTTAGATATAATAGAAAAAGGATATAATATGTAGCAGCAGACAGCTAGACGATGTCCAGGTGATGTAGGTAATCTCTGCATTTGGCAAGTCCTTCAAAGCATTTTCCTTTAGAATTTTCCCTTCAGGAAGCGAGATGATCAGCAGTGATACACCTACACATTGAAAATGAATATTAGAATTTGTATAGTATTTTATTACAATAGCTATTGACAGATCAAATTTGGGATCCACGTTTAATTCGAGTGAACAGTTTATTATTTTTACTGTGTATTTATTTTCGTTCAAAATTTAGTCTAATAACGTTTGGATATGCATTGGCAGTCCAATTGCTTTGATATGTCAACTGAAAGACATGGGAATTGCTGGAAATTGGATTCTGTAACAATTCTATGTGTATAAATGGTTGCCTACCTTTTGGGGGCACAGTAATGAATTTTAAGATTTTTAATTTTATATAGTAATAAGGTTTAAAAATTTCAAATTGTATTTTTCTTCATTATTCAGAGACACTTACTTTTATAATGTGAAAGTGTAAGGTGATTCCAGAATTTGTAAATTTATTTATTTTCACATCGTTGAAACATCTGACAATCCTGTCGGGTCTCATGGCATTCTTATTGTAAAACAATGGAGGTTTCCTCATTTCGGTTATAATAACGGATTTTGACAGACAGTTGGTCTCCTTGACGAAGACAATCGCTTTCAAGTCAGCTAAAACATTTTCAATTCGAAGCATTCACTAACCGAGCCTTGTTCGAGGCAGACGTATTTCAGTTTGTTCTCGTAAAATTTAACGGCTATTTCGATAAAATCCAAATTTATTCCAAATTTCATCTAAAAATAATTGTTAATTGTTAAACAAAGTTTATCACATAAATTTTATTCCAAATTACACACGATTTTTGGGTAATTTTTCTTCAACGACGATTTTCCCGAGTTTCCTGTGATGTTTCCGTCCTGATTGAGCCAGACTCCGTGATCTGATTTACCTATGATGTACCAGGGCCCTGAACCGAATCCGATTCGAACATTCCAGACTACTCCAATGCTCACAGAAGGTATTTCTCGTCAAATCTACCTAAAAAATAAACGTATTATTTCAATTCTAATCTAAATTCAATTATACTTATAAGAAATTTTATTTTAATCCGTTCTGCAAAATTTGAGGTTAGAAAAATCTTTTGTTAACATAGCCTAAGCGGTCTCCAGTTACTTTGGGGAAATTTGTGTAATTAGGTTATAAGTATTTGTTATGTTTTTACGTTACGAACCAATATCCAGTGATTTACCATCAGGTTGGCTACTCTGTATCACACGTCTCTTCAAATCTAACATAACTCCGTTTGAACGGTCAGAAAACGCGGGATTTTTAAAATTTATTTCAAACGTATTTAAGTACGAAACTATGAATTTGAATTGCAAAAGGTGGAATTACTTAATGAAACTTTAGTGTTATTAATTAAACGGACTCACGGAGTTACCTGAGATAAATATCCAAAGATTTATGTCTGATTATAAACAAATTCACATTTAGTAATTTCTTTTATTAAATAAAATCACTTTTATTCGCAATTAAATGTTTCATTTACACATAAGGGATTGAATAAGATTGAGGCATAACATTATCATGCCTATGAGATCATTTAAACTGGTCTTAAACATTGAATTTGAGGGAGAGGACAATTGACAACATCATCCTACCACATCTCTATGCGTACTGAGTTAATATATAAGAGAGTTAACGAGCTATTCAATATTTTTTTTATGTCACCGCCCCTCGATCGGAAATTTCTCGCCCTGCATGCCATCTGGCTATATAAAACTTGATTTTTCCTAATTCAATTAATGTATTTCTTTTAAAATTCATTTTTTTAATCCGGGCTGTATGCTACTGTGTAGCGTAACAATACATATGCATAAATATCAGTTATCGTAGGGCAGTGTGTAGTGTCCAATACGTTAGTAGAATTAATTTTAGAAGTGTCTATTAGCAGTAGACGTGTCTTCCGATTGTTTTTGTTGTGTATATACATATATGTGTATGAATATATTATTGTCACGCAGAATTTGTAGGTTTCTAACATTTTTTTCTTTTGGTTTGTAAAGGTTCTTCGTTTAATTTAGCTTATATTTTATAATTTTTCTGTAGGTTGTTGATATTTTGGATTTCTATGTTTAGTTTAGGGTATATGCATAAAGTATTCTGTTGTACAATTATTAGATTAGGTATTGTATTCTTATTATTTATTTCAATAGTTTCCTTTACGTTGGAAGATTTTCGAATTCTTTACTTTAGTTTGTTTATAGTTGTCAATCATGTTGTATGTTTCAAAACGGTTTCTGGTTCTATATTCCAAAATTTGTTCATAGGTGATTGCATGGATTTCAGAGTATGTTAAACAAAAACCGATCATGCTTCTCTAAACAGCTGTGATATGAAAAGATTTTATTTCTGTGTTTAGAAATATCCTACAACCCAATAGATCTAGTTTTACCACAGATAATTTAGAAATGATATTAATTGTATATACTTTTCAAAGGCCACAAGATTAACAACGAGCGCATACATACAAAAAAAAAACACATGCATACTGCTACGGGTTAGCAACTCATGTTGCTGAGTGTATTTTGTGTTGCATATTTGATTTGCTTAAAACAGCTGTTTCGATTTACCGAGAATTTTTCACAATTTAGATTTAGTTTGTATAAATTTAGGTAAAGAGTTGATTGTATGATTTATTTAATTTAGTGTTAAGTTTTTTTTTTTTAATTAATTCCATTCATTTATGTGTCTAGCGTTTGCTAGTTAGATTTAATGCTTATTCTACCAGATTTTGTCGGTGAAGTGTGCGTTTGCGTTGTACGTTTTTGTAGAAAAACAGTTGTAGAGTTTTGTCAGGCAGTTCCTTGGTCGACTGTTAACGTGAGTAGACGTATCTATTTTGATTATAGTAAATTTCGTTTCGTTTTTTTTTAAATTTTTGTTCATCAAGGAATTCATTTTGTAATAATTGTTAATATATTGACGTGTACACGTTGTAGATATAAGATCATTTATTATTTTTGTGCAGGAAGATATATTTTTAGTTGTAATTTTCTCATTTTAGTTTAGAGTTAATTTTCTGTTTTCAATTTTGCTAATTCATTTTTATTTTATCTATCACCTGGGTTTGGGAGAGTAGAAACTTTGTTCTTGCATTTAGTTTACGATTTTATAGATTTCTAGTAATTGTCCACGCTTAATTTAGTTTATTTTTTGAAACTACGTAGATTGATATTGGTATATTTAGGATTATCTTCCTGAACAAACAGAATTTTTGCTTTGCATAGGAAATAGCATTGTCCTATTGTAATTTAGAAACAAGTCCAGTTTTTAATTTAGGCCAGAACCTTCAGTTCACGGTTTTTTCTGCACCTTTGTAATTTAACCATTTTTGATTAATAGAAATTGTTTGTTTATTAGCATCTTTGGGTTGAAAATTCTGTTATTTTATTTTAAATTAAATCTTTTCAATTTTTGGGGTAATTAAGAGAGTAGGAGATGTTTATTTTTGCTTTGATGCACACTTGTGCGTTAACGATTTTTTGCGGTTTATGATAACTTACTATAGTTACTATGTAGCAGCTTTTAAAAAAGCATATGGAAAATATCAGTATCGTATTTATATTTTGTTTGCCGCTCTTCCATTAAAAAATGTGTTTTGATTTGCCTTGGTTATTAGATTGGGTATGGGGTTATATTGATGTGTGGTGTTCTTTTTATCTTCCCCCTGAAACAACTACTGATAATTGCTGCTAAATTCATAAGGTTTGCACTTAGATTTGTTAAGGTATTAAACTCTAAAAATTCTGAAAAGGTAAACTGTTGCTCTATGCGTTGATCACACGTAACACACATTTTTTTAACTATTCTGTAATTGAAACTGATATCTCTGAGGTAATTTACAAACTGCACTCTGCTCACTCTGTTGGTGATGATGGAAATGGAACATATTCTTTTTCCATTAGCTTATTTAACAAAGGTTTCTTTCAGAGAGAATTTTTTGGTCTTATCTTTTTTGTCGCATATTAATACCCGTTTTCTATAAAGCTGATGTTTACGACCATACTAATTATCGCCCTATCCATTTTATCAACTTCATTTAATTTTTTTAACGAAATTCGTAGATCTTTTAACAATCGAACATCTTGCAAGCTCAGCCTAATTATTAGACTGAAAGCTCAGCCTAAAACTAGGCTAAAAGCTCAACTAAAAGTTAGATTGAAAGCTCAACTTGCGAAAGAGGTTTAAAGTTCAGCCTAAAATTGCGCTGAAAGTTCAGCAGAAAAGTAGTAAAATTAAATTGAAAGTTCAGCCTGTGTGTAATAATAATGAGGATATCGAATTTTAAAAAAAAGCAGAACTGAAGGCTGTCCCAAGGCTACGAAACACCTTATCAAACACCGATAATTTAACATTAAAATGAAAGAATCATAATCTTACAACAATGCACAAAAGCTTTTTTCTCACCTGTTACTGTTTACAAGTTATAAACGAAATTTACTTCAGTGAAACACCTGTATACAGCACTGGAGGTAGATTTTCATCAAAGTAGTGTTCCGTATTCTGGAGTTAGACGATTGGTTTCATAGTTATTCACCCATGTTGTTTCCACCACAAGAGCAATATCGAGTGAAAATTCGCAGAACAAGCAATTTTACGTTTATATTCAATAGGGAATCTACGTATATGATTATTGGCGTATATGCAGGAAATACCGTTGATATATTTCCTTATAACCGGATTCCGCTGTAAAGACGTATAGTTCTCGGAATTGTGATTTATATGCCCTCGAATCATCCTGCTGCCGACTCAGCAAATAGTGGAGAATTCAGATTAAGTTTGTAACTATTTACGTGTGCTTTATTGCTTTTCACGGTTATAGTCGATGACAATGGTGCGTAGTAGAAGATAATCGTAATTAATATATTGGTTCGGGCAATGAATTTTAAGATTCTATAGATTTCATACTCTTTACAAAGTGATATTGTTGAAAACTTTATCAATGTATTAGATCCTCAAATTATGCTTTGAATATGGTGAGAGTCTGGAACTAAATCTAATTCTTTAGCAACATTTTTCAAAAAAATCTCACCATTCGACCGACTTATTTTCAATATCTGTTCCAGTTTGTTCAAATTCAATCATACTTTTAAGAGTCCACCAATGCCACATAATCAGAATAAAATAGACGATTTTAAACCATCATATTTCACTAGCTAACTACGAATGCTAAAAAAAAACATGGGTGTCAGTGATGAAGATTGAAAAGAGGGCTCAGAGTCTGAAGACTCAATAATACAGTAAAAACTGTTATACAGCGGTGAATTAAGAAGAGATCTCACACCTATATTGAATTTATATTGGAAAAAAGTGAAATTACCAAGGAAAACGTAATTGTTATTCAATAACTGAACCTATTTAACTTACCTGACATGCTTATATCCTTATTTATGTTGTTTCTACACGGTTTCACATTTCAAACATTTTATTAAATAAAACTAGGTTTGTTTGCAAATTTACAAATGTTGTCTTAATCGTACAAAGCCGATCATTATTGATGCACCAAAGTCTCATGCGCACTATATCACCCAAACCAATATCGAAATAAGCGATATACTGGCAACATGCTCCTACGGCATCTGGGGTCTTATATACGCACCGCAGTTTCTACTCTAAGCAGATCAGTTAAACTACCAAGAACTAAAACATGAATGTAGAAGAAAGTTTATCTCAATAAATCCATCAATACCGAATGATGCAGAGGAGAATTCTGGTCCAATAAATTGTCTTTCTTCATATACTTATATGTAGAGACCGGATTATATGCAAAGAAAAACTGGAATATATGTGCATATATATGCATCGATTTTTGAGAAAATATGCGTAAACCTGGGGCATATATGCAAGAAAATTGCGATAATATGCAAAATTTTTACGTAAAATAAATAAGAGCAGAAATTTAAACATTAACTTTATTGCACAGATTTTTTTCACAACATATTTCTAAAACAATTTATAATTAAATGTTTTTCAAAATTGTGAAAAAGAAAGTTTTGTCTTCTATCAGAATACATATGTTTCGAAATAGAAAAGCTTCTTTCCAACATCCACAGATGTAATTGGTGTATTTTTTAACATTGCAATACATTCTAAACTAAAATTAAAGTCGAAATCCTTTACTGTTTCACCTACCAAAATTTTCTTAACTTTCTTCAATTTCAAATACCCCGCATTTTTATTTATCACTTTTTTAAATTTATCGTATATATAATTACCTATTGTACCCTTAACCTTCTTGCATAGCATATCAAATTTGTCTACTATTTCGACTGATTTCGAGAGAGACCTCTCTTGCGTTTCTAGTTTACGAATGGAACTTGAAGCAAAGCTATAATTTGACTTAATATAAAGGTTTTGTAGCAATCATGTTGATGTTACTATCTTTTTACAGTTTCCTAGAGCAATGCAGTCAGCAGTGATGTCTAGAATTACATTTTTTATTCCTTCAAAATTATCGGCGAAAAAAATTGCAGCCTCTAACCAAGTACCCCATCTCGTAATAATCGGTTCTGGAGGCAACTTAACACCGGGAAGTCGCTCCTTATAAATTCGTAAAGGTGCTTTTAAGAATACTTTTTTGACATTGCTAATTAAATCATTAATCAAAGGGAATTGATTTGTATTGTCTTCGGCTACACGATTGAATCCATGAGCTAAACAAGTGGTATGAATAATGTTACTATAAAAAAAATGTTAAACTTTGCGTGGCTTTTATCATGTATGGTGCAGCGTCGGATAACATTAGTAAAAATTTTTCACAAGGTATACGTTCAAGTAAAAAGAAATTTGATAAACCTTCTTGAACGAATTGGGCAATTGTCACATTATTTGTTTTTTGAAGTTCTTTACAATAAATTAAATATGATTTACCTACAATATCTTAATGGAGAATTCCTATTAACAAATGGGCAATATAACGGCCACACTTATCCGTACTTTCATCTACCATGATATAAATAAAATTATTCCCTACCAATTGTTGAATTTCTACTATTGTTTGCTGGTAACAAGATGTGACATAATTTTTTCGTAAGGTACTTTCGCCTTGTGTTACCCTTATGTTTGCAATATTTTTGCAGAAATGATTTCAAATTAACATTGTTTAATCTTGCTAATGGTATGTTAGATGAAATTAACGTGTTACACAGATCCGTATTATATTCTTCTTGTTCTGAGTTTCGTGAAGTTGATGCTACACATTGACGTATAGATTGCTGCACACGTGCTGATCGCTTTAGTTTTTCACATTTTCCAATATGTGATGGAATTTTAGCGTGTTGATCAATCAGGTATTTTCTACAACAACAATTGTCATTTTATATCAAAAGTTAAAGAAGTTAAAAACAATTGTAAAGCTTTTAGTAAAATTAAACTTGCCAGTTTACTGCAGGCTCGACAAAATATTTTGTCGCCATCCTTTACCAGTTCAGGATATGGCTTAATCCATAAAGAAATTTTGTTCGCTATACTCATTGTATGTACGCACAGTATTTAAAAACGTAACACAATTACATGCTGTTTCGCTCAAAGATATTCAATGAATGAATAGTTTATTTGGGAATTAATAATAATAAAACATATTTACCACATCCCTTCTGCTAGGCGAAATTAAACGCGTACAGTTCTTGGAAAAAAGTATTAGAGAAACAAATGTAAAAGGTTTATCGTTCTGAGAATTGTCGGTTGTCGATCTACATTAGGAATTACTAGGAAATTTTACTAATAGAAAGGATAAGAAAAAGCTTAAATATGCAATATATGCAACTTTTGTAAAAATATGCTTAGAATGCCTAAATATGCAATATATGCAATCACTAATTAGTGCTAATTAACTTCAATTAGTGTAATACGTCTACATATAGACTATAATTAAAGGTAAGCGAGAAATAAAATATATGCATTTTGCATATAATCCGGTCTCTACTTATATGCGTTGGTACGCGTCCAATTCCACTGAAATTTCATTATTCCTCGCTTTAAAATTTTTAGTATTAATCCTATTTCTGGTATCATTTATGCATTAAGCAGCCGTTAGTAATTTTAGCCTCCCATAGCGATGATATGTAATATAGTTCAAGTAGGTATTACAAATATTAAAGCATACATTTTTACAGTAGAACCAATTGCTGGGAGCAATCAGTCACTAAAGTTTGCTTACAGAAACAATATTGACCAAAAGCTAAGAAGGATTAAAACATATTCGTATACAGTATCCAAAAAGATATACACCTAGTTAAGGAATGAAAGCATTTCTTCTCCGAAACGCAGGAAAATCCCTCTGGCCAAAGTATTTCTTTCGCGTTTATCTCTCTTTGATTGATTAGACCCTTATTCCCGTGTGACCCGAATACTCCTGCAGATCGCATCTGTACGCGAACATTCACCAAGCGAAGCGATTTGTGGGTTGTATTTAATTAACCACTTTTCCCACAGCTAACTAAGTTCTTCCCTACCACCGGGAAATTTTATCACTTAAACAAACAATCCGGGAAAAAAACAATTGATTTTTCCGCTTCCAACCACGACCGAATGCTACATCGACAGGAAAATTTAACAAACGACTTGGAAAATGTTTTGACCTTTCCAATAAAAGGGGCTAAAATTATATACATATATACCTATTGTCATGGAGAGATTACTTGATATTCTACTATTTTTTAAAAAAAGGGAATGTTTCTATTTTACTTAGTTATATTTTAAAACTTATTAGATATAATAGAAAAAGGATATAATATGTTGCAGCAGACAGCTAGACGATGTCCAGGTAATGTAGGTAATCTCTGCATTTGGCATGTTCTTCGAGGCATTTTCCTTTAGAATTTTCCCTTCAGGAAGCAAGATGATCAGCAGTGATACACCTACACATCGAAAATGAATATTAGAATTTGAATAGTATTTTATTACAATAGATTTTGACAGATCAAATTTGGATCCACGTTTAATTCAAATGAACAGTTTTATTTATTTTACTGTGTATTTATTTCGTTCAAATTTAGTCTAATAACGTTTGGATATGCATTGGCAGTCCAATTGCTTTGATATGTCAACTGAAAGACATGAAAATTGCTGGAAATTGAGTTCTGTAACAATTTCATGTGTATAAATGGTTGCCTACCTTTTAGGCACAGTAATGAATTTTTAAGATTGTTAATTTTATATAGTAATAAGCGTTTAAAAATTTCAAATGTATTTTTCTCATAATTCAGAGACTCATACCTTTGTTATATAAAAAGTGTAAGGTGATTCCAGATTTTGTAATTTTATTTATTTTCACTTCGTTGAAACATACGATAGTTCTTGCGATCACATGGCCAGTCTCATATGTAAAACAATGGAGGTTCCTCATTTCGGTTATACTAACGGAATTTCTCAGACAGTTGGACTTCTTGATGAAGACAATCGCTTTCAAGTCAGTTAAAACATTTTCAATTCGAACCATTCACTAACCGAGCCTTGTTCGAGGCAGACGTATTTCAGTTTGTTCTCGTAAAATTTAACGGCTATTTCGATAAAATCCAAATTTATTCCAAATTTCAATCTAAAAAATAATTGTTAATTGTTAAACAAAGTTTATCACATAAATTTTATTCCAAATTACACACGATTTTTGGGTAATTTTTCTTCAACGACGATTTTTCCGAGTAATGTTCCTGTCCTGAGCGACCCATCCTCTCTGACCTGATGTATCTACGAGGTACGAGGGCCCATATCCGACCTGAACAGTCCTGACCACCGATGATCGCAGAAATACGGCCCTGTAAAAAGATACTCCTCGTCAAATCTACCTAAAAAATAAACGTATTATTTCAATTCTAATCTAAATTGAATTGTACTTATAAGAAATTTTATTTTTAATCCTTTCTGCAAAAATTTGAGGTTAGAAAATCGTTTGTAACATAGCTAAGCGATCTCCAGTTACTTTGGGGAAATTTGTGTAATTAGGTTTATAAGTATTGTTATGTTTTACGTTACGAACCAATATCCAGTGATTTACCATCAAGGTTGGCTACTCTGTATCACACGTCTCTTCAAATCTAACATAACTCCGTTTGAACGGTCAGAAAACGCGGGATTTTTAAAATTTATTTCAAACGTATTTAAGTACGAAACTATGAATTTGAATTGCAAAAGGTGGAATTACTTAATGAAACTTTAGTGTTATTAATTAAACGGACTCACGGACTTACCTGAGATAAATATCCAAAGATTTATGTCTGATTATAAACAAATTCACATTTAGTAATTTTTTTATTAAATAAAATCACTTTATCCGCACTTAAATGTTTCATTCACACATAAGGGATTGAATACGATTGAGGCATAACATTATCATGCCTATGAGATCATTTAAACTGGTCTTAAACATTGAATTTGAGGGAGAGGACAATTGACAACATCATCCTACCACATCTCTATGCGTACTGAGTTAATATATAAGAGAGTTAACGAGCTATTCAATATTTTTTTTATGTCACCGCCCCTCGATCGGAAATTTCTCGCCCTGCATGCCATCTGGCTGGTGAGACAGAACACTTCTAAATCAAAATTATAAAAAATAGATGACACTGGTATATATAAAACTTGATTTTTTCTAATTCAATTAATGTATTTCTTTTAAAATTTATTTTTTTAATCCGGGCTGTATGCTACTGTGTAGCGTAACACTATATATGTTTTACCAGACGCGTACATATGTGGATATTGTCAATACGTCGATAATTAATTTCTATACCGTGTGTTTCACTAAGGAGCTGTTATGTTAATGTCATTTTCTGATTTTGATAAAACTTGCAACACAGTGTGAGTCTGTAATCTGGAATAAATTCAGCAAAGCGAAGACAGTATTTTTTCCGGAAATATGCTCGGACACGTCGATTAGTATTTTAAATTGCCCACTTTTTCATCTGAGAAAATTTTATACTGCATGTTCCAAAATTGAGATATGACGTCATCGACAATTTTTTTAAATGGTAGCCCTAATTTTTTATAACTATTCTTAAAGAGTATATCAAATTACACATGCGTACCAAGTTTCAAGTTTTTATTCCTTGTCATTAAAAAGATATTTAACAATAACTAATTCGAAAAATGAAGAAATCTGATTCAAATTTATTTTTATGAAGTTTAAAAATGGCACGTCAAAGGGTTTTTGTTTATCATTTTTTTGTCAAACCCGGTTGACGTCTTATCACAATGTCAAAAAACAAGATAATAAAAATAATTAAGAAGTGAAGCTAGTATTCGATTCGTATTGAGCCAGGACACTTATTAGTTTGTCGCTTCGTGAGAAACACCGTTTCTTGAAAAATCGACCATAATGCCATATTTACTGAAACCCACAAAATTGAAATTTTAATGATGATTGGTTACGGAGATAGGACAAGAGCACAAAATGAAGTTACTCATTTATTCAGAGAGAAGTATCTTGATTTACCACCCATATCTCAAAGTACCGTAAGAAAGATTGAAAAACAGTTTCGAGGAAACGGGCATTTAAGGAAAACAAATAATCATCGTCAGAGTGCGCTCGATGTAGAAGTAAAACTTAATGTACTTCTTTCTGTTCAAGAAAATCCTTATATCTCCAGTAGGGAACTCGAAATTAGCCAGTCTTCGGTGGCAAGAACTCTTAAAGCGCACAAATTTTATCTCTATAAACTGACAATCCTCCAGGAACTCACCGAAGATGATCTACTAGACAAAAATGTAAACATAGAAAACGTTCTGTTTTCTGACGAATCAACGTTTATGTTAAACGGTGAGGTAAATCGTCAAAACTGTCGTTATTGGGCAGACAACAACCCACGATGGATGAGGGAAGACCACACTCAACATCCAGAAAAAGTCAATGTTTGGGCAGGCATTGGTTGGTGAATCGAGTAATAGGACCAATTTTCTTCCAAGAAAATCTCAATGGAGCGAAAAAAAGATATTTAGAATTCTTGCAGGAAGAACTAGTTCCGAATTTGGCTACTCTATTCCCTGATCCACTTGAAGCTGATGTCCAGAATAGAAACATCTGGTTTCAACAAGACGGCGCGCCTCCTCATTTTGCAAGATCTGTCCGTGAGTATCTAGATGATGTGTTTTCAGGCAGATGGATTGGTAGAAGAGGACCTTTTGAATGGCCACCCAGGTCTCCGGATTTGACACCAATGGACTATTTCTTATGGGGGTACTTGAAAGGCAAGGTTTTTAAAACCAAACCGGAAAATATTAAGATGTTGAAAGAACGAATAAGACAGGAGTGTAGGCTAATTTCCGCTGAAGTAATTAGAAATGTTCAAAATGAGTTTCGGTTCCGTTTAGGGTATTGTTAGGAAGTACATGGACAACATTTTGAATATTTATTGTAGAAGAGATATGATTGAGGTGAATCAGATTTCTTCATTTTTCGAATTAGTTATTGTTAAATATCTGTTTAATGACAAGGAATAAAAACTTGAAATTTGGTACGTATGTGTAATTTGATATACCTTTTAAGAATAGTTATAAAAAAAATAGGGCTACCATTTAAAAAAATTGTCGATGACGTCATATCTCAAATTTGGGACAGGCTGTATATAATTTTCTCAGATGAAAAAGTGTGCAATTTAAAATACTAATCGACGTGTACAAGCATATTTCCGGAAAAAATACTGTTCGCTTTACTGAATTTATTCCTGATTACAGGCTCACACTGTAGAAGTATTCTACGTATTATAGTGGTTGAATAAATTTATATTATTTAATTATACCGTTATCAGTTTTACTTTTATGTGTTTTAGAAATAAAAAGGATATAAAATGTAACAGTAGACAACCAGATGATGTCCAAGTGATGTAGGAAATCTCTGCATTTGGCAAATCCTTCAAGGCATTTTCCTTGAGAATGTTCCTTTCAAGAGGTAAAGACGATCAGTATACACATCGAAATTAAATATTAGAATTTGAATAATATATTTTTACAACAAATATTGACAGGTCAGGGTTGGATCTAAGTTCAGTTCAAAAGAATATTTTTATTTTTTTTTACAGTGTACTTATTTTAATTAAATTTAGTCTAATAATCGTTTTATATGTATTTGCAATCTAAATGCATTGATATCTCAACAAAAAACAGGGAAAATTTTTGGATTTTTGTTTGGCCAAAATTGCAAAGTTGCATATTCTTTGTACAGTAATTAATTTTAAGATTGTTAATTTACTATAGTAATAAATATTGAAAATATTTAAATGTATTTTCCTCATGACGTTGAAACACGTACTTTAATTTTATAATGAATGTAGGGTGATTTCAGAATTTTGCAATAATTAATTATTTCAATTTAGTGTAAATATTCCATAGTTTCATTTGGTCACATGGGCATTCTCATGTATTAAATATCTTATAATCCCCTCACTTCGGTGAAAGTAACGCATTTCTCAAAGACAAGTCTGTTAAAAAATTCCAATTCAATAGAATTCACTAGCCAACCTCCGTGGGAGACGGGCATGTCTAGATTAATTCTTGTAAAATTTAACGGCAATTTTGATAAAATTATGTTTATTCCAAATTCCAATCTAAAAATTGTGGTTGATTGTTAAACAAAGTTTATTCAATTTATTCAACCTTTACTATAACTGGTAATTTTCCAACACGATTTTACCAGATATGTTCGTTTCTGAGCCATTCTCCGTGATATAGAAGTACGAGGGCTCCCATAGATGCCTGATCTGACTTGCCCACCCTGATACCTGCTAAATTGATTCTATTAAAAATCCATTACAACCTAAAAATAAACGCATTGTTTTAATTCTCAGCTAAATTTTAATATACTTATAAGAAATTTCATCTTACCATGTTCGGCAAATTTTGTTTGTTTAGAATTTTGTATAACCGTTGAATAGTTTGCGACCACTGGTGGAAAAACTTTCATAAGGTGGTACTACTTATATTACTAGTCAATACGTATTCACGGCACGAACCGAATATCCAGTAATGTTACCATTCAATGTTACACATACTGTTTCACTCGTCTTTTAAGCATTGAACTACTCGATAGAACGTCTCGAAATTGCAGGAATTTTTAAAGCTAATTTGCTAATGTGATTGCGATGTATGATTGATTTTCCAGATTGATGAAATCTTCAATATCTTGTAACTTACAAAATTAGCTTGCACATCGAATACACAAAAAGCTGGCTTAGGGCAGGAGGCAACATTGATGGATCTTTGAACGGAAAAGGCCAAGGACATTAGCCATAATGTCCTTGGCCTTTTAAAAGCCACTAAAGCATAAGGTGAGGAGCCTGGGATGTCTAATGTAAATAGTTTATGGCAGAACCTCCTATATATACCTAGAAATCTGCCGTTAGAAAAATTTGACCACACTTTAAGATTAAGCCATAAAATAGCCACAAAAATATGTCCAAGGGTTTAGTTATTGGACCGGCATATCTATCTTCAGGTTCGTGACCTCCCACAAAGGAAGCATTGTTTGGGAAAATTATATTTATAATAACAAAAATACTCCAAACTTTGGTACTGGTAATGCTGTAAACTTCTCCTAAACCCCTCACCCCAAACTGCACTAAACTGGACGTACGTTTCGATAGCAAAGCTACCATCATCAGCAGAAACACTGCTATGCTAGCACACATATTTATAAGAAAACTAGACCTAAGTCTAAAAAGAGCAAGAAATGGGTGAATAAAAAACCAAAGGCTGGAATATTACCAACATGATACAGCGAAAAAGGCGGCGAATTTAATAATGAAATGATTAATGATGTGTCAAAGAGCCATTAACTTCGGGAAAATAAGTTATCGAGTAAAATAGCACTTAAGCCTTAGAACGGGTGGTAAAGGAAATCAACAAAATATTATTAATTTTAAAACCCAAATAAATTCTCTAAAATGTGACAGAATCCTTTTTCTGACGGAAACAAGTCAAATAAAAATAATTTCTAGCTGGTTTTGGATCTCGCAGAGTCGTTAAAATTTTTCTCAAACCCGCTAATAGAAAAAAAAAAAACGTTTTAATTGCCCGCTCCCGCAATCACAGCAATTTAGAAAACCGCTCACCGCATTTACAGTTGTTTCTTCTTGCTGCTAATTTTTCTTTTTTTACATATTTTTAATTACAATTTGCACGTTACCTGATCATTATTTCCCTGGCACAACGCTCTTTGGGAACGGCATAATTGTTTTTTTCTTCTTCTATATTTAAACTCCTAACTCTGCCAACCGTAAATGTAGCTGCGTAAAATTAATGATAATTTTATTTGGCTAGAATAAACAGGACACGAACAGCACGTACTAGGAGTTCGTTGGAAATATATACACACCTTTCTAATTCTGTTATTTGGATGGTAGAATTTGATGTGGCGTTTTATTAGACCTTTTAAAGCTAATCTTCCCAAATGACATATGATATACTACCTAGAATACTCTTAAAGCATGTTTTCAGGTATTTCTATATTCCAATGTAGATATTCTAGAATTATTCTAAGGAAAGTTCTAAGACTTGTCTGAAGATTAATATCGATCAAAAATTAAGTTATTTAATTCGTATTGCTGTGGTTAGACAACCCATTTCGCTGAGTGAATTTTAAGTTGTATAGTTTGCTTGTTTTGGTTGTTTTCTTTGCTCAAACAGCTGTTTTTCAATTTACCGAGAATTTTCACAGTTTAAATTTTGTTTTGAATAATTTTAGTTAAAGAGTTTATTGTATCATTTTAATTTATGCAGTGTTAAGTTTTGGTTTGTTAATCCATTCATTCAATTTGTCTATTGGTCGCTTGTGCTGATTTTATGCGGATTCTATTAAATATTGTCGTTGTAATGTAATACGTCTGCGTTGTACGATTTTTGAAAGAGGGATTTTTGTAAGAAAAACAATTGTAGAGTTTTGTTAAGGACTTCCTTGTTCGACTATTGATGTGAGTAGACGTATTTTTAAATCTTTGTTGACATTTTGTAATCCATTTTGATTTAGTAAAATTAATTCTGTAATAATTTAGTCAACCAAGGAACTTTTACTATAATAATTGTTAATATATTGAAGTGTACACTTTATAGATATAAGATGAATTATTATTTTTTGTTTAGGAAGGTTTAATTTAGTTTTTCTCTCGTTTATTTTAAAGAGTTATTCTTCTATTATTCAATTTTGCTGTTTCATTTTTAATTATCAATCACCTCGTTTGGGTGAGTAGAAGCATTGTTCTTGCATTTAGTTTTATTTTTGTAAATTTCTGGTAATTGTCCACACTTAGTTTATTTTAATTTGTGAAACCACGTGGATAGAAATTCAAAGGTCGTGTCTTTTGGATAATCTTCCTGAACAAACAAAACTTTTGCTTTGCATAGGAAATAGCATTGTCGTATTTTAATTTAGAGTCAAGTGCAGTTTTTATTTTAGGCCAGAACCTACAGTTCAAGGTTTTTTTCTGCACAATCTGTAAGTTAACCCGTTGCGTTGTTGAAATAAATTGGTTGTTAATTAGCGTCATTGGGTTAAAAATTCTGTCTTTTTATTTTGTTTTAAACCTTTTCAATTTTTCGGGTAACTAAAAAAAAATTATTTCATTCACTCACAAATTACTTTTTGTGGTTAGATTCAAGTTTTAATTCGCGAGGGTAACTCTGAGATTAATAGTTCTTTTGCGTTCTTTAAAATCTTATCCGTTGAGCTAGCTAATTTATTTTTTTCTTTTTCATTTTAAAATTTCAGTTTTGCATTTTTCATTTAATCCAATCAGTACACAGCAGTATGTAAAAAGGAGCTGCAATAAGCATGTCGAAACAAAAGCCGAGAAAGCATGTAAGGCTTTTTGGAAGAGTCGTTGCGTTATGGATAGAACTTGGGGTCTCTTAGATTCTAAATGCGTGTGGCCGTTATTTTTATGTTGTGTTAGAATCAGCTCTATTTGTTAAAAATCTCAATATTTTAGCAAACAACAAAACCTTAATTCGATCATGAGTATGTCACAGGAGATATTTCGGCCTTGTTTTGTCCTTTCACTTTTGATAAAGCAAAAGTAAAGACAATTTATAAATGTATATCTGCTCTAAGCTGTGCAGTCTAAACTCATTTAATTTCATTTAATCCCATTCCTGTACACATTCATTGCCGCAACTTTTTAATAATAGTTGCGCTACAGGATATGTTTGATATCCGCTATTTTAAAAGAAAAAGGAAACAGACCTGTATCCATATCTGTAGATGTAGATATACGTTAAATATTAATATAACTACCTATTCCGGTTCATTGTTGTAGATAACGTAACGTAATTTCCAGTGAACAAAGTCACCCTTTGGAAGGGGAAACATATTAAAATTTAGAGCGTACATTCAAATTAACATTCTGCATTCGGACAAGACCTAACGTAAAGTGGACTAATGTGCTGTACGAGTATTAGGTAATTTCTAAACTTCCTCCAGAGCACCTCCAGCAAATTTGAGCTAAAGTGGAAAATTAATTTTGTAGTATTCTGACAGAGTTGGATGCCGTAACAGTGTATGCATGTCGCATTGCGAGTCTTTAACTTTAAGTGTGTAAATATCTAGAACGATAAATTTTGGAAGTATTCAATGTGTTAAAAATAAAATTTAGTTAAAGTACTTAACCGGAAATAAACGTGTAATGTTATTTAATGACGTTTGTTTTATTATATTTTAAAATTTATTTGGTGAGTTCTATTTTTTATATATTTTTTTTACAAATGAAAACAAATATTCGACAAATTATAAAAAAGTGATTGCTCATAAAAGATTCGCCATGTTCCAAAACCTAAAATGCATCGTTTTTCCAGATGGTAATGATGCCTTAAAATAAAGTACTTTTATTTTAGATAGTATGGAAAATCATTTAAAAAAGGGTGATTAGAATTAAAAACTACATCCTTTTATGCGTTTCTATGAATAACAACTCCTTTTCCTAAAGTCAATAAGTAATAATGAAGTTTACTGTGTGTTTCTGATTTGAGTACGATTAAGCAGCATTATTTTTTTTTTACAGTAGCTGTGTATGTTAAATTAATACGAGCTAATCAACGTGTTTAAGCAATATACTGAAATTAATGGAATAAAAGATAAAAGAATGCATTTCTACCCTTAAATGGGTCCTATGCGGTTGTGGATATTCTACAGCCCAGATTGTTTACTAGCATAAATTGCTCCACGTATGACCTTTTTCCTCTTTACTCCCTCAGTTAGCGCGTTATGAATATAAGATCCTGTTATGTGTAACACCTAAAAGACTGACATTTTCGGAACACTAAAACTCCAAATTAATTCAAAGTTATTCAAACCTTTACCCAGCGCATCCACCATTAATGTCACCCGGCTTTCACTCTAGTTAGATAGTTTGTTCGCTAATTTAGGTGTGCATTAGATAAATACTGCAACATAACCTTATATAATTTAATTTGCGTTTAAAGCTTTTTCTTAGTTTCGCTTCTTAAGAAGTTTTTTTTTTTTTTAGAATTGCAATATTTGTTTTTTTTTTAACTGTACCAATGGAGAGAATAACTTTTGTCGCGGAAGTGTCGAACAATTTAAATCTTTGGTTTCTTCAAATATTGGAATTTGCATGTTTATTTTTTTAATTGCAATACAATATAGAATAAATAGAAAACTGTCCCATTAAAAACGTGTTTAATGTGACCTAATTATTAATTAGCGTTAGTTAATTAATGCATACATAGTGGCTTAAAGTGGTCCTACAATTATTGTTATCCTTTATAGATATATATTGTAGTTTCAAATCGACAATTTAGCAAATATCTTCACGTTAATAATGAGATTTTCATCTTAAATTCTCATTCAATTATTCTTCCACATAGAAAAGTGTGTCTGCGAGATCTTAATATTGATCTTTTAAAAACCGATAATCAGTCTTCGAGAGTTCTTGAATATATATGTCAGAATTTACTTAGTCTTTTGAATTGCACCAAATAATTGTGTATCCAAGTCGTGTCACGAAAACTATTGCTACCTTAATGGAAGTAATAATTGTCTGTGATCCATACTTCTGGATCTAGAACGTCCAACGTTGCGATTTCAGGTCAGAAATTGGTAAAGACATAATATACAAAAAAAGCTATTAGTATTAAGGTAAACATATTTACTAACAATATACGTATGTGACCAGTTTAATATCCATGCACCAGTGAAAACCATTTCTGTTCACAAACCTAGATGTCCGTGGCTGACCGATGTTATCAAATCGATGACGTCACTCCGAGACCATGCAAACGTGAAGTACAGACGTATTAAGGCCGCTTTACATCTAGTTATTTATTGCGCAATTTATTAGCCAATTTAAAATTGTTTACGTGTATAACACGTATTTAATAAATTGCGCAATAAATAGCTAGGTATAAAACGGCCTTTAGGCAACCAAATGAGCTGAGAGAATGAATGAATGAGATGAGAGAAGAATTACTATAAACAAGTGAGAAATTACACAAAGTCAACAATTACTTGTGAGAATAGAGCTTTTTATAGCCACCTCGCTAATTATGCCAATTGTCGGTATGTTTGGATTGTTGGTATTATTTCGTCAATAATTACACATTAAAATTATGTACTTAAAATACATTACAATTTAAAAAGGTCTGTGGAACAACCAGACATGTATTAAATGCATTTATATTGGGAAACATGTATTTACTACAAGAAATGTCTGTTTGCCTCCCAATATAATTGCATTTAATACATGTCTGATTGTTCCACAGACCTTTTTAAATTGTAATATATTTTAAGTACTTAATTTTAATGTGTAATTTTTGACGAAATAACAATATCGTTATTATTATAAATTTTATATACAGTGACCGGCATAAATATTGCAACATATGGGACTTTTTTATTATTAAAATATTCCAAATTTTTCTTGGGGGGATAGGTTGTGCATGTCTAGGAGCCCCAAAATCTATTTTGACATACGTCACGTGATCACAAATATGGCGGTAAATTTAAAAAATATGCCATGAATTTCCAAAAAGTGAGGTTAGATGACAAGATATCCAAAAAAGTTATTTGAAAAAGTTGCTTAGAATTCAATTTTGAGGCTATGTGCAAATTTTTGTAAAGATATTTAAAAAAAATTAAAAAATCACAATTTTTTCAAATATTGTTTCATTGAATTATATACTTCCATTTTTTTACGTTTTTAGCAGCTCAACAGCAGTAATATTTCTAAATGTGGCTGATACTCAAACAATTTTGTCAATGTTTGCATAATTAACACAGTGAAAACTGAAAAGTACGTTTTCGGTATAACAATTGTTGTTGCAAGGGACTGTATATAGTACTAATAAATGAAAGTTCACAAACATTTTTGTTCTAAACCACTCAGCAAGCATTACCTTTATTGAAAATTATAATACTTTTTTTTTGTTTTTTTTTTGCATTAAAATGAAAAGCGTTAGTCCAAAACTGGTAACACTACATGCGCCCACCGAAGGTACTAAAGTAGATTTTGAAATTAGAGAACAGCAAATAAAATAAACAGTAAGTAAAATAAAAATAGCAGTAATTACTCATTTACTCACCAGAAAATTAAAATAGTTTACTACATTATTTTGTTGTTTTAATTTTAAAGCCTACCTTACTTATAAGAAACAACGAATATGTGTCTAACAAGTTGTTCATTATTATTAGTTATTGTTTAAATATTTTTGCTTAATAAGGATTCACATCATTAGCTCAAAGTACTTTCTTATTAATCATTTACTTCTATTGAGCTTCATAGACATTAAACTAATTTTATTTTACCTATTATTTATTATTCCTTGTTCTCTAATTTCAAAACCTACTTTGATACCTTCGGTGCGCGCATGTACTCTTATGAGTTATTAGTTTTAGACTAACGGTTTCCACTCTAATGCAGAAAACAAAAAAGTGTTATAATTGTTAATAAAAGTAATGTTTATTAACTGGTTTGATATAAAAATGTTTGTAAAATTTTATTTATTACTTCTAGATAGAGTCCCTTGCAACAACAACTGCCATTGCGAAAATGTACTTTTCAGTTTTCACTGTGCTAATTATGCAAACATTGACAAAATTGTTTGAGTATCAACCAGATTTAGAAATATCACTGTAGGTGAGCTGCTAAAAACGAAAAAAATGGAAATATGTAATTCAATTAAACAATATTTGGAAAAATTGTGATTTTAAAATTTTTTAAAGTATCTTTACAAAAATTTGCACACAGCCTCAGAATTGATTTTAAACAACTTTTTCAAATAACTTTTTTGAATATCATGTCATCTAACCTCACATACACAACCTATCCCCAAAAAAAGTTTTAGTATATTTTAATAATAAAAAAATTTCCCATATGTTGCAATATTTATGCCGGTCACTGTATAAGAAAATTCGACATGTAATTAATTTTTTAGCAATTCAAAAAGACAAGTATATTTACCGAAACGTCTTCCTACATGTAATCAGTTGTTTTTATTGAGCCAATATTTCCAAAAAATCAACCGTTTTCGTTTTTACAATCTATTTATATAATTTTGTTAAGCTTGTCAGCAATATCTCGTAACGATCATAAATTCAGTGTGTATACGACATCAAATTCGCCAATCGAATACGTTTAAAAATAAGTAATGAGATATAATGGGTAAATGATCAATACAGAGTTCGGGCAATTGCGGCAATTATATATGTCAACAAGATCTCAAAGAGGCATCGATGACGTAAGCGAAATGTATCGCAGTCCCAATGAGCTAATTTGCGTTAAATCTTAGTGGGCGGATGTTTGTATTTGTACAATTACTAAATGTGAGAAGTTTAAAATACATAAGGACAATTCAAAATAAAATAGCACACACCAACTCGGTATAAACTCCAATTATCAAACAAGGATTCGTATAGACAACAAACAGATTACCTAACTACTTAACATTAGAGAATTTTTATTTAACTCAAAATAAACAACGAATAGAATCTCTAATTATGCTGAACGTTTCATGCGTTAAATATTTACGAATATCCCGCTAGACCAAACTGCAATTTTGTTAACATTGCATCAATAAACCACTCATAAATATATCAATTATTCCTGCCACCAAGCTTATAGTATACGTGTTTATTATTGCGGCGTATTAAAGCTTTAAAATGGCACTTTAACGGTTTCATTGAGATGCTCCGACCGCAAGCACATCAAAGCCCTATTATTTACGCAGGATATTAATGCCATTTTCGTGTTCCAGCTCTCAAAAGGCCTGAGGGAATACGTGACGCCGCTACAGGATTCGAAGATAATCCATTACGAGTAAGTATGTGTGTATGGGGTTCATATATATTTGTACGTACATATATTACTGGGTAGGGTGTCGATTGCAAACAAAAAGACTTCATAATGTGTGCGGTTTCCACAACTGAAACCTCATAACTCTGCATCTAACACATTATTGTTTCTCTGGGGGGATTGTATGAGTAGTATTTGCTGTTAAATTTGAACTGTTGCAATCATATTAGTGTGAGTTAATTAATTATCTGTTTTAATTAGAGTAGGTGTTACGTTGTGTACAACAACGATGAATCCTGTATAACTTATATGTTAACATTATGAAAATAGAGATTCATTAATGATAACAATTTGTTCGCTTGAAGTAAACTTCAACACTACTGGATCAGTTTCCATTTTTTTTCGCGTTTGTAAGGCTACATTATTTCAAATTAATACCCATAACTTTAAGAACATCTGAAGTGGTTGATATGAGTGTTACTATAAATATATACTGCTGGGCCAAAAAAAAAAAAAGTTAAATGTTAAAGTTGTAAACATTTTAATGGAACGCATTGTCTATTATGGCATATTTTGATAGTACACACTAAATATACCTATGCAAGCTGGTGCTAGATTTCCTATACCTAACTCAACTCATTTATGAGGTAATTAACTATTCTTCAACATATAGACCAAAATTTAAGAGGCATGCCTGTCATACGTATTCAAGCTAGATATTTTAAATTGTATTTATTGTTTAATTAAAGCAGTTAATAATACGTATTTATTGCCCAACAGAATCTTAAACATATTCCAATTACAGAACAATACATAACAAAAAGTAAAGTGTGAGTTACATATATATACATATATATATATGTATATATATATACATATATACATTCCTAACGGAATTGTAGCCGCTCACGGGAGCTCCTCAGACCGATTTGGTTACTTGGTGGATGGTCACTCCACCTAATTCCTTCTTGGTAAGGTCACATCTTAGCACTTCTTTTTGCCTCATCACATATTCTTCTCCACAGTTGCCTGTCTTTCATTTTCCTTCTCCAATCCTTTATTCCTAAAGTCCTCATGTTCTCGATTATTTGATCTTCCCACCTTGATTTGGGCCTTCCTCTTGGTCTATTTCCCATGGGCTTCCAACTCGTTACTTTCCTTAGCAGTGATTGTTCTCCCTTTCGATTTATATGGCCGTACCACTTCAGACGTTGCGCCTTGATTAATCTAACAATATCTTCTCCTCCCAAGATTTTGTCGACTTCGAAATTCATTAGTCCTCTGTATTCCCCGTCAATATCTCTTACTGCTCCGTATATTTTCCTTATGATTTTCCTTTCGAACACCCTTAATTTGTTTTCATCTTTGCCAGTTAGGGACATGGTTTCCGCCGCATACGTTGTTACTGGTCTTATTGCGCTTTTGTATAATTTCACTTTTGTGCTTTTACTGATTTTTTTATTCATAATAAGTTGTTTAAATTTATAAAATGCGCTGTATGCCGCTTGTATTCTGTGCTCGATCTCGGTGCTTCTTTCATTTCTGTTGTTCACTATAACGCCGAGGTATTTAAAGTTCTTTACCTTTTCAAATGTGTATTCTCCCACTGTGGTGTCCATTTTGCCATCTAGCTGTTTCTTTCTAGATATTTCCATTAATTTTGATTTTTGCTGGTTTATTTCCAATCCACGCTTCCGTGCTTCTGTACTGATGTTAATTAAGGCTTCCTCCAGGGCTCTCTTATCTCTTGTGACAATTGCCAGGTCATCCGCGAATGCCACGACTTATACTGATTTATTGCTAATTGTTCCGGTCAATCCACATGCCCTTATTACTCCCTCCACGGTTATATTAAATAAGGAGGTTGAGAGTCCATCGCCTTGTCGTACACCCCTGAAGATTCGTATTTGATTCGTAGACCCCTCTTGTGTTTGGACTGCTGCCGTAGTTCCGCTTAGCGTGGCTTTGATTAGTCGGACCAACTTTTCAGGTATTCCCAAGTTCTCTTGCATCTTTCAATAATATATCCCTTTTCACGCTGTCGAAGGCTTGTTTAAAATCCAAGAATATTATTTGCAGTTTGATGTCTACTTCATAGCATTTTTCTATGATCTGGTTGAGCACATGTATTGAATCTACCGTTGACCTCCCTGGCCTGAATCCATTTTGGTACTCTCCAATTGTCCTCTCCGTGTACGTGTTCAGACGTTTTAATAGTATTGTGGAAGACACTTTATACATAACATTCAATAGGGTTATCTGCCTATAGTTTTCACATTTTGTAGGATCTTCCTTTTTTAGTATTGGGACTATTAATCCCTGCCTCCACTCGTCAGGTAATCTCTCTTTCTTCCATATCTGTCTCATTAAATTATGTATTCTTTGCCTCAGTTCTTCGCCTCCCTCTTTTATCATCTCGTTACAAATTTCGTCTGTTCCTGCTGCTCTGCCGCTTTTTAAGTTGTGTATGATGATGATTTTTAAGTTGTGTAGTTGTGTGTGAGTTACATATTACACACAATAATATACTTACAATTAGAATTATAACTTAAATCTAACAAGAGAAATGGTACAATCACAATGAAGATTGAAAGTGATATTTGTTGACGTTTTCGCAAATTGATTTTTTCAAATCTCTCAGTTTTTGAAGATAAATCGCTTACTTCAGCAATCATGTTGTAATTCTTACGCATAACGTGCAATGGTGACTTAAATAATATATATTGGTTTTTGGAAATGTAAATAAAACGTAGTAAATAATCTAGTATGAAAAGGCGGTACAAGGAAGTTATATTGGTTTAGGAGCTCAGTGCAGTCAATAATGTTGTGGACAAGGTTGTATAGAAAACAAATGCTAATAGATGTCGACGGAAGGACAAAGATGGTAAATTAAAGCGGGATAATAATGTAAGGTGATCAAAATTTCTAGGCGAATAAAAATTATCTACTTGATACCGCAAATATTAGTTGCTCTAGTTGACGTTTTTGATTAGAGTAATAAAGGTACCAAACCAAGCAAGCGTATTCTAACCGAAATCTCACTAAAGGAAAATAATGGCACTTGAGTACCTCAGGATTTAAAAAGCACTTAGTTTGTCGAATTATAAATCCTGATGATTTTCTTGCCTGTGTGCAGATGACTTGAATGTGATCGTTAAACAACAGTTTATGGTCAAAAAGTACTCCTAAATCCTTAACAAGATTAGTACGTGTTAAATTAATAGAATCGATAGCGTAATTGTAATCAATTGGATTAAGCCTTCGTGTACAGGTCATAATTTTATACTTATTTATGTTTATTTGAAGACTGTTGCATGTGCACCACAAGAAAATTCTATCCAGGTCAGACTGAACTTCTTCGCATTCAGCAATATCAGTTATACAACGATATAATTTCAAATCATCCGCGAATAGAAGCTTGTGTGACGATATGATGTTCGTGAAATTGTTGATGAATATTATAAATAGTAAAGGACCTAGGTTGGATCTCTGCGGTGTACCTGACGTAGCAATAAAGAGTCCAAGCATAGCCATTGTAATGTACATATTCTTTAAGTATGTTTCAAAAAAGAATGTTAGTGAAACACTATTGGACTGGATAATAAAATAAAGGTAATGCAAAAAAATATACAGAGTCAACAAAAACGTACTTTTAATTTTCGCTATCATTAAAGGCAAATAACTTTATCATTAGGAATAATACACCTTATACCTGCTTATCTCGGTAGTTTTATTTATTTTTCGCTAAATCGTATGCAGAATTAGGCTGATGAATATCGTCTATCTATGTTAAATAATAATAGCAATTTTGTCTAAGGCTACTTCAAAAAAAAAAAAGAACTAGGAATTAATATTTGAAATAGAAAATTTTAATTACTAAGGAACTATAACAGAACAGAAAGCATTAATACAATCTTAAAAACCGTTAAAGTTAGAATCTACATAAGGTAATAAATACAGGTTGTTCCATTTCAAATAAGGAAGCCTTGCCTTCAAAGATAGCGAAAATTAAGAATATGTTTCTGTTCACCGTGTATATTTCTATTTTATCACTTTTATTTAATTATTAAGTCTAATGCTTTGGTTAACAAATAAATGTTTTTTAAAATACGAGGATGTGTTGAAAAATTCTTAACCTACTATAGAATCATACAAAATTTGAAAGTTAAAATATTTTATTATTTAACATAACTCCTCTTAAAAGGTTACATTTATTACAATACCTCTACACCTTCTAAAAAGAAATTTTTATCTTGCTCTGCAAATTAGGCCTCCACAGCTTCTATCATCCCTTCGTTGGAAGAACATGTACGAACTTTTAAACTTTCTTCAATTTTTTTCAGGGACATTGTCGTGCAAAAACATAACACCTTTGGACAACCTTCCGCATCTTCTCTTCCTAACTTCTTGTCGTAGAGTGGTCAGTAACGTCGAATTCATTCGTCGAATTAATTCCCCGTTATTGTTCTACCCTTATCCAGAAAATCAATCATGATTACTCCATGGTAATCTCAAAAAACTGAAGCAAGGGCTTTTCCAGTAATTTTTTTCAATACGAAACTTCTTAGGCCTTGGAAAACTAGAGTGCTCCATTCCATCCATAGTAACAATATGGCTTAAGAAGTCTGCATCCTTTTTAAACCGAGCACAGATCGAACATGATGCTTCCACCCTTGCACACTTCTGATCAACATTTAGACATTTGAGGATCCATTTTGCAGAAATTTTTCTGACGTTCAAATGACAAATGAAAATATGATGGACGCGTTCATATAAAATATCCAGTGCCCCAGATATTTGTTTTAGCCCAAATCGACGGCCTGACAAAATTATGTCATGAACTGCATCAACATTTTCGGGGACGGACACAAAATCTTGCTTTCTCGATAGGTGTTCATTCATCTTCAGTGGAAAATTATTTACCCCTTTTGAAGCTCGCAATCCAATTTTACACGCACACGAAGCACATTGATCGTCAAGGGTATTAAGCATATCTTCGAAAACCTGCTTACCCCTTAACCACTTAAAAGAAAGGTATTTGATGATGGCTCGATACTCCCATTTTTTCAATTTCACAATTTCGGTCGATATCCTTCTTTCAAATGTTATTGCGCAACTTTAATTTGACTTTTTGACGTAAAACTTTGCACGGATACCTTTAATATGTTATTTTTCGTTGCTGTGGTATCGCAATATTTTCTTTATTCATGGAACCGGTCTAGGCTAATTGGATACCAATACATCCTCGTATCTAGCACATACAGGGTGATTCTCAATGTATGCGACAAACTTCAAACGCTGATTCCTGGGCTTACTTTGATCATAAAAGTTCATAAGAACATATGTCCAAAATCCCTTAGTTTTAAAGTTGTACAATGTTTAATAGTAAGTTAACATAATTAATGTTTTTATTATAAACAAAATAATTAGTAAAACAAAATTAACTTATACTAACTGTTGAAAATGACCGCCCCCAACTGCAATACAAGCTTCTATCCTCCGTCGTATTGACTGGCGAGTCCGTTCTAAAATATCACGGGTATTTCGAATTGTCTGAAAAGCTGCGATAATACGATTTCTCAGTTCATCGACATTTTGAATGGGAGTCGTATGAACTAATGATTTAAGGTGATCCCAGAGAAAAAAGTCCAAAGAATTTAAGTCTGGAGACCGAGGAGGCCACGGTTGTGGACCTCCCCGCCCTATCCACCGATCTGGATACGTATTGTCCAAAAACTCGCGAGCAACTAAACTAAAATGCGCTGAAGCACCGTCATGCATAAAATACATTTGCAATCTTAATTGTAACGGAACTTCTTCCAGCAGTAGTGGTAGCTCCTCTTCAAGAAAATTGCGGTGTACCTCGCCATTTAACCGCATCGGTAAAAAATGTGGACCTATCAAGTGATCTCCAACTATTCCGGCTCACACATTGACAGAGAATTGATGTTGATGGCGGGCATTCACTAGTTCGTGCGGATTTTCTTCGGCCCATATGTAATTATTATGAAAATTGATAATGACGTTTCTCGAGAAAGTAGCCTCGTGGGTGAAGAATGTTTGAGCCAAATAGTCATAATTTTGTGCGATTTTGTGTTGCATCCTTTGACAAAAAGCCACTCTTTGCGGAAAATCTGCCGGCGAAAGTGTCTGCACCCGATGAATTTGATATGGATACAACAGTTGATCTTTCAATATTCTCCAAATTGTGGCCTGACTAATGTTTAAAGCAAATGTAATTTTTCTGGTGCTTGTAGTAGGACGTTCCTCAATTTCATTTAGTACAATTTCTTCAATTTGCGGAGTTCTCACCGTAGATGGGTGCCCGTGATCAGTCGTCCGTTGTTTTTTTAAATTTCCCGTTTCACTAAGACGTTGGTGAAGACGGGCAAATATTAAATGATGAGGGATGATACGGTTCGAGTATCGTTCTTCATAAAGACGTCTAGCACCACGTGAATTTCCATTAGCAAGACCGTCAACGAAATGCATATCACACATCTCAGCATTCGTGTAGTTCAGTTTAGAAAACAGAAACTGGTAATAAACTAAATGAATACTCCGACAACTATTGACAAATATTGAAAAGACAAATCAACAATTCCCTCCCAACACAATAGTTTTTGAAGAATCAACTGTGATATTATATCGTGTTAGTCACAGTTCATAATTTATTATTAAACATTCAATAACTTTAAAACCAAACTGTTTTGGACATATACTCATGTGAACTTTTATGATCAACATAACCGCAGGAATCAGCTTTTAAAGTTTGTCGCATATATTGAGAATCACCCTGTATATGCACGACAAGCACGCCTCTTAAATTTTGATCTATATTTTAAAAGTTTAATGTTATTATCTCATAAACGAATTGAGTTAGGTGTAAGCAACCCAACAGCAACTTGCCCTTGTTTAGTCTGTAATATCAAAATATGCCACAATGGACAGGTTATGTATGTTCTATTTAAATTTTCACCACTTTGGTGCGTAATTTTTTTGTGTCACGCTGTATATTTGCAAATGCTCGTTGTAAACCTATATAGCCCCTAACAAAAAAAAAAAGTTTGAAAATATATTACCACTTTTCATATACAAACTCTGTATATTTCTACTTTGAAGGGGGTGTAACTTTTTTTGTGATAATAAACCACATAATGCAAATTATGATGATATGATAAACATATAATGTTATGATTGAAAAAATCCTGTTTGAATTGTGTAGAATTAAAATGTAATTATTCTTCTCATTCAAGTTTTATTTAAAAACAAAATTTACATGTTTCGGCGTGATGCCGAAAATCATCAGGTAATGTATTGTTATATGTTAAATAAGTTTAAAAATGTCAAAATACTCCCTAAAATTAGCAGCAAAGACAATGTAATTTTTAATTTCATGAATAGTATACATTTTCCACCGATCTTCCACACAGTTCGCGTCTCTCTCTCTCCATTAATGAAGTTGTCTTGCATTGAAATTACATTGTCTTTGCCGCTAATTTTAAGGAGTGTTTTGACTTTTTCCAACTTACTTTAACATATAATAATTGCAAATTTTGTTTTTAAATAAAGCTTTAATAGGAAGGACAATTACATTTTAATTCTGCACCATATAATGTTATCACCGACCTCGTTTGATTTAACCGACCATTCAGCCTTTGTCAGCATATATTGACGTCGGACACCAGTTCAAACGATGATGGACCATAAGAAACAATTACTTACTCTTCGAGCTATTGATGTTGGTAACAATTGTATCTGCTGTAATCGTTAGAGACGTTTACTGAATATGCGGAGAAAATTCAATGGACTACGACCGTTTGTGGTGGTCTAACAGCATGGTTAAATACGTGTCTGATACTACTGCAATTTCATCTAATCAAAAATTGTAGTTTCTAATGCATGTTTAAGTGATACAGCATGATAAAATCCTTTATAGTATGTTATAACGTTTAGTTGCCTAATGAAAGCACTATATCGTTAAGGTTATCAAAAACTTTAAAACTTAAAATAACTTTTGTGTGTCGTTTTAAATGTAGTGATATGTTTGTAAAGTCTATACAAGGTGTTTTGAAACATCATTTAAAGATTTTAAGGACATGCAGTACGATCGAAAATAAGGTTAAAAGTCATAATAAACATATGTCCACAAATTAACTGTTTACGAGATAACAGCGATTTTATCGCAATTGCAGAATAAGTTTGCTTTAGCGGGGTTTTATTAAGATGTTATTGCATTTTAACATAAAATAGATTATAACTAAAGAAGATGTTCAAAATGACGTCCTTCCATTTCGACACAGGATCTACATCTGCTTTCAAAGGAAGCGCGCACTCTTTCAAAAAGCAAGGGTTTTTCTCGTATTATCTGGCAACAGTGTTCTATTCGTTGGCGCAACTCTGGAAGATCGTTTACCGGTGTTGCGTACACTAAGCTTTTCAAATAACCCCAGATACTAAAGTCCAACGGGTTTAGATCGGGAGACCTTGGAGGCCAAGCAATGGGACCTGCTCGCCCTATCCATCTCCCAGGAAATTCATTGTTAAGATGTTCCCTAACAGCACGCGTAAAGTGCGGTGGAGCTCCATTTTGCATAAACCAGAGGTTCAGTCTTAGATTTATAGGTAAATCTTCCATAAGTTCAGGTAAAGTATTTTCCAAGAACTCGAGGTATGCAGGGCCTGTTAAGCGTTGTGGCAAAACAATCGGTCCTAACAACCGTTCCCCTATCATGCCTAACCAGATGTTTAGAGAGAAAAGTTGCTGGTGCCTGGCTTCAACGGTAGCATGAGGATTCTCGTCACACCAAACGTGATTGTTGTGAAAATTAAATATTCCATTTTTAGTAAAAACCAGCTTCATCAGTGAAAAGGATGTTATCAGCGAAATCTGGCCGATCTGGCAGCTGTTCGCAAAACCACTCACAGAAAGCCCTTCTCGCTTGATAATCCGGAGCAGTAAGGGCTTGTACCCGTTGGATATGGTAGGGGTATAGGAGTTGCTCATGAAGAGTTCTCCTAACAAGATTGCTGCTTACACCCACTTGAATCGAAGTTTTTCTGACACTGGTTTCGGGACTTTCATCAATAATATTCAAAATTCGATCTTCTATCTGTGGAGTACATGCTATTCTCTGCCGTCCAGTATCAGAAGACCGCTTCTCAAACGAACCAGTTTCTCTTAGTCGTTGAAACACCGTCTGAAACATCACATGCGAAGGCAGTTGGCGATCAGGAAACGTTTCAGCATAGAAGCGACGTGCTTGTAAAGAATTCCCATTAGCACGACCGTACATGAACACCATATCGCTCATTTCAGCATTAGAATACGCAACCATTGTAATTGCTACAAATTGCACAAAACGTCAAATTAAACTGTCATAAAACAATAGCTGATAAGCACCTGTTTACTGGGATATGTTATATCCATGTACTACTAGGAACACTCGCTGTTATCTCGTAAACGGTTGATTTGTGAACATATGTTTATTATGACTTTTAACCTTATTTTCGATCGTACTACATGCCCTTAAAATCTTTAAACGATGTTTCAAAACATCCTGTATATGTTTGAAAGTTAAAATTTTAAATATGTTTGTTTTATAAAATGTAATTTGACCTACATCGTGAAAGATGTTAATTTTATAAACAATGTTAAAAACAAAAATGTGTTAAAAATCAAGGTTTTGAAAATGATTCTCAAGAGA
Organism: Protaetia brevitarsis; assembly: GCA_004143645.1. Taxonomy (NCBI): domain Eukaryota; kingdom Metazoa; phylum Arthropoda; class Insecta; order Coleoptera; family Scarabaeidae; genus Protaetia; species Protaetia brevitarsis. Next base: position 3,911,700 of record RXPK01000247.1, read on the forward strand.
ATCGAAACGTAAAAAACCAAATAAAATGTAACGTAGGACAACAACGTTTCTTGGAAGCTAAATCGCTCTTTCTCGGGAGAGAGGGGAAGGAAGCGCCCTATCAGCAAAACTACCCTTCGCTACTTGGTTTAATATCTCCAAAATTAAAAGATATATTACAAAAAGTTAAGATAAATATTAAACTCTTTTGGTAATACTGAAGGTCAGCTTTTATCTCACAATTATTGTTTACCACTCCACATGGACTAGAAGTTTTATGTCGTATGATGGTGCTATTAGCCGAGATTGTTGTCATTTAAATTTATAAGAGATAACAGATCTATATCCCAATATCTACTACAATTTCAAGAGACAAATATTAAAATTTTGTTTTCATTTTTATTTAATTAGTTTTAAATACCTATTTCTGGTTAATTTAACTAGGCTGATATTTTCATTAGTTAAACTCAAAATAATATGTTTCACTTAACTATGTATTCAAAATACCGTATTTATAAAGGTTTTCTTGTTGTTCTTGGATGAAACGGGTAGACAAGAATGTCTTAAATCTAAATTATAAAATGAAATATTTCTGTGGAATGGAACGAATAACTTTCCAAACCAATACGCCTTCGGGAGCGCACAAAAAGCACGTAGATAGTCAGCCGTAAGAGTCCAAAATTGGTACAAAAAATAATATATTGAATGGTTCTTCAATTTATCAATGATTAATCTTAAAGGTCGCCACAAGTAACTTTTTTAGTGTTGTTTCGTCAACTTGAGATACGTGGGACTTCTGTTGTTTTTCCAGAAAACCCCTCAATTATGTACCATGTTTAATAGATGTTTGTCCTTAGAACCTATGCAAACATGTTTACCACTTGTGTGTTTGTTTACTTTTAGTTTGTACCTACATTCATTTGGGTTAGGTTGTTTGCATATTACCTATTTATGTTTGTATTTGCTGTTTTAATAATAACTCGCCTTTTTTGTATTTGCTGGGTGATTTACAAAACTTTCTACCTTATATGAACGAATAAGGAAATAAGTTTTTTTGCGATCGATTATTTGGATCGGTCTATATTAAATCCTCATTCCGGTATAGTGCATTCCAAGATATAAAAAAACTACTTTTAATCTGTCTAATGATTTTATTTCACCATTTGTGGCGACAGTTACTTGATTCCTCTTTTAAGGTGTCCGGTTTTCTGTCGTACAGCATATGAATTATATTAACTATGAATTATGACCTTATAAAAGAACAAGACGTCATTTTCAATTTTGAATTGTTTGTTTTAATGCACAATAAAATTGTTTTAGTTAAGTAGCTGTCATTATTGATTATAAAATTAACACACTTCAGTGTGAGATTTATTTATGGACCATTATTGTTAATTATCAATTATTTAATGGTTAAATTTAAGGAATAATGCTTGGGAGGGTAGAAATATAATATCCTGCTTTCGTTTGCAAAGTGACTTAAACTTATTTGTTGATTATTGTAAAATAAATAAATTTCTGCTAAATATTGAAAAATGAAAAAAAATTAGGCAGATTATTTGATGCGAAACTGTCATTTCAATTGGGTTATTTGGTCAACATGACCAAATTACCCAACCAGTTTTCAAACTCCTTGGTTTCCATTTTTTGCTTAGTATCCAAGCCGTTTACTAGTGTTGTGCACAGAAGTAGAATTGAATCAGTACAAAAAGAATTCTTAAAGTTTTTGGTCTATAAATATAGTAAACCACACCAAAACTATTTTGGACGTTTATCCACCTATAGTACGATATCCCTGAGGAATAGGAAATTGCAGGTCATGTGCCGCTTTTAAATAAAATTTTATGTAGTTGTTTAGATACTCCTGCATTGGTGGATTAGGATTGGGGTGGCCTATGGACCTCTTTCATCGCGACCTTTTCAGACCTACTGTGATCCCCTTTTTTCCTAGAGGGCGCTCTCTAATTTTGCACTCTTAATTAGGCCTATCATCTTTGAGAGCGGTTTCTTTGTGTAGCTACTAACTGTGGGGTTCTCCACGCCCAATACTAGAAACCTTATCCTCGCGAAGACTTCACATTGGCACAGCACATGAACTGCTGTTTCTTCCTCCTCTTGGCAGTATCTGCAGGTTGCGTCATCTGCCAGGCCTATGTTGTACATATGCCTGTTTAGTTTACAGTAACCAGTAGCAGACATACTATCATTTAACTGTCTTCTTAACTTGTCTCCTTAACTTCCTGTCTTTATTCAGTAGATCTCTAGTAAATTCAGGCCTCTGTTTCTTTAGGAACTCTTTTCCTACATTAGTAGCTCTTGTAGCTCTTATTAAATTCGATATTCCTCGTATTGCAAGCAGAAATGCAAACACATTTGTCAGTCCAATGACCTGTGTTGGCATAAACTCTCCCATCTATAGGTTATGTATAATACATATAACACCAGTTTTAATAGGTCGACATTTTTGCTCACTGCATGCTGAAATTTAAGTCAGTTATTTTCAATTCGTTCCTTCTTTATATCCTTATAAATTTCATTGTAGTTTTAGAAATTATTATCATAATTTTTATTTATTATTACTACTTTGATTATTACTACCATTATTCTTGAAGATAAAACATTTATAAACTTTGTAAAATTTATTTTATTTAATTAATTACTTCATTAGCATTATTGTTAATAATAAGTATTTCGCATTTCGTTATTGCTGACACTGTTATTCAATTGTATTTTATTTGTGGTATTCTGGCTGGTGAAATGCGTTGGGACTTTGCCCTATTGATTTTCCAAAATGAAATAAATAAATAAAATTACAGACGTTAAAGGCGGTGTTCTTATATCTTCAAATACAGTAAATATTACAGTAAACACACATAAATAGAGCCTTAGTGAAATAAGTAAGTGAAAACTCTTGACGGCTGTCATGTATCAAGCCACAAATAACTCGGATTTCATCTTAAATCGTTAAATAAATCTTTATTATTATTAATTATATTTAAAGTGTTAAATAATTCTTTATTTAACACTTTAAATAACACACTATACAAAATACTACACATACGAATACTGACTAACAAACGATAACCGAAAGAGGAGAGAGCGAGATATGCCAATTGGTTGCTTATATACTATTCACAATACGTTAGGGGGATAGCGCTTACACAATACATTACAACTTTAAACCTTTAAACCTTACTTAGAGTCTTGATAATTAAGGTGCCGCGGATTCAAATCTCGCTCCGGTCAATAATGATAACCGTATTTTTCGAAGTCATTATAATTAGCAGGAAAATTTCGCTCAGCCGTGCCTGACAAACTGACAAGCACTTATATGCTTACACTATATTAAGCCCCTTTAAAACTTAAAAAAAAACTGCTATAATTAAAAAGTTATGAGTAGTGATTGTAAATTTTCCGATTTTTTCATTTACCTGTAAATTACAAGTAATTTTTTTTCATATGTGATGTTAATGGGGATTCTCCAAGATAATAGGGTTAGAAGTTAGGCTAGAATAATACATATTTTGCACAATCTTAAGGCATAATAGAATTTTGTAATAAATATTTGTATTTAATTATTTTAAACAGTTGTTAGAAGTAAAAAAAAAAGATTGAAGGTTCAAATTTTAATGTTATTTTACAATAATGTTGCATAATGTCCTCTCATAATATTCAAAATAATAATAATAATAATTAGAATTTATTGACAACTACAATTCAAGTACATTGTCAAAAAGATTATATCACCGATTTGGTGTTCTTCCTATAACCTTGCCCTTTGGGTTGTTTTTCGCCCTTCCACGTATTAATCATTTTCTAGTCCATTATGTCACCGACCGTTTTCGACCATTGTTTTAATACAAAACTTAGATTTTGAATAAAATTACTTAGGTACTTATAATTTTGATGTTAAAATTGCTATTAATTTAAATACGTGAAATGTTGTTCTTATATATTACTATTTTTTAAATATTAAAAAATGAGATACTTATTTATTTACCCTTTAAGAAAAACGATTTTAAACTTTAAAAAATCTGCAAAAAACTCCAGAGCACAAGTCACATACACTAACTCAACTTTTTCGAAAGATAAATAAAATCCACACAAAGAAAAACATAAAATAAGAGAATTGAAATTGCACTTGTTGACAAAGGCAGGTAGGAAAAGTGGGATGTTTTGCTTCATTCTAACAACAATGAACACTAATCTCGCTTTTCTTTGCGTTGCTTTTCGTTATCCATCTCGTTTAGACTTATTTTCTTTTAATTTCTACACGATTTTTTTCAATTTTTTTTGTTTTTTGGTTGAGAATTTTTTGATTCCTTCTCTTTCTGATTAACTCGGTGCAATGGAGGTTATACGTTTCTAATCATTTCTTTTTTATATTCTCTATTTCAGGGCATTACAGCAGTTCTCAATCTCAAGAAAATTTAAATTAAAATTAAACAAAAAACATCTCCCATAAAATTAATAACACTGGGTAACACGATTTTCGTACCTGAAAAACTGATTACTATTATGGTTTTCAATTAGTTACAATATGTGAGCTGTGGATGTTTTTTGTTTCTATCACGTCTTGTTTTTGAAGTATACACTGATGGCATTAGATAGGCTATGCCGATTCTGGCACAAAATCTTGGGATTTTCAATGGGAATAGAGTTCACATTTTATCCCCTCATAGATACAATATGCATATTTACATGTCACTTCGTGCTCGTAGCGACAGATTAAAATATTCTACCTGATATACATACCGGGTGTCCAACCTAAGATGCAACGGTCCATAGCCAATTTATTATTGCTTTTTTGGAAAAATCTTTCAAATAAATGTTGGCTCGAATCATATTCTACACATTTTAAAATTAGTTTCAGTAATGGCGGACTTCCGGTTGTACCGGAAGTAGATACTTATTATTTTAAATGGAACACCTGTATATTACTGTATTTTTGGATCCCTTGTTAATTTTAAATAACAATACGTTAGGCATACATTGGGGCTAGGTTGTACCGTTTCCGAATTACATGACATTTGCAATGTCTGCGGTGTATGCAAATATCTCCGGAAATACGAAAGTTAGAAAGATCCGGTTTTCAGTTTTCGCTTAATTATGAAACAGCACACGTCTTTTATTTTAAAATTGTTGCGTTTACATTACAGAATTATTAAATACGGCTCTGTAATTTTCGAACTCTAAAATCATGGATAACTTGATTTTTTTAAATTGTATGGTATAGCAATTTTTACATAAATGGATGTAAAATTTGATTTTCTTTCGATTTTATGCGAGTGTCATTGTGTGGTTTTGGAGATATTCGCGATTTTTCAATTTTTTATGATAGATACGTATTGCGAAGCGCCGGCCACCTTCCCCTCGCATTTCACCAGGCTTGGGGCTAATTAACAAAACAAAATAAGTTTTGTCGTTAGTTTTAATTTTTTGTCGTTGTTAATCGAATTATTGATTAATTAAATAAAGCAATGTGTATATTTTTTAAGTTTTTTACCAATAATTATTAGTTACCGTACCCAAAAAACAGTACGTGATAGAAAAAAAGTACATAGGTGTCCTTATTAAGCGATTTGTATAAATTAAATAAATAAACAGGAAAAATTGAAGTGGGTACTTAATTTTTTTTTTATTTGTAACGTAGTGTAATTGGGTATATTGTTAGTTACACTTACCTGTTTTTTTTCATCTTCAATGTCTCTTTAGACCTTTAAATAACTATAAACACAATATTTCGTACATAAAAATTTCTGGTATGGATTTTTTATTTGTCGAATTACCGGTAAATTTGGTTAACCGATAAACCGGTAAACCGGTATACAATCCTTAGTTATGACGTATAAAGCCAGTCTCTTTTGAAATGATTTTTCTATCTGATTCTCCCTGAAAAAAATTAAAATTACTAAAGCATAAGTAAAGATAGCAGCCATAAAGATCTCTTCTTTTTAGACATTGCTTTTTTTGTAATATTGAATTAGTTCCATTTCAATTCCACGTCGACAAGGGCCAGTCCCTAATACTAAAAAAAAAATGTCCAATAAAATTTTTCTATGCCGCAGACTGCGCATATAGTCCGTATTTATTTAGTTTTATTTTACGTCTTTCAAGAGATGTGTATATTTTACAAGCCAGTAAAATTCTCGGCTATCTCCTTCCTACCTTTCCGCCGCCTAAAATATTAAGTAATGCTAAATTGTCTCCTTTTTTTCTATTTCCTTTTTTTTCTCTTTCTCGCAGTGGCTACCCGTCTGGCGCCGAAGTAACGTTCCGATTCCACGCCGCCCGGAAAGACGAGAAGAAGATAAAAACCGCCCTCTCGAAATGGAAAGACCACGGTCACATTGGGAATATAAGCCTGGCGCAAGAGGACATATCATTCACAACCGATCCTCTAATATCGCTCCAGGTGAGGAAATCTTTTATTCATCATATGAGGCAGATTCATACGTGTATGTGTCTGTATATATGCGCGTGTATTTGTGTTGGTATGTGTGTGAAAGATACTCAGTTTCATTTCAGCACACCCCGTTTTCCAATCTGATTTTTGATAACAGCCATTTTTCACGGGAATACCCAGGCATATCTCTTCTCTTATTTTCATCCTAATCCATGAAGATCGGTCGTTCAATATTATGACAAATAAAGAGAGATCTTCATTGTCATTCATTGGTTGAATAAATATTTGAGATTTTTCTTTAATTACATTGCAAATGTGAAAATCATTGAATTTTACAACAAAAAATGTGTACCTAAAATAAGAATTGGTGCTTCTTTAGGAACTCATTGTTTTTGCATGTAATACTGGTCAACACTAGTCATGCCACACGAACTTTGATAGTTAATACTCTTTTAGCTAACTACCTTTATTAGTAAACTGCAGTTGTTTTGTTTCAATTGGCGTCAGCTTTCTTGTGATTCGGTAATACTTATAACTACATAGTACCAAATACAATATAATATATATATACGGGCAAGGAATAGTTCCGCTGGCGTACTTTAGATGTCCCAGCTAGGCTGATTTTAGAAAAGCGTACGACCAAACAAATATTATAAACGTGATCTGACGCGATTAAACGTAAGTGGAATTTTCCGTTGAACAAACGCGTAAAAATATAAGATAACCAAAGAGTCGGTGCGAGACGAATGAAAGTGGTTTAACTGCGCGCGCAGCGAAGAGGTAGAGCATTCATAAATGAATTGTCATTTCGCAAAATTATTATGAAATGAATATTAAAGGAGTCAAAATAAGTAACAGTTTAGTAAATAAAACAAAAACCAAAACACACATTGGCTCAATGGATTAATATTGTTTTATAATGAAATTGGAACATATTTTTGTGTTAAGGCGAAGCTACACACGAAATATTTGCTTTTATTTATTTCGTCAAATGCCTATTAACTTTTGTATAGCACATATTATATCTTATTTACCACTGTTGATTTATTTGCGATGATAAAATATTTTTGCTTTTAGTGGACTAGTGGGCATTTGAAATAATCTTTGTTTCTTGATATATAAATTTTTAAAATGTTTTTTTTTGCTAATTCTTGTCAATATATCTGTAGTTAACAGCGACAGAATATTATCTCGCTAAAAATTGAAATAAAAATATCAGAAAACTTTAAAAAAGTGCATCTATAAAATCTAGAAATTTTTCTTTTTTTTAAAATTCACTTTCTGAAATGCCATGATGTTTGAAAAACATAAGCTCATATTTGTTTTCAAAATTATTGTTTACTGTTTTCATAGGATAGTCGATGGCGTACCGAACAAGATTTTTTTTTTATCATTTTGCTTAAAATGTAACTTAAAACATTACAGTACATGTTCCAATCGCAGCCCAGTAAACAAAATTCAAATCTTCGGCAATTATATTTAATAACTTCAACTTAAAGGTATTCAAATAACCATTAATGTAATACAAAATCGTAGGTAACTTCATGCTTTGATGTTGAAGTTACTAAAAATTACTGCGCGAAATTTGAATTTGGTTTACTGGGAGGGGCCTTTACAAAAAAAAATATGCAACATTATTATTATTTGGTTGCACTTTGATGGCATTTTCCTCAATTTTGTTTTTATCAAAGTGTACAAGTATAAGTACGCTAGCTTCAGACATAAGCTTTTGTCGCTCTTGAACTTTTTCTGTTTCGTTGTTTGTAGAATCAATATAGAAAATATAAATGTTGGACATTATATTATTGTATATATCTTATAATGGTTAGAACTGTCAAACTATATATTTGTAACAAAAAAAAAATGATGAAAAATAGAAAAAAAGGAGAAAACTAGCGGATTTCAAATTTCCGCATTTATTTTTGGAAAGATTCTAATTTTTTTTTCGTTCGCTGCTTTTAGGAAGTCTCAGATTGCTTTGGAAATGAGAAATAATACTAGAAAATTTTATAGGTATACAACCAAGTGCAAATGCAGACCTTTTATAATAAATCACAAAATTGGAATTTTTATAAATCATCAATAAAAATCATCGATTATAGTGTATCTCTGTTTAGTACGTTAATTAAATAGCGATAAAGTATAATAGATGGATTCATAAAGAACAACTCTCCAAACATACATTCATTCTGTAAAATAACTTGGATAAATATAAACCGCAGAACTAACACCTAACATCCGATCCTCAGACCATCCACTTATTTATATGCCGGGGGTAGAATTCATATTCAATCAAGATTGTATTGTAATACAAAATCGTTGGTAATTCAGACTTGAATGTTTTAAATTATTAAAAATTATGGTGAGAAATTTGAATTTTGCCAATAGGAATAGATTTCTGAATTACCCACAGCTGTAATACTCAAGTGCTTTCATATCAAGTACATAGTTCGCTTGGTCCACTGCTTATTTTCGTACGTCTCTTGCCCCGCCGCTTTTTAACTGCCCCCGCAAAGAAGCTACAGTGGCGCCGCTCTAAAGTACGCCAGCGGAACTATACGTCTTTGACCATATGTATACTAGTATTATATTTGATAGTACTATGGCAATAAAAGCAAAGGAATGTTCGAGAAGAAATAGTCATAAAACTATTTGTCTGTGATTTCATCAAATTATCATGATTTATTGACTGCGGTAATAAAGTATAACAACGACCTTAACTCTCTTTGTTATATCTGTGGTGAACTGACTTTCAAAGAACAAAGACGAAATTTCACAAAACTAGTCCTGGAGAGTTGTCACCGGTTTCGCTGTGGGCCATTAAGACCACTTCTGGGCCCCTCATATTGGTTTCATTACGTATGTGAATAATTTAAGCGATTTTAAGAAAAAAAATTATGCCGTTTGCTATACCCTTGATTTGGACCGAACCAAGAGATCACATTTTGAACTGCTATTTTTGTCTTACTGGTGTAAATGGTATAATTTTCAAGAAAAAACACATAGTTATTTACCCTAATTTACTTTCAACCAAGTCCATCATAGTGAAAATTTTCCTACACCAGTTGGCGATACACAATCCTTCACTTCAAGCCAATGTGTTGATGAGGATGATGACTCATGAGTTTTAAGAAAATTTAACAAAACGACAGTTGATAACTCAAGGACCTAAATGATTTGGTTTGCGATTGAAGTTTGTCAAAAAAGCAGTCAGAACTATTATTATCTCGATTAAAAGGATAGAATTTGCTGCATAATGAAACTATAGGGATCCATGAGCGGGTGCAACCCTAAGAAGGCAACTCGGCTAGAAAGACCTATCGTGCCCCCATGTGAATTTGAACCATCTCAGCCAGGTTGCACCCTATCAAAAAAGTTCGCAATTTGGCTGAGAGGTAACTTACCGACTCTGGGTTCATCCAATCAATCGACCCCAAAGTGCGGCTGCCTCTTCCCATCCCAAAAAGGTGAGCAGGAGTTTCCTCCGCGCTCCCACACTTCTTGCACAGGGGTGAGTTCACTAATCCCATGCGGTACATGTGTTTATTCAGTGCACAGTGCCCAGTTAAGATTCCTGTGTGTAATCTCAATCTGTTCCTGCTTATAAAGATTGCCTTACGAAGTCTTTCCTCATTCGATTGAAACCCTTGGGATTTACAGTGTCTAGCGCCGGCAAGTCCATTCTAAAAGGAGCAGTACCTAGCAGCAAGTTGACACCTGACAAACATTTTGATACTTCCATATGAGCTATCACACGTTGATTCTGGATCTAAGAACGGCAGCTCGCTGGCGCCCTTTGCTAACGTGTCAACTATTTAATTGCTTCTGGTCCCAGAGTGACCTGGTATCTATCACAATGTAACATTTAGATATTCTGCTAGCTGTTTAAGTTTTCTGTGGCACCCTACCAGTACCACCTCAGAGTCAAATCTGACAGTCCAAACATTTGAGGGTAACCTGGCTGTCGGAGATGATTTCTACCCTTCTATTCTTATGCAGGCAGTTTGAGAAGCCCTCAGCACAAGTCTGGATGGCTATAATTTCGGCTTGGAAAATGGTGGAGGAGACCCCTGGCTAACAGCTTCGCTATCCCGCTCTTCGTCACTCCAGATTCCAATGCCCGTACTATTACGCTTTTTTGATGCATCGACAAACCAACGGGATAGACCCTGATTTGGTTCGCGGCTGTGTGCAGGAAAAAAAAAACAGTTGAAACTAGTTTGTGTTCGAGAACTGAATAGCCTGACCGAGAACAATGAGGTCTTTGCTATGGGTGCGTAAACATTCTACCATCAAAGGAAAGGAAGAAGCCGATGAATTAGCAAAGAAGAAATGATCGGTTTTATACATAGGTCCGGAGTTGGTTCTAGGAGTGTCCAAAAACACAGCACAAGAGCAGGTAAGAAATTAGGCGAAAGAGAAACACAAAAACGCTGGAATGATACAATTAGGCAAATTCATGATAAGACCTTTATTGAGGAACCATAAAAAGAGACTGACTACAGGTTAGTAAGAATCATTTTGAACCTACAGAAAACTAGAATCAACACTGGAGGTACCAACTGCAGACTGTGTAATGAGATGACAGAGAACGCTTACCGCATTCTCGCCGAATGCGATGCCCTGGACCCAAAAAGACAGGTAATTTTTGGCAAATCGAAAATGAGCCTAGAGAATTACTTCGATCAACTAGTCAGAGACTTCTACAAATTAGTCCAGGGTGCTAAGATACTAGAATGGCTGGTATAATTTAAGGGGTAAAGAAATGGAAGACTATTAATACAAAAAGCCAAGAAGCTGCAGTGCTTTCGGGGTCACCCAAAACCATTTTCTTTTTCTACTCTTGTAATTTTATTCCAATATTCTTGAACTATTTATATTTTGCTGCACCGCATGAATGCAGAAAATTATTTAGATCTTCTGCAACAGCAGCTTCCAGACTTTTTGAATGACGTTCCTCTAAATATCCGGAAAAATGTGTTTTTTTTTTCTGTATGGCACGGCAGGTATCCACTTTGTACGAACGGGGACTACTTGGGCAATGCTTTCCGCAACCGCTGGATTGGCAAGAATAGTTTAGTACCTTAACCATCTCAAATTGCCACTAGGGGGCACATTGTGATTTCTTTCTGTGGGCGCAGATGATACGTAACGCCACGCCGTTGAAGCACTAGCAAGCGCGCTAAAGCATTATTTAACGACTTAAAGAATTGTACCTATATATCTTATTTTTTATTTTTAAAAGTGCTATAAGTCAGAAAAACTTGGGCGGATTAAGAAACAAAAACGGAAGGTTAGTTTCAGCTAGATGATTGACATCTCCCATGGTGCGTGTCTGAGAATTTCGTAACACCCTGTATAATAGGCATTTTATTCATACCATTTTAAGTACAGGTTGTCTAGAATCCTGTAACTAGGTTAAAACTGGTTAGAGACTGCAAACAATCCGTCAATATACTGGCACGAGGCTCTGATTTGGTGTCTCTGATTTGGGTGCTGGTTAATCATAAACAAGGAACGCTCTAAAAGACACTTCATAGGTCCAGAGCCCATATGTGGAATTACTGAGTACTCTGCTAAAAGGGCGATTTGGACCTCGTTAGGTAAAGAAACTATAAAGAAATTGAGGTCGACTGAAGGTCAACTCCATACTAAAGTGCTAATAGGGGATGGAGATGCTAAATTATCTGACAATCTACTCAGACGCAGCAAAAAAGAAGTTAAAACCATTACTGGGTTGGTAACTGGACACTGTCCCCTGAAAAAGCGTCTATACCACACAGGCCGTGTAAGCGAACCGTGGTGTAGAAGATGCGAACTACAGGAAGACAGGAGTTTACATGAAATCTGCACATGTGAGGAATTGAAAGTACTCAGACAGAAATATTTCGGGAATGATCTATTGAAGCCCTCGAGAATTCTCAAGTTTCCACTGGGCAAGATACTGGAGTTTATAGAGAACATCAAGCTGCCCGAGTGGAAGTAAGAGATTTAATAGGGACGGTGCAATGAGCACCTAGCTTGAGTGTCTGGACAATAGGTGCCCACCCTAACTTAATTAATGAGCAGTGGCGGCTCGTGAGTTATGAAAGAGGGTGGGCACAAAATAAAATAAAAACTTATTAACTTAAACCTATTTTTTGTGCATAAAATCAAAGTGCTGGACTATAGGTGCCCATCCTAATTTAAAAAAAAGTTACGTAAGATATGGGTGTAACAGGTAAATATTTGCATATCTACCTTTTGTATGTATCAATAAAAATGCCACTATTATCATTACTATTAATTTAGTAGCTTAAAGTTCAAGTGTATTTTATGACTACCTAGTTTTCGAGTAAATCTTCAGCTATAATTTGTTTTTAGTTTTTATAAATTCAGAATTAAAACTGATTAAATATTAACGCCTATTCTATATTGCAATAACGTTTATAAGAATATACAAACATATAATATTTCGCCTTATGACAGTATTTCATTCATATTACGATAAATTAAACAGTCGAATTGAAGTGGTTATTAATTTAAGTAATGAAAAAAAAAATACAACAAAGCTAAATTACTTGTATTAAAAATTGGGAACGTAAAAAAAATGAATCTAAGTGAAACAAAAATAGAGAAGAAAGTTAAACCGCATCAAAGAATATATATTAGATACCAATTCTTTTAAGAAATATAAGATTGAGAAAATCAAGCGGTTGCAGTCCGATAACTGTACTTTTTTCCCCTACATTGAACCTTTAACGTAAAAATTTAACGTTGCATTACGTCGTGTAAGTGATTTAGGTCCCCTACAGTGCATATTTTACTTTCAGAGCGTTAACATAAATCAGGGCGGTGTCATTCGTGAAGGCGGAGACTTTATATTATCCTGTGTGGCCCGAGGATCGCCGAACGTATCCTTCCGATGGTTTAAGGACGGAAGCTCCGTCAACGTCAGCGCTGCATCCAGGTAAATGAAATAAAATCCTCACGAACGCGATGTCTGTGTGGTGAGGGACGTGTACTCTAGTTAAGAGCGATTCTTTTAATAGCACGGCGAAAAAATATGAATCCGCATTCGAAGTGCTGACATTCAAATCGATAAGTGTAGAATGGAAACGCTAAAGATTTATTTTCACTGAGTAAATTTCGAGATTTTAAGCAAACATTGCTTCTGGGACAAACACTGTTTCGACAGTGTTTGCTCGAATTCTATTATCTGGGCTGACTTTTGGCTCCGTAAACGAAATATTCGTCTTCAGTGGCTAGAAATACTTTTAAGGTTTTAAAGCTGTTTGTATAGATTAAAATTCTTGGATGTAGAATGAAAATATATATATATTGCTATGGAAATCTTTTTAGTATTTAAACTAATTTAGAGAAATCAACATTCATTTAAAACAGGTTTCTAAGTAAATAAAGGAGTCATTGAAGGTAAACGTTCACACCTGGTTGCATACTCTAAACGTTAAATATTAAATTACCATAAATGACTATTACAGTAAGCCATAGCAAATCATAAATGCTATTTACACCATTATAACAACTATTAATTGTATTATATTTGTTAGTTGAAGATTATATAATCCTATAGATATTATTCCTAGAAATTTACTATTTTTCAGGATATTATATTTCAGTTACATTCTGTATATTGTGCTTCATTAACTAAGGTCGATGAATACTGGTATTTTATTGTCGGTTATGCTCTTCTATCTAAATTTAGGTTGGCTCTTGTTTTGGCATCGAATAACAATCGAAGCCGTATAATTATTAACAAAATTTAAATGAGACATTCTTCCTGTGACCACGACAAAAGACAGTTGTTACGTTCGCTGATCCTAAAATTTACACCATACATTTAGAAATACTCAGTTCTACAAAAATTTTCGATATATCACCTATATTATATTCAAATCCACATTTAGCTGAATGATCTTACGCCATTGAAGACCTTGACCCGCTTGTGCTGCCCTAAGTACGTCTTATTTCGCCCATAGTTATCTGAAACCAGGTAGTCATCCAAAATAAGATGAGTACCTATATGACAAAAATACACCAAACTGTGGCACTGGTAATACTGCAAACTTCTCTTAGACCCCTCACCACAAACTGCACTAAACTGGACGTACGTGTCAAGAGCAAAGCTATCATCATCGGCAGAAACACTGAACTGAATAACTACACTAAAACTACCCTAATTTATACCTAAAAAAGGTCATGGTACAATGATCAGGATCATGGCTGATTGCCATCATGCTTAACTAGTCACTAATCCTAACTCCATCTGATCTACTACTTTTATTTAATAAGCTATAAAGACAAGATTTTAAGGGTCCTAAATCTGAATTCATTAAATTCATTAATTTCATAAATTTAAATATATTTCCATACCCTCATAACAATTTAATTAGGGTAGTGTTAGTGTAGTTATTCAGTTCAGTGTTTTTGCTGATGAAGATGGTTTTGCTATTGAAACGTACGTCCAATTTAGGGCAGTTTGTGGTGAGGAGTCTAGGAGAAATTTGCAGAGTGCCTGTATCTTAAAAGTATTAAAATGTAACTTATCTGGTTGTGACAGCAAGCTGACGACATGTCCTCACAAAAATGTATTAATCGTGGTGATTTGCTAATAAAAATATCTGAAAGAAAAAAGCCTATAAACGATGAAGATGATGAAAATACTTATTTGGCGCTGTTTATTCTTCCTAGAAGAATCGGCCAAGGTTTGAAATCAAGAGCAAACTACTCAGCTCATATGATATCACACACAAAGAATTTATTTGGAAAAAAAGACTGAAAAGTTGTATATAATAACCCAAATACAGGCACTCCTATACAACAAAAAGTCAACTTGGCACCTTAAACTCAACTCAAAAAACTACCTCCAAAAGGGAAGTCTGAACTGCGTGTACAGAATTAAATTTTATTTTATATTATAAATATATATTAATAATATTAGGGATGAAATGTGCAATATAGATAGATAGATTTTACTGCGTGCGTATTAATGTTAATACTTAATAAAAACCACAAAAAATTGGATATCACAATGCATTAAAATCTTTAATAGAGGTGAGGTACAAAAGCGTACATTACTAAATTCATTCATTTTTTATATTATCGATAAACTCCTGTATTTCATAAAAGGGTTTTTTTTAAATACAGTTTTATGGTATTTCGAAATTTATTAGCATCTAATTCCTTCCATTTACTGGGCAACATGTTATATAATTTTATTGACACATTCTTAAAGGAGTTTAAATTTTTTGAAAGTCTAAAATGCGCGTGTGCAATATTTTAATGTCTGGTATTGTGAATAGTTTGACATGAATAAGAAGTTAAATTGTCTTTGCAGTGAATCATGCACTGAAGAATAGAATGATTTGCACATGTTAATATTTCAAGTTTTTTTTAAAAGTGGCCCACAGGAGTCATTTCGTTTTGTATTGGTAATTGTTCGCTCTTTTGTATAATAAAAAATCCTTATTGATGAGCTCAGCCACCCCATAATAGTATTCCATAACTCACAACAGAGTGGAATAGAACACGATACACCATTAACAGTGCTTCAGAATTAATAATAGTTTTTAAGTCGCTTAATATAAATACAATCGCGAGCAAATGTTATAGGCACCTTTGATAAAACTAATGGGTTTCATGTTCCATGCATTTTTTTTATGACAGTTATTTCAACGTTTATATAATCGTCTTTATGGTTACAATATTCTTTATAGATACCCTTTGTAAATGTATTATTTTTTTAAATATATTTTCAAGTCTTCGAGATGTCACTTTCCCCCTCCCATCTAAAAAGTATTATAGCTGTACTAAAAACACTCTAATATGCAACAAATTTAATAAGATCCATTCAAATACTACATATTTATAATGTATTACCTACAAGATTTTATTTTCTCATTTCTTACTGTGATATTCGCCCAAAATTTAGGGTGCCTATAACATTTGCTCGCGACTGTATCGTTATTGACAAGCGATGTGTTAAGACTTCTATGTGCGTCCCCATGTCAACTTGCAGTCTAGTACCAGATCAAGATACCTCACTGGATCATTGTTAGGCAATTCCCTGTGGGGATTTAAGCTGAAAGTTAAAGATTGAGTTTTGTCCTTATTTAAACATAATTTTAAACTATTAAAGTATGTCGCTGATTGAGATATAGAACTATGGCAGACCTGTTTTAGTAATTCTATGTTTGTATTACTAATCAAGATTGTAGTATTGTCAGCATATTCAATGTTTTTACAAGTGATGTGCTCAACAATATCGTTTACGTGTAAAATGAAAAGGATGGGCCTCAGGACCGAACTTTGTGGGACACCATAATTATTTTGCTTTATCGACGAGATTTCATCGCCACTGTGAACATATTGTGGATCTATTAATTAAAAAGCTTTTGACAAATGATAAAGTATATTTCCTAATGCCATAATGTTTCAGTTTATAAAGTAGTACTGTGTGGGAGACACAGTCAAATACCTTGGTCAGATCCAAGAAGCACCCCATAATCAGATTACTTGATTCAAGTTCATCCAAAATAACCATATCTACCAGAGCTGTTACAGTCGACCTACCCCTCCGAAAACCATGCTGTGAATGATTCAATACTTTTATTTTTTATTAAATAGTTCACGAGTCTGATTTTAAATGCTGTTCCAACACTTTTGGGAGAATAGGGACCAATGTAATAGGTCTATGGTTATCAGGTAATGAGCCGGTCCCCTTCTTCTATAAAATAACTCTGCAAACCCATACAATGAATGTTACTCTTAGGATTTTATTTTATTTGTATGTTCTATCACACATAAAGAACTTAAAGAAACAAAAAGTCAATTTGGCACCTTAAACTCAACTAAAAAAAAACACCTCTCATAAAGGAAAAATAATAATAATTTTCAAATACATGTACGAAATTTTATTGTTACAATATTGTCTTTTATATTTCGGTGCTTTTGTAACTACTAAGGCTGAAACATACATACAAATAACCGTGAAATTGATCCAGGAATAATTATATTAACCCTAAAGTAAACAATAACAAATTGCTTGTACTAGGGTCAATCAGAGATACATACTTTATTTTTTTATTTACATGTTTTGCCGCATAGAAAAAAAACTGAAAAAAAAATTAGTAAACCTAAATGTATGCAAATGTATGCATATTGACATCTTAAACCAAACTCAAAAAAAAATCACCCCTCAAAAGGAGAAATAACAATAACTTTGAACTGAGTGAACGAATTGGCCTCTGATTTTTTATTGTGATAGCTTAAATAATTACGGAGAAAAAAATATTCAATTTTTTCACTCTTATGCGAATATCTTGAATATGGTGGCATCGTATTTACAATATACAGTGTGAGTCTGTAATCTGGAATAAATTCAGTAAAGCAAAGACAGTATTTTTTCCGGAAATATGCTCGGACACGTCGATTAGTATTTTAAATTGCCCCTTTTTCATCTGAGAAAATTTTATACACCGTGTCCCAAATTTGAGATATGACGTCATCGACAACAATAACAATAATTCGAAAAATGAAGAAATCTGATTCAAATTTATTTTTGTGAAGTTTAAAAATGGCACGTCAAAGGGTTTTTTGTTTATCATTTTTTTTGTCAAACCAGGTTGACGTCTTATAACAATGTCAAAAAACAAGGTAATAAAAATAAGAAGTGAAGCTAGTATTCGACTCGTATTGAGCAAGGACACTTATTAGTTTGTCGTTTCGTGAGAAACACCGTTTGTTGAAAAATCGACCATAATGCCGTATTTAACTGACATCCACAAAATTGAAATTTTAATGATGATTGGCTGCGGAGATAGGACAAGAACACAAAATGAAGTTACTCATTTATTCAGAGAGAAATATCCTGATTTACCACCCATACCTCAAAGTACCGTAAGCAAGATTGAAAAGCAGTTTTGGGAAAACGGGCATTTAAGAAAAACAAATAATCATCGTCAGAGTGCGCTCAATGAAGAAGTAAAACTTAATGTACTTCTTTCTGTTCAAGAACATCCTTATATCTCCAGTAGGCTGATAGGTAGGAAATTAGCTAGTCTTCGGTGGCAAGAACTCTTAAAGCGCACAAATTTTATCCCTATAAATTGACAATCCTCCAGGAACTCACCGAAGATGATCCGGATCGAAGACTTCAGTTTTGCGAACAAATGATGGATCTACTAGACAGAAAATGTTGTAAACATAGAAAACGTTCTATTTTCTGACGAATCAACATTTATGTTAAACGGTGAGGTAAATCGTCAAAACTGTCGTTATTGGGCAGACAACAACCCACGATGGATGAGGGAAGGCCACATCCATAAAAAGTCAATGTTTGGGCAGGCATTGCTGGTGATCGAGTAATAGGACCAATTTTCTTCCAAGAAAATCTCAATGGAGCGAGATATTTAGAATTCTTGCAGGAAGAACTAGTTCCGAATTTGGCTACTCTATTTCCTGATCTGCTTGAAGCTGATGTCCAGAATAGAAACATCTGGTTCCAACTAAGGACGCGCCTCCTCATTTTGCAAGACTGCCCGTGAGTATCTAGATGATGTTTTCCAGGAGATGGATTGATAGCAAGAGGACCTTTTGAATGGCCACCCAGGTCTCCGGATTTAACACCAATGGACTATTTCTTATGGGGGTACTTGAAAGGCAAAGTTTTTAAAACCAAACCGGAAAATATTGAGATGTTGAAAGAACGAATAAGACAGGAGTGTAGGCTAATTTCCGCTGAAGTAATTAGAAATGTTCAAAATGAATTCAAAATGAAGTACATAGACAACATTTTGAACATTTCTTGTAGAAGAGATATGATTGAGGTGAATCAGATTTCTTCATTTTTCGAATTAGCTATTGTTAAATATCTTTTTAATGACAAGGAATAAAAACTTGAAATTTGGTACGCATGTGTAATTTGATATACCCTTTAAGAATAGCTATAAAAAAAATTAGGGCTGCCATTTAAAAAAATTGTCGATGACGTCATATCTCAAATTTGGGACAGGCTGCATAAATTTTTTTCAGATGAAGAAGTGGGCAATTTAAAATACTAATCGACGTGTCCGAACATATTTCCGGAAAAATACTCTCTTCGCTTTACTGAAGTTATTCCAGATTACAGACTCACACTGTAGATACTTAGATAGAAGCACCCTATCCCTTCAATTTCAGTTCTATAGCTTTATCGGCACTTTCCAATGGTTTATCGAAGTAGAATCTTTTTATTGTAAAACCAAATATCCGAAAACAATTAAAGCAGCATTTCAAATTATCGATTGTTTCGATTTCTTTGTGAAACGAAATCCTCAACATTGTGTAAAGCATATTATTAGTTCCTCAATTCTCTACACATATCCTCCATAAAAAATAAAAATAAATTAATATCTTCGAAACAATTACATTTAATTGAATGCCGTTACCAGAAATATACTCGTCAGAAAAGGCACATGATTTGAATGACTTTTTCTTACAATAACGAAAGATTATATCGCATAATAGCATCATAATTTTGTATATACAATCTTGACGTTTGGCATTTATCTTATGACGTCGAGAGCTTGCCTGGAGGGGGAATGAAACACAATCCGAAAGCAGGTATTATATTTATAAAATTAGAATTTTGGCAGACTCTCTTCGGTACTAGAACTTCATTATCGCATAATAGAATATTTTATCAGGCAACCTTCACAACACCGTAACAAGTTCGTTTTATTTATTGTCCTCTTTTATGTTTAATATAACACAAACTTGTTGCCATGTACGGTCGCCCCATTCTGAAACTTCCACCTTTTGTACTAGGATATATTATTTTTTCATTTATTATGATGAGATCACCCGGGCCGGAATTTACTTTCGCGAAGTTATTTTTCGTCCTATATTTATGGAAATCGCTGCACTCGAGGCCTGGTCGAAACAGCAAAAGTTATACGCCGAAAGTTATTAAATCGGTTAGGTAGAAATGCTTCCATAGTCAATTTTCTTTTATATTAAAAATAACTGCGCGTTTCCCTGCGTTGTGTATAATCTCGATCGTCTGAAACTCTTCCCTCTTACTAGAAATTACGTGTGCTTGTAAAATAGAGTGAGCACGTACCGAAAGTGGTTCTGAATGAATTCGCTTACAAGGAAAGCAAAATTCATCTATTTTCATTTCTTACTGGTGGATGTTTACTTTGAAGGGGTGAAATAACCCTTCGTGGGTCGATTAATTTTTATTTTTTTCTATAAATATATTTTTTTAAGGCTAAGAGGCCGAGATAGTGTTTAATTAAAAAGCCCCGAGTGATTTACTTCGATATACATCTGTTGCTCTCAATTCGTCTGCACGTAAATGAGGATTATAAACTGTATGCCAAAGAAATTGCAATACCTTGAAAGAGCCGAGTCATAAAACTAAAATTTTAGCAAGTTTCAAGTAGTAAATCATAACTACTGGTTTTCAGCAGTAAATCATAACAATTGGCAAAAAAAATACCAACAATCAGAAAAAATTATAAATAAAATGTCACATCCCCACGACTGTTTATCTTATCGGATCTCATGCCAGGCTTGTTATAGATGTTGACGAAGTTCTTGCAAGGTGTTTGTTACTTTTGATAACAACGACCAATCATATTCCACAGATGCTAGATCGGGTTTAAATCCGGAGAGCGAGCAGGCCAGATGAGAATTTCTACCTCCTCTTCGTGTATGAAGTTCTAACGGATGATTATTAGCGACTTTTTTCATGCAGGCTGTTGTTTTGTTGAGATATCAGCTTTGTGACTGAGCTCCTTCGAGGCGGTGTAAATTTTTTGGGGCGTAGTTTACATTGCATCGTCTTGCCAGATGAAGATAGTTTGTATCCACATCTGGATGTAGTCATTAGTGTTGATAAGTACACAGTAGCTATCTTTTTCAAGTTTTATACGTTTTTTAAGTTTTATTCTTTATTGTACCGTTTTATACTTTTTCATTAATAAAAGAGTTCCTTTTTTTTAGCTTTGTTGGCGTTATAACTAAAAGAGTATAGAATATTGTTACGGGGTTCGCTCGCTCTCAAGCGTAAAGGTCTTGGATCGAAATAATTTGGTTCGACACACAAATTTTTGGATGACACTGTATATTTGATAACACAAATAAAAAAAACATTCAAGATAAACAAATAAATAAATACAATGAATTACAATAAACAACTCTTAACATGGGTTACGATGATACGATAACTTGCGTACTTAAATACTGAATTAAAGGAGGTTTGTATTGTGTGATAGGATTTTAGAAAAATGAATGACTAAAATAATTAAATATTAAATTTTGGTGCAAAGGAAAGAGAATAATAAAATTAAAATATGCGACTTAGCTGGTAGGTGTCTTGGAGGGTTGGTGTGATTGCTTTCATGAAAGTGGTTTGAGCGCGTTACGCTGATGTCAAGGCGTGGTCCCCCTTTCGGATTCAACGTTCTGGATTTGCTCTTCCAAATTACGGTACTTCGTTCACCCTCTTGGTTTCACTCAACGCCAAAATAACACTAGTAGTGGTGGTAGATAGTAGATAATAGATGGTAATAAATAGTAGGTTTTAAGATAGGATCGGATTACTAAACTCATAAAATTAAGAAGAGAAGTCCGCTTACCAGTGACCTAAGATGACGCCATTAACAAAATGAAATGCCGGCTCGACGCTGCTGTGTCAAAACCCTTTTCAGGAATATCGATGCAATGGACTGAAATCTCCTGGCAGTCCCAGGTAAAACGATACTAGAAGTTTCTCGCGCGACAAAATCCCACAACGTGGTAATATAAATTTAATTGCACGGAGCAACTTGAACAGCGCGTCTAAGATGGTGTGAGCCTCTGCGTCTCTCTGCCTTAAGCAAGAGGGCCGAAGTCGGAAAATACAACGTGAATCAAAAGCCACTGACAAACTTAAAAATGCGGAGCAATTTACACAAAAGAAAAGGTTTTAATGAATGAAACTTGAACTAATAACTGAAGAATGAAAAGCAAATTTAACTGACAATGAATTACTAATTAATTTGGAACTAAATAACAAAAATGAAACATTAAATTTTGCTATCGCGGTAAGATACGTCGTGACGACCAAGGAGTTTGAAGCCTCACTGCTAGATGGCGTTGGAGGGTCTAATGCTTAAATTAAATGAAATAAAAATCTTTAAAGAAAATCTAAAAATGAAGTGATCGCAATCCCACGGCAACAATATACAAAATAAAACATTTTTTTGTACACTATCAAAATTAACTAAATATAAATTTATCAAAAGAATATTATAAATAAGAACAGAACAAAATAAAAATAGTATTTATTTCAGATGTTACACACAAAAAAATAATTACTCAATTTGAATATAAATTCCTATAATAATTTCCTATATAAGCAAGAAGATGATGTATTTATATTGAGAATAAAATTTGTTCAGTTTTCCAAACCCGTGAATTTGCTAAACGAAACAATTTTTTAGTTCAAATGTAATCAATCTACTAAAATCATTATGAACATATAATATTTTCACTACAACAATAATTATTTTAGATTTGAGTAAATAGATTTTCTCAACTGGAAACTATCATATTTATGCCTTAATAATTTATGTACATTTGATAGAAGTATATAAAAGTATTATTTGAAGTACTGCCATTATTTGCTTCCAAAACATAAGTATATTGAACTGATGATACTTTCCTGCTTAATCTAAGCATTTCTACTATTCAAGAGTAATAATTACCTACTAATTTTGTGTTTGTAACACCAAAAAACCTCGGTAGGGCAAAATTAATATATAAAGAAATTATGTAATTAAATAAATTTACTGTCATACTTTATAGTTTTGCAATGTTTGAGAGAAGGTAGCGTATCGGGTTACTCCAGGGGTGCGCACGGGATATTGATGCGTAGAGGTATAGATGTTATGCGTATCCGTTGTTGCGACCGGTGTTCTCGGATACTTCCCACTCAATGCCTTGGGCTGGTATCTAGTCGGCGTTGGTTACTGATATAATTTCAATCAGTATAATGATTTGCTGGTATTACCTACTAAAACTAATAACTAGTAAATACCTACATATATTTGTTAATGTACACAGCTACCATGTTCATATATTATCGACACAATGGCGCTGACTGTAAGTATTATTTCAAAGTATTTTAAACCAGTAGTCCTTTAATATTACATGACACGTACGTACTTACCTTCGAATATTTTTATGGTAGCATCTGTGCATCAACCCCATTCCACCCCATTCTCTAAGCAGCTGTGAAACGGCTGGGGTATCCATTTAGATTTACTTATACTCACAACCAACAACACTGTTCGCTGGTCAATCAAAAAGTGACGCCAAGTAAAGCGTATGTATATGCAAAACCCTCTAAACCTCCCTAAAATGGAGGGAACCAATGACAAATAAGTTTTAGTGCAATAAATGGTGGGGTAAAATTCCTTTCAAAGTTTCAGTATTATGGTAATTTGAATTTGATATTTCGTGTTTTCAGTACAAAACATTAATAATTTTATATAGTAATTCATTATATCCAACGTATAAGGGATTTTATTTTGAATCTACAGACTTTCTCACTACGATTGCATTAGATAGATTTATTCCTTACAACAATAACAATGTTCATTTGGAGGAAGTATACTTCGATGCAAATATTTATACTATTTGTTCTAAAAGTATATTGTGGTTTCAGAGAATTTACTCTGATGTTCTAACCAACAAGATTTAGTTCATTTAAATATATATTAAGTTTCGATTTCTGAATAAATAAAAATATTCAGATTGATAATAGATCTTTTGTGTGTACAAACGACAATAGTGGCAAATCTCCTTTTCCTTGCAATTCTTCTTTCTATTACTAAAAAAGTCCTTCCAACCTACCGATATTTAAATAAAACATGTCCTGCTGCATCTGCCCCACTACATTCACAATGCGAATCATTAACCCTCCCAATTCTACATAAATATGACTTAAAATTACTGTGACCTGATTCGATGTTTCAGCAGTTCGTCTATTGCCTTCATCAGGGTAGACCTAGAACCAATTTTTTCCTTTGTCTGTCGCTTAGTTCAGCGTAGGAATATTGGCATTCGCCATTAAGAAATTGTGCATTTCGGAAGTATGCTTCAACAATAAAAATATTTTCTTGCAATGTGTGCATTATTTAGTAGTATTAAGTTAAAAACTGTCAGGAAAAATTATATAGCTACTCACAAAATGACAAATGTCAAAATGACATTAGAAATTAATGATTACTACTACTAATTAAATAATTACTTATCATAAAAGGTAAACGGCTAATTATAATATGCAAGTGCTAGTTATTCAGTACCTACTGAGATGTAATTCATTTCCAAACAGTTTGTATAATTGCCGCCAACGGTGTATAAACAGAAACTTCTGGTTTTAAGCAAAAGTTATAAATGGGCGTAAGTAATTCATTTATTACACTTGTTTAATCCCGGACCTAATTTCATTACTGTTACGATTAATTGAAAATTTTTCCAGATTGGTGTGTTTCACTTTAGGCTAAACAAATTAAAACCCCCTCAATCGTCAGACTTTTTTAATTATGAGTTTCCATCAACATCCTATGGGAATGTAATTTCAATTCACAATGGCAGCGCAAAAAAAAAAAAAGAAAACATCGATTGGTACCAACAGGTAATAATCAAATACGCTTTGTAAAACCCGATGCTTTTCTATACGGTCCTCGCCAAAATTGCCCGCCTTGGATGCCGGACGCGATGTCACGTTCTTAATTAATTTAAAGTATTTTTATCTCGCGCCGAGTGCCTGTTGGCGCGCACTCCTTCGGCGACCGAAATATCGAAAATTAGGCCGTACATTTAAAATTAATTTCGGCGACTCGTGTTATTTACATAATGAAAATTTATGGCGGAAAGTTTTGTAAATTTCAACGGCGTCCTGGGTTTCGCCGAGGTATTCCCCATGGAATTATCTGAAGAATTTGCCGGAATAAAAGCCTACTTTCCTTCTGCGCGTAGTTGAGTATCAGTTATCTCTTGTGAATTAAGATCGCTTAGTTAAGATAATTGTGAACTTTATGCTTATTAAAAAGTTTAATGAAAGAAATTGAGCAATGTTTTAATTAGTTGTAAAGCTGAAGAACCATAGACAATGATTATACATGCTCACGTTTTTTAACGTTATAATTATTGATTTTTTTTGGTGATGCCGAGATTATAGATCTGGGCACTCTGCAATAACGCCCCCAGCCGAAGTTAGCCGAAGTATATGAGGTGTTATCAATGTAAGATCATCAGGAGAGTATTGAAATGATCTTGTGTGATCGCAGTAAGGTGTTTGACATGGTGTCGCATAGTTGGCAATCAGAGTGCAATATTATAGAATGAGGGGTACACAATACCCACTTGGCAAAATAACATGACTATCACGTCGTCTAAATGTTATCTTGTAACGCGAAATGTTTCAAAAATATATACAATGTACCACATGCAGTAACATTTCTACGACTGTTTAATGTCCGCTTAAGCGATGTTACGAAACAATATTTCCCAGTAATGTTAATACGAGGTCTGCAAGTAACATTACTTTAACATGACGATTAATGTTGAAGTATAGCTCTTCCGCAACATTTCTCATATGTTACAGAGAAATATTGATACAGTATGCCAATTAAATGTTTCTATAAATATATCTACACTAACGTTTCTATTAGGATCTTTTTTTTTAATCGAAAAATTCTTTCATTATACAAGAAATATGCTGTTGAGGTTATTTTATCGAGAGGTTATATTAATTAACATAAAACGGAATCTCAATCAGTCTTATTGAAAATCAATGTTAATATTATAATTTCATGTTACACTCGATATAGATCGGGTCCTTCTGTTGATACGAATTTATCTTCACTTACCTAAAAAGCTAGCGCCTGCTTTTGAATAAAATTACAATATTAACATTAAACATTAATGCCAGAAAAATATAATGGATTAGACATTTTTATAATATAACATTATAAGTCTTTTTTTTTGTAGTTACATTTACAGATACATTAAAATGGTCAATCATATAGTTCTATGTAAAAACTAAATAGTAATACTATGAATAATATTATAAATAGCTATTTAAGTAAACGAAATACATTAATAAATACTTTAAAAAGTAAAATGCTGCTTACAGAAGACAATAAAGGCATTTATTGATTAAAAAAAAGGACATTGAATTCCATTTTAATCAGTATTGCAAATAGATTATGGGGCACATAAATTAACATGGATAGAATCTAAACAAAAACTCACAACACTTAAGATAAAGTCAAGTAAGTGTGTAGTAAAAATTGCATAGTGCGAAGAAAATGTAACACTGTTCACATAATAAGACATTTTGATAAATTTTACAATTAGAAGTACGTAATGTAAGCTCAGTTGAAAACCTTCAATAGATACACCTTTTATAATTATCAACGATTTGCTAGAAAAAAAAAATAATTTTTAAACACTGTCAATACTACACACTTACCCAGCAAAATAGGGCAAGTGTGTAATCGTTCCGCATTTTACATATTAATAGCATTATCCTTTAGTTCGGCCAAGAGTGTAATACTAACCTGATGCCTGTTTAATAAGGTATGATATATTCACAAGATATTCAAGTTATTACACGTTAGGAGATGCGAACTTTTGTTTGTAAAACTAGTATGAAGTTTAGTACATTAGTATTATAACAAGAGGACGTCCGTATTTCAATTTTAAAAATAAATATAAACAAACAACACACTTGCCCCGGTTACACACTTACCTGACTTTACCTTATAAGAAAAACGCCCCGAATGCATTTTATTGCTTTGAACATTTTGCTGTTTTTCTATCAAATCTTAATTTTGCATAACAAAACCATTCCATGATAGTTATTTCGTATTCTGTATCTGTGAGTACAATATTTCTTCTAATTCCCTCTGAAATTAAAAAAAAGAGACACCATCAAAAACTATTTTATTTATATGAAAATTGAGGACAAGCTGCATATTTTATACATAACGCTGTTTATAATTATTGTAAACTTTGTATTTGATCAAGAATTACTATGAATTCTAAAAATGATATTACTTCACATTGCTCATCCTTATAGCACAACAGGTAGGTTTTACTATAACATATATAGGTTATGATACATAATACATATACTATCTTAAAGATCTCCGATGAATTTCTAATTAGGATCAACATATCTACTTTAGCATTATAAATAAAACTTACCTGATGATTTTAATTCATTATTGACATGAATTTGTACCCATCAAAACAATTATTGCAACGCACAATCACTGCCCACATCCTTTCCAGTAGCGATTAGCGTTAATATGAAAAAGGGGGTACACCCCAACTCGTATATGCGCGGTACGAAAAGACTTGTGATGGCAAGCTATACTAATTTTTACAAGTACACAGTGCGCAACTACAACCCCACTAACATGATTATTATGGCCCACAAAAAATTTAAAAAAATTCATTACCATTATTTACTTTATAGAGCAAATTCACAAATTCAAAATTCTCACAAACATACGTCCTTATCTTACACCTTATAAAATTTAAATATGTTGTTACAAGCCCAAATATTGTTGTAACATTCCTTGTAATAATTCACCTTGTAAATATGGAAATGTTACAACTAAATATTACCTCAACATTTCTGACAACAAAGTCTTTGTTTTTGCAACATTCTTTTAAAACATTTGTTTCCTGATTCTTTTGATATGTTACTGTAATGGCCTGCAATATTTCTATCATTATTTAATGTTGCTGCAAAATTTCAGTCACATGGTTTTGTTTAACATCATCTAGTAAATAATGTAATGTTACTGGGATATCTGTAACATTACTTGCCAAGTGGGTATAAACTATTAAAATTTCGTAACGAATCGCTACGTGCAAAAATCGGTCGGTAACGTTACAGTGGCGTTATTCTAATTTGTTTCTGTTTGTGTCATTTTGTCAGCACACGTTTTAGTTTCAATTCTTAGTTAACTGCGTTTCCATGCGCTGCATATTGAACTTACACATGCTTGAATCCCCACTTATGCCGCGTGCCTAGATAAGCTGTACATTTATTGTAATTGTGACAGATTTGGACACATACCCGATCTTTCTCCCTGATCTTACTATAGATAGTAGTCACCCATCGGGTGTGGCACAGCAATAGTTTTCTCCGTTACTGTAGGACTATAGATCGTAGTCGCTCTTCGGGTGTGACACGACAATAGTTTTATTTTCGACCCTAGCTGTTTGTCGACCGTAGTCGCCCTACGCGTATGTCACAGCGCACTTCCGCGATCTTCTTTCCGAACTTAAGAGATCTTATTATAACTCAATGGAACACAAAAGTGATAGATAAAGAAAGGATGGAAAAAGATTACTTCTCAAGCTTTGGACCTTCTACGTGCGTAGTAAGATGAACTGAATTAGTCGAAGCACATATTCCTTTGAAAGTACGACAATATTTTCAATCAGACGGATGAAATATCTGCTTACCCACGAAGCCACAAAGCTAGAGTTCTGTGTAAACTACTTTGGAATAATGATTTGGAGGCACATCATCGAAATTGGAACGAATTCAAACTTTACAGAAACGCGCATTAAGAACAAGGAATAAATTGTAATGAATGAATTTCAATTTGTTCAGAAAAGGATAATCAGAGTGGTGTATGCCTGTTTCTGTGTAGTTTTTGTGGTATATTCACTAATGCTCACTATGTTGAATAAACAAAATTGGCAAAAAAATTTATAACTACTGTTCAAATTGAAATAATGTCGCTTTAGCCATTTAGTTTAAATAGGTAAACCTTGACTCAGTAATCGGCAAACTGCTAGTGCGATAAACTGTGAACTACTCGACAAACTAAAATAACGTAAACAGGTTTTGAAGGATAATTAAGAAAAACCGTCTTTGTTACAATGGCACCAAGCAAGTGTAGTAAATTTCTAACACATGATTTGATTTTTGCTTTTTATATTCTATTTATATACTTGTGTTTATATTTGTATATATTTTATTGCTTTAAACATTAATTTTTATATTACTTGGGATACCATGATGTAATTAAGAAAATATTGCCAAAATATCTGAGAGCAGTTTCTTTTGAAAATGCGAAAATTAATTGTATTTTCATGATAAATCGTTAGCCGGCTTTCGCTCCTTTTACCGCGTTAATTGATGCCATCCAAATATGAAGAAAAACGATAAGGCAGTGGTATCATCAATCATATTTTTTCATTATTGAATACATGTTTTAGTTGGATATCACGTGCATGTAACTTCGGTTCTTCAGAAACCTAGGGCATTTCTTAACAAATATCTATTACAATAATGAACTTTCTATTTTATTGAATCAACATCCAATAAAATAGAAAATTGTGTCTATAGTGTGGTAATCCGCTAAATCTACATTAGCAATTAACAACTGAAATCTAATTTTACCCCAATGTTTCGGAGTTTTCTATGTACGGAATTGGCTTGGCAATAATTGTGCTGTAAAAGCTTATATAACGGGTATCTCATTTAGGCCTACAACGTTTACATCAGCTTGCATAATTATGTGATTGGTATCAATAAGAGGGAAATTCTCTTTTATTGATTCCAATATTTTAACGTTTTTGTATTTACGTCTTGCTTTACTTGCTACAATTTTCATTATAACGTTTGTCTGCATAATTATAGCGACGCATCATTTTATATTTTAACATCCAACTTGACATTTTTCACCTGATCTTGATTATCGAAATGTGTAGTGAAAGAAAATAATAAAATATTCTGTATTTAACAAACCGTTCCATGGCATCTTTCTTCAGAATTTTCGTAGTAATTCGAGAGCAAAATTTCAGAATGGCTATGTTCAAGCAATGGTGTGATAAGAAATGTTTTGAAATTTCTTACAATAAATGCAATTCGTAGATATTTACCCGTCATTGCACACCTGAAATTCAACAGTTATGTTTAGATAATATTAATGTTCCAGTTAGAAAGCAGGTCAAGTATTTGGGAATGACTTTAGACACTAAGCTGAATTGGAGGAATCATATAGAAACCACAGTTGCTAAAACAAGTAAAGCATGCAATATTTTAAAAATAGCAAGTAGAGTTTTGTTTGGAGCCGATAGGCAAACTTCTTTACTTATTTATAGAGCTAGCATTAGGTCTATAATAGATTATGGTAGTATGTTTTATGGTGCAGCCTCCTCAGCATTACTGAAACGCCTGGATATTGTACACAATAATGCACTAAGATCATGTTTGAGCGTAATGAGATCAACGCCAGTGCAAGCATTGTATGTAGAAGCGAGAGAACTACCTTTTGCCTTACGGCGGGAATTGATAACAAGCAGATTTGTGTTAAAAGTTCGAGCACTACAGAACAATCATCTACTTCATCGCTGCTGTAGATTAAACATGTATGACTTAACGAGAAAATACTGGTCGAAGAAAACTTCACCGCCTATCGCTAAAGCATTTGCGGATACTGCTACTTTATCTTCAAATATAATGACCAGTAAATCGTCTGTAATCTTTGATTTTCCATTAGATCATGTCCTTTGCATACCAAAGGTAATATATACACCATTCAGTAATAATTTCATTCAGAATAAAATCATTTATTATGGAGTAGTTGATAAATATAAGAATTATATACATATTTATACGGATGGTTTAAAAAATGAGGATGTGCAATATACGTACCAGTATCGCATATACAAATAAAAAACCCCTAACCAAAAGAAGCTAGTATATACACAGCAGAAGCTATCGCCATTATAACTGCGCTGGAAAATGTATCAAGAAATAATAACAACAATTTTTTGATCTTCACCGATGCAAAGAGTGTATTAGAAAGCATTGAAGATATTAATTAATTAACATTAATAATAGAATTTAACTGATATGGGTAAAAACATAATTTTCATTTGGATAAAAAGCCATTCCAATTTGGTATGTAACGAAATTGTTGATAATCTTGTCAAAGAAGCTAGAGACAGTGATAGGCCGTAACAGCACCGTGTACCATACACGAACGCTGTTTTAGAACTTAAGTCAAAATGCAAATTAATGTGGGAAAGGCAATATCAGATAGTATACCAAGAAAGACCCACCAACTATTATCTTATTTATCCGAAAATTAAAAATAGGCATTGAACAGATGGTGTATATGTTAAGAGAAATATGTATGCTCAAATTACGAGATTAGCATTTGATCATGGTAGATTTCCCGCACGCCTTAAAAAGATTAAGATTGTAGATACAGACCTTTGTAAATTCTGCTCAGAACGGGCTGATACAAATCATACATTATTTGGCTGTCCAGAAACGATAATTAAAAGTAACATCTTATATAAAGATTTAATAAGAATGGGAGTTCAGGCACCAATGAATATTAATCATATTTTAACAACACAAAATGTCAATATCTTCCAGCGTCTACATAGTTTTTTAAATGAGGCAGGTATTAAAAATTAGATTTAGATTGAGGGTCTACCTGTTTGTTCACTGTTAGTCACCCGATCGACCCCGGGTGTGAATTTTGTATATCCTTTCGTTCATTTGGGTTTTTAGGTAGCAGCAAGTGGCTAATGGGTGATACCAAGGCCATTAAATAATGATCTTCATCATCTCCTGGATTGTGTGGGATGTTTCAGTAGAGATATACAGATGAATTTTGGTTTAGACAAATGTAAGATGAGTTGCATGAGGAGGGGTGTTTGGATGGAACATGATGGATATGAGGTAGCAGCGGATCAAGGTACCGTGACTGGAATGGAACAGGAAAATTCATACAGATACTTAGGATATCTACAAGCCAGAGGAATTAATAATAAAAGTGCCAAAGAGGAAATAACTGATAAGTACTTTCAACGCCTAAGATGTCTTGTACGCACTAAATTATCAGCTAGAAATATGACCAAGGCCATTAACACATTTGCAACATCAGTATTGACGTATAGCTTTGGGGTTTTGAACTGGACAGAAACGGACCTTAACAACATAAATATAAAAACCAGAGTAAATGCCAGTCCTAACAGAGCGCATCACCCACATAGTGCCATTGAAAGATTTCATCTTGCGCGACGTCATGGTGGGAGAGGTATTCCTAGTGCTTATTCTCAACACTTTGTACAAATAAAAAATTTAAAAGATTATTTTATAAAAAAAGCAAACACCAGTCAAATACACCAAGCTATTGTACAAAGCGATAAGAAAATTACAGCGTTGCGATTGGCAGATATATACGACTCCTCTACGAAAATTCGCAATCCCAAAGAATTACAAGCAAAATGGAAAAATAAGTCGTTACATGGCAAATATGTTACAGCAATTGAAAGGCCAGACATCGACACAATGGCTTCACAAGTATGGCTACAGACAGGCAACTTATTTGTTGAAACTGAGGGATATATAGCTGCTATCCAAGATCTGGTAATAGCGACGAAGGCCTATGAAAAAAGAAACCTTAGAATTAACATGGAGAACATCAAATGCCGTATGTGTGATGATAAAGAAGAGACACTCGATCACCTCATGGCGGGATGCACTGTGATGGCACCTAAACAATACCTCTACAGGCACAACAGGGTTGCGGCAATCATTCTTGATCTAGAAGACAAAATACCCTATTATACGTATGATCCGCCCCAGGTATGCGAGAATGTGAACGCTCGGTTATATTGGAACAGAAAAATCATCACTGACCGACCGATCCCGAATAACATCCCGGATATAATGTTAACCCTTAAGAAAGAAAAAGTGACGTATATTATTGATATTGCAGTCCCCCTAGTATCCAACACCGATAAAACATATCGAGAAAAAATAAATAAATATTTACCATTGGCAGAGGAAATCAAGACCATGTGGGCCATGGATAGAGTGACCGTAGTACCTATTATTATAGGAACAAGAGGGGAAATACCAAGACGGTTGCATAAGTCATTAAACATTTTAACCTTGGAAAAGACATTATATTTAGAGATGCAGAGATCGGTACTGCTGGATTTATGCAGCATGCTCCGGCGAACCTTGGGTGAGCAGAACAATACTTAGGCATCTTGTTTTCATACTGATGCACTAAGTTGAAGACCAAGTGAATAATTAAACTTGTGAAATTGTGAAATAATAATAATAATAATAATATTTTTTAATTTCTTTATTGAAAATAGATACCCCAGTTGGTGGATATTATTTGCAATGAAAATGAAAAAAATACACTGTACTAACTGCAAACAACTTAAAAGTTCGTGCACCACCGCATAACACAAGATTATTTTAAAAAAGCGAATGTCCTGTCTGTAAAGCATAAAGATTAAGGTATGTTAGATAAACTTGACCTAAAATTCAGAGTAGAATCCAAATTTGAAATAAAAATAATAAGAATTGGCAGCTATTTCCGCTATAAGGGATCATTACCGGAATTCGAAAATGTTTTAGCTAAATAGGTCGGTTTTAGCAACACTACAAAAAAATTTAAATCTCGTTTATTTACTTCCCCAAAAAAAAAATAATCTCGTCGTGACACACACTGTATAACCGTTGTTGCTTTTATAGTTAGCTACACACCTTGGTACCAGCAATACAATCTCCGGGGATTTTACACTGAGAAAAAAGTTTAATAATCATAAATAGAAATACAATTATCGTAAGTAAAAAATTCAGCTGGATAGGGGACAAAAGCACAGATTACTTAGCACTAGTAAAAAAGAAATAAACAGTGATACTAACAAGAAGCAATCTAAGTTACTTACGGTCTGCTTCATACCGATAACTTATGAAGTTACTTATGATAATTAAACTGAAGTAGTTAAACTAAAGAATATATGTAGTTGCAGTAAGCAAAGATTTGCCCTTGTCAAGTAGTGGGTGGATTGCTGTGAGTGAACTATTCTATAACAGCTATCACACTTCATAATTAAAACAAGCTATTTAGATTACTCGTGTTAACAAAAGAGTGTCATTAATGCACGTTCACTAAATACCTGATATATAGAAGGTAATGGTTTGCTATAAATATGCAATATACTTACCTTAAATGTTCAACTATAGGTAGTGCAGGAAACGAGGAAGGTTAGTGAATATTTAATATACCTTTAAATAAAAAGCAGCATTATTAGTAATAGTTTTATTTTGTATAGGACAAACACGGTGACTACCTGATATGAATGAAAGATATTAGTTTCACTTTAACAACAGTTTTGTTTTAAACAATTTACAACGTAATGACACATAAAATATATTCCTTAATAATGAAAAAAATGAACAAAGCAATAATAAAAGATAAGGTAAATGGGGCCCCCTTCAAACGTTATTTAGTTATTGAAATTTAAACAAAGGACAAAGAGAAATATGGCTTTGAAGTTACAACTAATAACAAAGAAATAATATACCTAGGCGGTAAACTTGCGGTTTCTGTTGGTTCTTTGTACTGGGCGTTGCCTCGGCGAGTTGATCCTCTGCCGGCGTACATGGCGGTTATGTCCGGTGATCACCTCGAAAACGGCTACTTCGCCGGGGCATCCCTAACTGCAGGTGGCACTTGGACTGTGGGATCACTCAGCTAGCGACGGCATCCACACTTTAACTTCACCAGCGGGCGCAGATATCATCACAATGATGGGGAATTCAAATGGTTTAAAACTGCAATCTTGAAACATCCGATTACTTATAGGCTCGGTACTTCTTCCTTCGCTGAGATTTTTTATACGGATGGGGCCTTGAGTTAACCCACCCTGTATTTTTAATATATTTGCGTTCCAACTGGCCTACAATGGCCGTACTTGTTGGCCACTCTGTTTCGACGACCTTTTCCCACGTCCGTAACTCTTACTTGACGCTAGCCCGCGCTTGCGCGCGTAGCAGTCTCGGGGACTATTTCATTACTCCGCCGTATTGCCAATCAGAAATAGTAAAACAATCACGGAGTGGCAGCAAAACTCAAATAATCACAGTTGTGGCAAGTTGTTACCTATTTAAGAAAATATATGAGTTTAATAGCGATCAGCATTGTTGTTACTTCTGCTAACCATGTGCTGCAGTTAGATACGGTACCAGTAGTCATAGGTAATACGTTACTTACCACCAATTTGTCAGGTACGCTGTGTGATAGCCGTTAATAAAAGCACTATTTACAGTAACAACTTGCATTCAGGAAACTGGGTTTAGTTGCAGGTGTTAATTAACGAGAATAGTTCCAAGTAAAACTTTATCTATTGTAAATATTTTTTTATCAAGTAAACACTTTACTTAGCCCATTTTTCTCAGTGTATCTTTGGCGACTACCATTTAGAGCAAAAGAAGTTTAGTCTCTACTATCGTTATTCTAGAAAAAGGACAATTCCTCCTCGATCCGTTTGAGCCGTCCGCATTATTTGTAAAACGCTCGAACTAGATTTACCAACCTCTCACCACAAAGTTGTTCAACGTCCATTGACATACCTATATAGATCGTCCAAGTCCGAGTTGAGAGTTCAGAATCCATAAGAGACACTTAAGCTAGCGCATTTTGCCGACTCTCATCTCAAACTTGTACGATCTATCGACGAATATAATATATATATGCGGGAAGCGAGGTTGGTGGACAAACAACGAATTGTGTGCCGTCAATTTCTAACGGTCCGATTGAAGTGGCCATTGTGAGAATGTTCCAATCCGGTCGGAGCGAGAAAATTCGACCCTGTTAAAAAGTTAATTTGTGTTACAGTAATAAATGGATCCGTTTAATCGAAGGCCCAAATATAAAGGACCAGTACACCGCACTATTAGGGATTGATAAAGCGTCCGTTCTCGATCAGGGCCTGTTCACTTGCCAAATCACTGACCAGGGTATTCAACAGTGCCTCTCGAAACACGTCGAAGTGAGGGCGCCACCCAAAGTCTGGATCGAACCCATGAGTTTGACCGTACGGAAGGTAGGTTCTATCTAATTGTCTAAACCGCGTGAGGCTTCCAAATTTATTATGTCATTTGTTTCGTCCCGTTACAATACACGATACCACCCACTGTGGTATTGGATTAGCATTTCCCCGCTAGGAATTAAATTGATATTGAAAATGAATTGCTGGGCTTCAGGAAAGGCTATACATAGATTTTACTTTTTTACCTCTAGTTCTTTAGAATCTGAGCATTCTCGGTTTGAGTCAACTTATTGCTGTGTACTGATTGGAAAATGTAAAACTGAAGTTTAAAATGAAAAAGAAAATAAAATTAGGTATTTCAACGGAAATAAATTAAAATTGAACGCAAAAGAACAATTAATCTCAGAGTTACCCTCGCGAATTAAAACTTGAATCTAACCACGAAAAGTAATTTGTGAGTGAATGAAATCTGACTTTCTTTAATACCCGAAAACTTGAAAAGGTTTAATAAAATTAAAGAACAGAATTTTTAACCCAAAGATGTTAAATAACAATCAAATTTATTTTAAAAGGGTTTTAATTACAACTTGTGCAGAAAAAAAACCGCGAACTGAAGGTTCTGGCCTAAAATAAAAACTGCACTTGATTCTAAATTACAATAGGACAATGCTATTTCCTATGCAAAGCAAAAGATTTGTTTGTTCAGGGAGATAATCCTAAATCTTTCAATTTCAATCCATGCGATAAAAGCGGTGGCTGAAGCAATGCCGGAATGGATATTGGGTGTCATGAACACGATACTGAGATCGCTGGAGTTCCCGAACGCTTGGAAAATTGCAAAAGTCTGCTTGATACCGAAAAGCGGCAAACCCCCCGACGCAGCGAGCTCTTATAGACCCATATGTATGCTGAATACACTCAGCAAATTGCTAGAAGTGATGATTAAGAACAGAGTAGACAGGGAAATCGTGGAAAAAGGAGGCCTTAGTGAACATCAATATGGATTCAGAAAGGGGAAATCGACCATAAATGCCCTTGAGGAGACCAATAACATCATAAATGACTATGATAACAAATGGTGTGCCCTCGTCACAATCGAAGTTAGAAATGCCTTCAATGAATCATGGGCTAGTTATAATGAAACTACGGGAAAGGAAAATCTCCAGCTATTTAGTGAGATTTATATCGAGCTATCTGCGCGGGAGGAGGATCAAGATAAATAAAGACGTGATGCTGCATGCAGACTCGGGGGCTCCACAGGGGTCGGTACTGAGGCCAACCTTGTGGAACATTCTGTACGATGGGGTCCTAAGATTGAATCTGGTGACGGATGCCGCCACGATAGCCTTCGCGGACGACCTGGCGCTGATCGTGGGGGCTGGACGAGGGGACCAGCTCATGGCTAAGGTCAATGAGTTACTGGAACAAATTGGAAACTGGATGGGGGAACACAAGCTTACCTTGGTGCTGGAAAAAGCGGAAGCACTCCTCGTCAGAGGAGCGAGAAGGCAGGATCACGTGAGATTCACTTTGAACGGCACAGTCGTACATCCGAAATCTAAGATAACCTACCTAGGAATTATTTTTGACAGCTAAGGCAACTTCGGGACCCATGTTCAGAAAGCCGCTGAGAAAGCAGAGTGAAAACCCTAGCTAGCCTCTGTAACTTCTGCCCAATATTGGGGGGCCAACCAGTTGTAAGAAAGTGATCAGTGCGGCATGCACATACATAATGCTATCGGTGCCTCCATTTGGTTCAAAGCTATGGAAATAAAGAAGTACTGTGCCACGCTTAATAGGGTGCAGAGACAGGTGCTCCTACGAGTGGCGTCCGCCTTTAGGACCGCATCAGCGAAGGCACTACAAGTAATCACGGGGGTTATGCCGGTGGACCTGCAAGCACTAGAAAGGAAATGAGTGCAGGAAGGCCGTGACCGACTCAGCGCGAAGAGGACCGCGCTCAATCTCTAGCAGCAGCGGTGGAATGTAAATCAGCACAAGGCGCAATGGACTAAGAGGCTGATCCCGGATGTGCAACGGTGGATCAGCTGCAAGTTCCGTAGGACAGGCTACTTTTTGACGCAGGCGTTGTTTGGACATGGAGTGTACTGCGCTTATGCCTTAAGGTTTGGGAAAGACACTGAGGATAGTTGCATGTACTGCGGACTTGTAGATACGGTCGAACATACCATTTTCCACTGTCCCAGATGGAGTAAACTGCGAGCGAAAGCCTCTCTCGAGATTGGGACGGACGTTGGCGTGGACAACTTAGTAGACATAATGATCGGCAACGAGGGTAGCTGGCGGACCTTACATCGTACGATAGCTGAAATCATGAGGACCAAGGAAGCTGAAGAACGAGCAAGGCAGACGTCGATGTGAGTAAGGTCAAGGGCGAGTAGGCACCTGCGCACTGTTGATGTTGATGCTACGGCGGTTCCAGTTGTGCGATCTGAGGGGAGAGGGTGGTTTTAGCGAGGTATACCAGTCTTGCACCAACCGACTGGGAATCCCGCACTACCGTAAGCGATTGACCCAAGCTTGCGGTGGCCATAAAGGCTTTCCACCCACAAAAAAAAAAACAAAAAAAAATCCCCGTGGTTCCAAATTAAAATATACTAAGCGTAGACAATTACTAGTAATTTACAAATTTGATAACTAAAAGCAAGAACAATGCTTCTACTCACCCAGACGAGGTGATTGATAAATAAAAATGAAACTGCAAAATTGAAAACCGAAAATTAACTCTTTAAACTATAATGAGAGAATCAAAACTAAAAAATATCTTCCCGAACAAAAAATAATAAATGATCTTATATCTATAATGTGCACACTTCAATATATTAACAATTATTATAATATGAATTCCTTGATGGACTAAATAAAAGACAAATACTGAATTAAATTACGATACCAAAGAATTCCAAAATGGCAA
The DNA here is from genome assembly GCA_004143645.1 of Protaetia brevitarsis. NCBI lineage: Eukaryota > Metazoa > Arthropoda > Insecta > Coleoptera > Scarabaeidae > Protaetia > Protaetia brevitarsis. The sequence goes on from RXPK01000247.1 coordinate 3,950,903, forward strand.
CAAAAGTTTAAAAACACGTCTACTCACGTCAATAGTCGAACAAGGAACTCCTTAACAAACCTCTACAATCGGTTTTCTTACAAAAATCCCTCTCTCAAGAACTTACAACGCAGTCGTAAACAACTCAACAACATAACATAGAATACGCGTTAAATCAAACTAGAGAACACTAGACAAATAAATGAATGGAATTAATTTAAAAAAAAACTTAACACTTAATTAAATAAATCATACAATTAACTCTTTAACTAAATTTATACAAAATAAAATTAAATTGTGAAAAATTCTCGGTAAATTGATTCAGCACGGTCGAAAGTAAACAAATCAAAATATGCAACTCAAAATACACTCAGCGGAAAGTGGGTAAACTAACCATAGCAGTATGTTTATGCAGACCAGAATTAACAAGAGTGATAACGCGTTTTTGTCAAAAATCTGTGCGAATGCGTCAAATGAATTAGAATTTCCCTGTATTATTTCTTTTTTCATTTGCTACCATTAAACAATTTCATCATTTCATGCTTTTCTATGTATCTTCTTTTCCTGTATTGTCTAAACGCCTACGGCTATACAGATAATACACACATATTAATTTTCTTTATCCTTTCGCCGTCTAAAAGCTTAAAAGTATCCCTAAAATAGGCAGAACGTCAAAATAAGAGTATGTGTATGAAAGAGCTTATTAGACGATAAAGTAAGCATTATATGTTTGTATAGGTAATGGTAATGCGTACATAAAATTCCATTTTCCATTTTTTTGCTCGCGTTTGATGTCGATGTTACGATTATGTTTGGTTCTAAGCTTTCCACTTACACTCACGTACAAAAAGGAAAAACACATTTGCTTATCGGATGTATTCAAAGCGTTCATTTATTTCACTATAAACATAACACGTCTCATATCATAATATATAACAGCTACCAGAAGAATAAGCAAAAAATACCTATTCCTCTGAAAGTCCTGAAATATAAATAAGTGCAAACTCTTATGTAATGATACATGTATAAATGCTTTTGTTAGTGTTTGTAAGCTTCTGGAGTCTCTTATTTAAATGAACTTCTGAAAACCTTATTTATAGCATTTAAACTAAAGTATGAAGCTTAAATTCATATTTTTGATGTTGTCATTAACGCTTTCAATTTAGCTGAAAATTACTTAAATTAATACCGTGAGACCGAATAAGACTGTCTTGATTCTACTTCACTTTCCACGAAGATTATATCAATATTTACATCCATTGTTTCGAATAAAGTTAGTTAATAAAACACAGTAACGTGGGGTTATTGTGGGGGTTTTTGTCTAATTGTGCGTATGCAACTTCATATACACTAATGTCAACCCGGACAACAAATGTATTGCACCAAAATTGCATCTAAGGTATGAGTCATTCAACTAACACCCACGCAAAAATAACGTAATTTACATAACATTTTTCAAAACAGTATGTTTCTGATAACAAATACAACCAGGTTTAACTAAAGGTATGGAACAAGTATGGGCAACCTTTGACATGTTGTGGGCAAAACTTTAGTGTGCAAATACGTTCGCGGGCCGCGCTTAAAAGTAGTGCATTTTAAAGTAGTGTTCATAATTTTTAGCGATAGATATCAGACATGAAATAATACGACAATGTTATTATAATGCAATTTATTAAAATAAGAAAATGAAATGAAAAAAACAGATACAACATTATAATTTACTAAAAACAAACTACGAAAGTTAAATAGCGACAACGAAATCAATGAGACCCTTGAGCTTGAAGTTGGGAAACTAATCCATCGATGTTTGGATGAATTCCACTGATACAAAGACGTAAAGAATTTTCCAAATTATCGTCAGTCAGCCTTGTACGATGTTTTGATTTATTAACTTTCATCATTGAAAAGAACTGTTCGCATTTATAAGTACTGCCAAACGCACAAATCAATCTCCTTGTGAATTTTCTAAGCTCCGGAAAATGGTCTTCTTCGAGGTATTTTTTGTAGAAATCGGACAACTCCACGTCTTCAAATTTAGATTTTAGGAGTGAGTTTTCTTGAAGCTCGATCAACTCCATTTGCAAGTTTATTGGAGCATTTTGTACATTACTTTTTGTTGGAGTAGTTAATAAATTGAAACAGTCTTCCATGTTTTTAAAGTCGCTACATCTGTTCGAAAATTGCTCCGACAGTAACTTGAGTTCTTCAGCATATTGAGCATAAGCAGTATTTTCATACGCAGAGAGCGTGGTGAAATGGTAACTCTTACCAGACAGCAACTGTGCCTCCCACAAGCAGATTTTGTTTTGAAATGCTTTCAAACGGCTGTACAAATCATTTACTAACTGTTCTTGTTTTTTGAAGTTTCAAATTTAAATCATTTAAATGGCCTGTAAAGTCGACCAGAAATGCTAAGACACATATCCATTTTGGGTCACTCAATTCAGGTAGTGGTTTATCTTTTATTTGCATAAAATCTGCTATCTCATTTCTAAGTTCGTAAAACCGTTTTCAGCATTTTTCCTTTGCTTAACCATCTGACTTCGCAATAATAAGTTACGTCCTCATATTCGCCTGATATTTCATCCACAAACGCCTTGAACTGACGATGGTTAAGTCCTCGGGATCGAATAAAATGCATGGTTTTTACTACCACATTCATAACATTCTGGAGTCGAATGGACTTAGAACACAAGTTCTGTTGGTGGATAATGCAATGAAGGACTATCAAATCATCTTTTTGCAAACTTCTAACATACACTTCTTGATAAATTCTCCTTCGGCAAATGACTTTGCCAAATCTGAACTAACTATAAAACTAGCTTTCACAACATTACGAAGTTGTGTTCTTTGTTTATGAACATTTGCTGCTGTTTCTCCAAATTTGCGGTAAGCTTCTGGATTTTGTCTTTCCTTATTTGTCCTGTCAATGAGTGCAGCATAGGACGCTTAGTTGAGTAATGCCTCTTTCTATTGAATTCTTTCATCACTGAAATGGATTCATTACACAGCAAACAAATAGGCTCACCATTGTGCAAGATAAAAAAGAATTCTTCAGTCCATTTTTCTTGAAACTGGCGACCCTCTGCATCTACTTCTCGTTTCTTTCCACCAGACATCATTTTCGTTTACTTTTCGTTCGATAAAACTTAATGACAAAATATAATTAGTAAGCACTCAAGATGCACACAAGGTCACAAAGCAAAATGACCGCACTAGCAGTTCGCTAGGATATCGCTTGTCGAAGTTATCACCTCGGTAGCTCAAATAGAACTGAACTAAAGTTCGGGCCATCCACCCGCTTATATAGGCAAGATAAAGGAATGATCTAGAATCGTCTCGTGTAGAACATTTGAGAAGCTATAATCTTTTGTTGCGCCGCCAGTGAGGCGGCAAACATCAAAGGCTTTGATGTTTGCCGCCTCACTCTTTGATGATGGCCACCACTCGGCTTGCTCGCTCACTTGGTATAGAAGATTTAAACAATATACATTGTAAAAATAGACATTTATGTCATATCTTAACTTATATCAGGCAAGCTTCATAATTTATACAAGGTACTGTAGGGGTAATAATGGATGGATGCTTTTCATAGCCATACGCTATACAACAAAAATATAATATAAATTAAAAACTTGGGAACAAGCATCTACCGTCTTCTTCATGTTTTCAGAGACATTTATTAATTGCTCATTTGCAATATTGTCTATTTCATTTCTTATTGCTTTTTTCAATTGATCCATATTATGTAAGCGATTCCGATAAATTTTATTTATTAGATGACCAAATAAAAAAAAAGTCAAGAGGTGTAAGATCAGATGATCTAGGTGGCCAACGTACAAGCCAATAACTCCGTTATCAAAAAATTCCTGCAAATACTTTCTTGTTTCTCTTGCTGTATGAACAGTAGCATTGCCATTTTGAAAATAGCCTAGCTGTTATTCATCATCAAACAACTGTTCCACAAACTCATGTAATATAATTCTATATCTGGCTTCTGTTATTGTATTCTCATAGAATATTGGTCCTATTATACGTCTCCTGGATATTGCAACCCATATCCCTATTTTTACAGGATGCAATTCCGTTTCCCGAATAGGATTCTAATATTTTAGAATTTACATCGCCTGTTAAATTAAACCAGGCTTCGTCAGAAAAAAAAGTAAGATTTAGAATTGATGGGCGACCTGGTGACTTTCCCTTCAAAACATTTCCAGTTCCTCTGAAGTAATGGAGAACCCGATTGATGTGTCGAAGGATGTATGTATGTATGTATGTAATAGAAGGGTGGTGTTACACTGCGACCTAAAAGATCTATTGTGTCCCCTATTCTTGCTGCTTTACAGCTGGCCTTCCAATCCTATTCCTTTTAGAAAGTGTAGGATGTCAGAAGGCCCCAGTCTAAGTAAGTCTCCCTCTTCGATTTCACATGCACCCAGTTACAATGCCCTCGGGTTGCACAGTGCTACGCAGTTTGAGAGGAGGTGGATGGATGTTTCATCCTGTTCCCCACAAAATCTGCATTCAGGATCTTTTTCCAATCAACCTTACTCAGGTGTCCTTTCAGTCTACAATGGCCTGAAAGTATTCCTGTTAATATGCGAACATTGTTCTTACTCAGGTTGATGCATTCTGTAAACCTCTTCTGGTTATAAGTTCCCAGAAGAATTTTACTTTGCCTCATTCCCTGGAGATTTTCCCAGTAACTGGATTTTCTCTGCTCCACTTCAATTTTTAGTTTCTTCAGTATTGTACTGCTACTTAACCCGCAAAAGGGTTCAGGCCCTACGAAAGGCATTCCAGCCCCTTTTTTGCGAGGTTATCCGTTATTTCGTTTCTTTCCACTCCTGTGTGACCCGAAACCCACAGGGGGGTTACTTTATTTCTTTTGCCTAGCTCATTTAGTTTCCCTAAGCATTCCCAGACCATCTTGGAGCTGATTTCATATGAGTTCAGCGCCTTGATGGCTGCTTGACTATCAGACACGATGATAATCTCCTGCTTCCGATAGTTGCTATCCATAATGAACTGAACACATCTCCCAATAGCGTGTATTTCCGCCTGAAATATACTTGGGTATTTTCCCAAGCTTTCAAAATATGTATTTCTAGGCCCATATATTCCTATTCAGTTCCTTCTGCCGTTTGGAGCCATCAGTGTGCATTTGATGGCATTTCTATTCAAGTTCAAGATGGTGTTATGATCCCACTCGCTCCTGTTACTTAACTTTATGGTGAATTCTTTCACAAAGCTAAATTTTTTTAACATATCATCCCGGGGCATATCCCAGGTTTGATCACCGTCAGGAGATTGAGGCCTATGCCTAATCATTCCTTCCTTGACCATTCTTAGTGCGGTTCTCTTCGCCACACCCTCTACTACTATGTGGAGGGGGCAAGATCCAATACTACTTCAATAGCTGCTGTTTGGGCAGGATCTCATAGCCCCCGTTATGCATACACATGCTAATCTTTGCACTTTCGAGAGGTTAATTCTCGCGGTGGCTAGATTAGTTCTTTTGCTCCATGCTACTGATGCATAGGTGATGATCGGTCTCATTATCGTTGTGTACATCCAAAGCAGTATTTTTGGGTTGCATCCCCAATTTTTCCCTGCAAAGTTTCTGCACACCATCAGAGCTCTTTTGACCTTGTTGGTTACTTCAAATTCATGTTTGTTCCATAGAAGTTTATTGTCTAGGGTAAAGCCTAGATATTTAACTTTTGCTCTCCATTCTATATTTTGCCCATCCAGTTTTATGGTTCTAAGATTGGATTTCTTTTCCTGGTAAAGCCTACTAGGGTTGTCTTAGTGGGGTTGACATTGAGTCTCATCGATTGACACCATCTTCTCGTGAAGTTCAAACCTCTTTGAACTATGTCACAGAGGGTATTCTCAAATTTGCCTCTTACGTATATGACAATATCATCAGCATACCCTTGACAAGATATGCCTAGATCCGTCCGTCCGCATAAGAGTTCGTCTACTATTAGGCTCCAGTTAAGTGGGGATGTAACTCCCCCCTGTGGGCATCCTCTGGTCGTATTAATCGAGATAGTATTATGTCCCACCTTATGTCGAAGGATAGTTTCATTATCAATTTGCACTTCGACAAATAATAATTCTAATCATAACATGAGATAATCTTCCAGTAACCAAAACTTCGATATCGTTGTAATTAGTGCTAGAAAAACTATAGCTTTGTATGAATTCTTCTGCAGTTTACTGCTAAAGAAATTAATTAATGAATTTAATTATTTTCTGTTCATTTAAAGAAGGCTAATAATTTAGCCGAAACCGGTAGTAAAGAAATGATTTTAAGGTGCTAAATAAATTACAATTTTGAATTGATTTACTTGAGAAGCACTTATAACGTTTATAGGCAATCCTTTTAAATTCTACAAATTTTTTGATTGCTATAATAATTGATTGAAATTTTGATGAAAGCTATAATAATGAAATAGGTATAACTACACCATTATTTTGTTTCTTTTTTTCTACTTACAGGGCGAAAATTTTACCATAAAGTGCTTCAGCGAGTCAAATACCAAACAGAAGATCAAATATACTTACAGTTGGACGAAGAACAGAATACTTCTACCCATTACAACCGACAACGAACAATACGAGATCTTATATCCAGTTGGCAGCATCCTTCAAGTATACAACATAAACGTAAGTACAACACCCCTATATGGCAATAACGCCGAGGGAGGAAAAAAGCGCGTATACTGTCTAGGGAACTCACCAAATATAAATAAAACGGAAAGAAAAAAGAGCTTCTGGTTTCCTAATTTCTTTTATTTGACTTCGCAACGGACGTATCCGATTACTGTTCTTGTAAATATAATTTAAAGTGGGAAAATTCGGCCGAGTTGAAATTTGCCAAAGTCGTTTGATGTCAATTCTAGACATTTTCGGATGTCAGCATTTTACAAAGCGGATATTTAATCTTTCAACTCGCTCTATCCGTAAGATAGGTGCTTCTACAGAGAGAATAGTCGGCGTAAGGGGTATCTCTTCGAACTTAAACCAATTCATTTCCGCACTGTAGCTACTTAAAGGATGATTAGGTTACAACAGCTATAATACAATAGTTAGGACAATTAAGCGCTTCCGTAATTGTCAAAGCGCTTATTAATAGTCCTGCAGTCATTGAGGATCTATAATTAATAGTACCTGCTTTATCGTCATTATGTAGAGATGCCTGTCTTAATTTAGCGCTTCTAAATGTGATTTATTGATCCGTAATCGTCCAATAACCATTTGTCAAAGTATTGAGTTCCTAGCAGATGCTCTGGTAATAATTTTTCTCGAAGATTAGTTGCATAGAAAGGAACTTTCAAGAACAAGTTAAAATTCTTTATTACACTCTTTGAGGACTAATTTTTAAACCTATTGTTATGGAATATATTTTAGAGTGATTTAAAACAGGTTTCACAGCCAATTCAAGAAGTAATTGTAACTTGAAGTGCATACTCGGTTGCCTACTTTACAAGCAAATTTTGAATTAGTTAAAAATGACTATCAAAATAGACCATCTTAGCAATAAGTGCTAAGTATAGCCTTAATTATAATGTAAACCTTATTCTTTATGTTAATTCAAGCTTACCTGGTATATTTCTATATTATTTTGCTCGAGGAGATTTTTTCATTCTTCAAGATGTTTATTTTGGTAACATTTTCTGTATTCCCCTCAAACTAGAATAAATAACGGTATCTTAATGTCAGTTACTGGTTATTCATTCGAATTCAATGTTGACTTACTTGACAGCTATAACAATCGAATGTTGATTACTGGTAATTTTAGTTTAAATTCTCATTCTGCCTGTGGCCACGAATGCCGACGGTTCATAATGAACTCCTATAACAATTTTTATGCCACACTCTCAGAAATATCAAAGTTCCACAAAGTGTTTACCTAAAAAAGTATCGATATTGCACCTAAATAACTTCAATCCATACTTTGACCTGCACAAGCATCCAGAATTTCCTATAAAATTTCCTGTGAAGGATCCCGGCTAGAATACCATTGCATGCTATTGACCGATACGGGGGCCCATCGAATCGAAAGTCCAACCTGGGCCAGAGAATTACCTACCCACCCGCCTAGAGTGTCCGTTCGCAGTCAAGTTAGTATTTCATCAAGTATAGCTCACCTAAAAAAGAAAATAATCAGTTAATTTCAATTTAATGTTAACCAGTAAGTAAGATTTTTTTTGTAATTTATGTTCACAATACGTTAATTTGGGGTTAGATTTATATGAACCGCCATTACTTTTAGTTATTCTAGGAATTTTTAATATTTAAAAGTTGTCTTCAAAATAATTGAGATGGTCGGTGATAAAATAATCATTCTTAACATATATCGATAACAAGGAGAGTTATTTTCAGATATATCGATAACCTGAATTACAGATACCTTATAAATTTAGTTCTGCCATTTACCGGTAGATGGCTCTGATTTTCAAATGTTACTCTTTAAATTTGACGTTTCTTTCCTCATTTATTTCAAGTTTTGTAGTGTCCATTTTCTGATTTTTTTTTTGTTTTTTTTTTACATATTTTACGTGTTTACTTTCTTCATTTTTAAATTAAATAGTTACGTATTATGAATTTTGTACATTTGTCAAAAAGACCTGCAGATACTCATTGGGTTATGTTAACAAAAATTGTTCCTAATTGTAATTGTTCATCCGTTTGTGTAAAAATAGATAGAGTGAGATTAGAAAAAACTCTAAAAAAGTTGATCGGAGTTTCCAAAATTGGGCAATAAATTTTGAACAGCCTGTATATCGCCAAAGCTCCAAATATTGCCTAAAGTATTTTCTATTTGTCGATCAAAGAATCCCCTATTGTTTTATCATATATGTACTTTATATTTGTAGCACTATTTTTTTAATGGTACTATGTAAATATATTTTTTTTATCAAAAATATTAATTGCATTGAACATACGCATCAGAGAAAAAAAAACAAAATAGGTACGTATAAATAATGGTCAGTCATTGCTAAAAATATAATAATATATAATAATATTATTAATTTTCATTTAATAATGTTATTAATAATAATAATTTTCGAATATGTTCTTTAATTTCTACTTTCATCGTACTTTAAGTGAGAGGTTTAACTTCAATAGCCAATGAACAATCAAAAACCGGAGCTGCAGGACCCTGTATACTATACATCCTCAAAATTAACGATTTTATACGGAAATACACTCTGTTGCATTTAAATCAATCCTAATTGAGATTTTGTCATTCATTAACCGTTGCACTGTTCAAAGTTCTCAACGAAAATAAAGCCAGTTACGAAAGTTTCGAGCAATAGATAGAATATTTAATCGTGGAGAACTATAAGTTTTGCGGAATGGAAACAGTGCACGTCTAGAAATTTAATTGGATTAGAGCCATATTTGATTACTTCTTGGGGTAATAAGTAAGGAAGGAGTTTGCATCAAACTAGCTGCGGTATAATTTGTGTCCTTGGAGAGATAAGGATTTCAGGACGTCTCGCGGAAAATGAGCATCGAATGGATATTACAAAGTACCACAAATAATGCCTGTCAAAGTCATGTGCGCTTCTGACTGCTTGGGTAGTGAGATATAGATCATTTAGATTAGCGTTTGATTCGCGACGTCTTACATTTGTTGCGCCATAAAAAAACTCATTACGCCATGCATTTTTTAAATGGTTCAACAATAAGGAGTATCTACACTGTCGCTCAAAAGTATTTGGGCAGCTCCGAAATAATTAGAATTTTAATTAGACCTAATAGTTTCGTTAAACAAGGAATCTCCCATAATAGCCATTTTCCTGGAAAACCCTGTTTGTGTGCAAGTACAAAGGAATAGGCATAGTTATATAATATTCTCCATTCCGTTTTAAAGATATGACACTTGAGTGTTATTGGTGTAGTTATAACTTTGTAGCTACAATTATAACAACTAGTTAGTAGTTGAAACCCTCAACTACAGCTACTATAGTTGTGTATGTATGTATATAAATGGAAGGGTGATGTTACACTGCGACCTAAAAGATCTGTTTTGTCCCCTATTCTTGCTGCTTTACAGCTGACCTTCCAATACTATTCTCCCTCTTCGATTTCACATGTTCTCAGGTGCAACACCCTCGAGTTGCACAGTGCTACGCAGTTTGAGAGGAGATGGATATGTGTTCCATCCTGTTCCCCATACAATCTATATTCAGATTCTTTTTCCAATCCAAGCTTACTCAGATGTCCTTTCAGTCTACAATGGCCTGAAAGTATTCCTGTTAATATGCGAACATTAAACCTCTTCTGGTTATAAGTTCCCAGAAGAATTTTACTTTGCCTGATTCCCTGGAGATTTTCCCAGTAACTGAATCTTCTCTGTTCCATTTCTGTTGTCAGTTTCTTCAGTATTGTACTGCTACTTAACCCGCAAAAGGGTTCAAGCGAGATTATCCGTTATTTCGTTTCCTTCCACTCCTGTGTGAACCGGAACCCACAGGAGGGTTACTTTATTCCTTTTGCCCAGCTCATTTAATTTCCATAGGCATTCCCAGATCATCTTGGAACTTGACCATCAGACATAATGATAATCTTCTGCTTCCGATAATTTCTATCAATATTGAACTGAACACATCTTTCAATAGCGCTGTATTTCCGCCTGAAAATATTTGGATATTTTCCCAAGCTTTCGAAATATGTGGTTCTAGGTCCATATATTCCTATTCCAGTTCCCTCTGCCATTTTGGAGGCATCAGTACACCATTTGATGGCATTTCTATTCAAGTTCAAGATGGTGTTATGATCCCACTCGCTCCTGTTACTGAGCTTTATGATGAATTCCTTCACAAAGCCGAATTTTTTTGACATGTTATTCCGGGGCAGGTCCCAGGTTTGATCACCGTCCGGAGATTAAGGCCTATGCCAAATCGTTCCTTCCTTGACCGTTAGTTACTAGACTATAGTTAACAAATAGCAGTTGTGTAGTGTCATTTGCCAGCTGTGGAAAGTAAATGTAATTACAGCTCCTTTTCAACTACTCTAGTGCGGTTTTTATAATTTGAACTTCAGTTACATACAACACTGTAATTGGATATAAAAAATCGCTCTGGAATTACATTACGCCAAAAACGGCGCACTTTAAGAAAGACAAGAATAATTTTCTTTGTTAGGCACACGCTTTTTAGCAGATTTTCACGAAAAAATAAGAAACTATAAAAATTTCTCAGTTTTGAAAAATTTTGAAAAGTTGAATCTCCAATTTACTGAATTAGAATCTAACAATCAATAGTAATATATGCGGTAAATATAGAATTTATCGTTGCTGATATAATCGCTGTCTAGTTGATAGTTTCTTTGCGGATTTAATTGTGAAACTACCTACTTCAGTAACTAAAGATATTATTCCAAAAAAGATTACTCCAGGAGGATCAACATATAAACCCTGAAAATATACAGCTTGACTTTAATCTAACGAAAAATACCCGTAAAAAGTGTATGGTATACAAAACAAGAAATCTTTAATATAAGCTATATGCACCTCTCATAATTCCTTTATTTGTACGATGTATTGTATTACTTTATAATTTCACTTTTCAGAAAGTTTTCGACCGTGAATTTAATTAACAATTTCTTTAGTCATTGTTCTTTGCAGTACTTTGAAGAAGCCGAAAGTTTAGTATTGAATAAAAGATAGAGCTTTAACCCTCCTTCGCTGCGTATGCGGTGTTTAGCGCAAACTGATACGGTTGACTTAGGTAGTACTCACTACTAATCCAGGACATTGTAGATAGTTAATGATCTTAAATAAATCTAACAAATTTTCCATTAATTTTCACGTCGGCTTAGTAGTATATAAACTTTATATAATTGAAGAAAGCCTGAAATTAGTAAATATGTGTTATAGTATCAGATAATAAAATATAAAATTAATGACATACTTTTTGAGAAAAGAATAAAATTTATTGATGATTAATTAGCAGAAAAAAATAATACTTACCTATTTTTAATAGGACAGGCCATGACTACTATTACACCAGCATAATAGTTAAGCGTCAAAACTGTCGACAAATAATTTTATATCTAATAAATTGTATCTTCTTACATCTCAGTGACTTATTTATTTTATTATTATTATTACTTAATTATTTAAATAGTATGTATTTTAATCATAAACCGTTAAAATAAAATATTTAGTGTTTGCCTTATGTTCATCATAAAAAATAAATGAACATTAAACAACAACAAAATAATAAAAGGGCGTAATATCCATTAAATAATTTACAACTCTACAGTTATATCTTTCAAAATTTGATATATAAATATTAAATATTACTATGTCATTGAAAAAAAAATGTAACCTTTTCAAAACAGATTTCCAAACCTAATTTTAAAAACTGATTTTGAAAACCGATTTTAAAAACTGGTTTTAAAAACCGGTTTTAAAAATCGGTTACGGTTTCTGTTTTGAAGACGATTAATCGCCACATCCAAAACCGGTTTCTAATTGCAGCACTAGTATAGGATGTTCCCTGTATATGAATTGTAAGAATTCGAAATTTAAATAGATATAATGAAAAGATATTTAATTTCATTTTCATAACAAGTTGTTGGTAAGTACTATGGTACCTGCTGCAAGCGTCTTTCCACAAGAAAGGCAGTCTATTGTGTTCAAATTTCGCGTACTCGTGGTAATACGATATATATATTATCGTTATCTATCACTTTATCCATTGTAAGCAACAATTACTAGCGAATCCTACGATACGGTCCGAAAGGGCGTTTGAAGTACGAAAAAACAACGCAAAACGGCATTGTTGCGCCCTCTTTTAGAGAGAAGTAGAAGGAGTAGCAGGAGTGACAGCGCGAGATAGTTTATAAAAACCCTTGACATTTTTTTTTTTAGAGAATTAATTCGTGGAGTCTGAATCAGCTCCAGAAAAGCAGCTTTTGTTAAAATTCTGTAATTTTAAGTTTGAAAAGTTGAGAACAGGAAGTAAAAGCTTTCCTCGCGAAGTGATTCTGAACAAATCCTTTTGTTTTATATAAAATTATTGTGCCTTTAATATTTCGGATTATGAGAAGAATAAACTTACCCACAGGTTGGTAAGTCGAATCAAAAATTTCGCTTATAGAATTAACCTGTGCGAAAGACTTAGATACCGTATCTCGTTCTCTCTTTCTCTCTCCCTTGATTTATAATTTTGCATTGAAAAATTACACTGTGTTTATGTTTAACGTTATCATAATGTTAAAGTTTTCTTTTTGGTAAAATTTTTACACGACATTTCATTAATTTTGTTGTTTTGTTATCATTTGTTTCATCTTCTTCAAGATATTTTGTTAAAATTACCATCTCTTTTACTTCATTAATTTTAAATTCATTTTGTACCCTCAACAAGTGTTCCGGAGAGGAAATATTAAGCAGAGAGACGTCGAGAGTGGAAAATGATGACAATATTTGGGCAAAATAACGGCCTTGTTTCGACTGATTGAGTAAGAACATCGTTGTGAAAATAGCTTTGGCTATAACCACTCAAACTAATGGGTACCAAACAAAAAAATCGTTTTCCAGCGGTGGGTTGTCGATCAAAAGAGCAGGTTGGGTTGTCTGTAAAACGGGAGTGCTTCTGTCTGCCACCCCAAAATTAGCAGATATACAGTGAGGTCGTAAATGGTCCCCCCCCCTCCCCCTGATAACTTTTGAATGGTATGAGATAGAGCAATGGAACAAAAACCAAGTGAAATTAGAGATAATTTGTGATTTTTTGCCTATAGAGATACGTACATGGCTTCTGATCTAAAATAGAGGGCGTAGCTATCTTTAAAATTTTAATAGGAAGTAATTTCATTTAGAAGCTTATTTGGATAAAGATATTTTTATTACTTTTATGGCAATGCAAACAGTTTTACGATTTTCGAAATTTTTACCAACTTATTCAAGATTAATTATTGGAGTACTTACGTTACTTTTTCGATAGCCCTTGTATTCGCTTTTTAGATATAGTGTACAGAAACCTGTAATTACAGTAATCTGTAACATAGACACCCACACACATGACACATACACTAACAGATAAGACACTTTTGCTAAATTTTGCAAAAACGTCATATTGTAAAATATGTCATATTTACAGCAATCGCTTCCTAAGTCACATAAAACCACAATATTTATACGAGGGCTATAGAAAAAGTAACGTAAATACTCCAATTATTAATCTTGGATAAGTTGGTAAAAATTTCGAGAATCGTAAAACTGTTTGCATTGCCATAAAAGTAATAGAAATATCTTCCAAATGAGCTTCTAAATGAAATTACTTCCTATTTAAAATTTTAAAGATAGCTACGCCCTCTATTTTAGATCAGAAGCCATGTGCGTATCTCTATAGGCAAAAAATCACAAATTATCTCTAATTTCACTTGGTTTTTGTTTCATTGCTCTATCTCATACCATTCAAAAGTTATCAGGGAGGGGGAGGGGGCATTTACGACCTCACTGTATAACCCCCGTCCGTTACAGTACTTTTTCTTCTTTTTCTATACCATTGATAATATTCGTAAAATTTTGATTTCAAATACATGAATATTATTATTTGACTGCTTTAATGACATTTCTAGATTTGATATTTCGTACAAATATGATAAGGACTTGTGTAATAATAAAAAAACATAACTCTTGATGATAAGACCCATCGATCTTGATACTAAACATTATAATATAAATAACATTTTAACTTCCCCACACGGGTGAAAATCGAAAATTGAGATAAAACTCTTTCGTTGGAATTGCCAAGACATTTAAGTAGTTTTTAAGCACTTCACTTACCGTAGCAATTACCGGAAAAACTACCACGTAAAGAACGAAATTTACCCCCGACGACTTTACTATCACTCCGGCTACATTAAAGGGGCATTAAGGATTTTCCACTCTAAAAGGTTTACGTACCTACGTTACAAGAATTGATCCAATTTACGGGATATAACATACTTACGAGTGGCGTAAATCCGATAGATACTTAAATGTAATTTCTCGCCTCCAATACAAATAATTTACGGGTCTATTTTTCCGCGTTATAAGCGTTTATATATGAAATCTGCAATATCGATTCATACGCAAAGTATTTCCCTAAAATATCACAAAATTAGAAATGATGAGAACATAATGAGATTAGGTAAATATCAACAACTTGTATATCGCTATCCGTAATTTAATTTTATCTACACTGAGAGGAAAAAAAAATATTTAGTTGACCGTTCATCAATTAATTCACGTATGTTTTTTTTTCTTTTCAAATAATGCATTTTAATTTCAAATTTACACCTAAAATATTATTTAAATCGTATTAATTTAACATTTCTTTTTGCCCTCAATTGTTATTTAATGGTTAGCTCAATACCTTAACATTTAACACTGCAAATAAATTTCCATATTCAACTTCAGGGTGGGAGGGCACACTTATACTACGGGCACGATGCTGGACGGGCCATTGCTGCAAATGCCCACGGACAGCATGGCACCCGAAATTATTTTCACTCAAAAGGTGAAAATCTCCATACCGAACAAAGACCAGGCACGCAGTGAGATTGCTGCTAATGATCCAAATCCAGCCAAGGCACAGGAGCCGGTATTTGTGGGTCCAATCCGAATCAAAGGATATCCATAAGCCTGGGGAAACATACAACGGTCTTCCAGGCAGAGGTATTCGCCCTTGCAGAAATGATTGCAAAAGGGGGCTACATAAGGAGGAAAATTAATATAATAATAATAATAATAATAATAATAATAATAATTTAATTTACGTCCAACAGGTCATACAACCCAACTAAGGACACATAAAAAAGCAAAAAATAGAATATAAAATTATGATAAATATGCAATACATATTTATCTAACGTTTGTGCACATGACAAAAGAAAAAAGATTATATAAAATTAAATAATATTAAGAAAATATATATTATATTTAAATAGTATATGCACGAGTAATTTCTGCGCCAGAGATTTTAGAGAATTATGTACTAAAACCCGATGTTTCCAGCATTCCCCAACCTCATCATAACTGTTACCGGCGCGTTTTAGTAATTTTGTCCTGGCTAGCGGCATACTAAAAGTGATTTCTGTTCCTTGGAATTGAGACGAGGCACATGTAAGGCAATTCTGCCTAATAGAAATGGGCAATCATTCTATCAGTTAGTAATTTTTACTAAAAATTTCTCACAGAGGGCATTTCTTCTTGCGGAAAGAGATAACATATGTGGCGTTCTAATAGCTGAGACTGTGAGATGCTCTCTCGGGATATACACCATCTTGTTTGAAGCTCAGAAATTTCAGAACTTGCGTAACGTCCAGCTGTATGGAGTCACAGGCATAAATCGGGTACCAAACCAGAGGAGCCGTACTCCAACCTGCTCATTACGTGCGCATAAATAAGGTTTTAATGAGGTTGCTGTCATTGAAGTAGCGGGAAACACGCATCAAAAATCCTAAAGATATTAAAGCACTCGTACAGAGAGTATCAATGTGACACTTAAAGGTGAGTTGACAGTCAAATACCACTCCAAGATCTTTAATTAAAATATAATGACTGATAGCCAGGCTGTCATTAAGGCAGTCTCGAACCCCGTAACTAGGTCAAAACTAGTTAGAGATTGCAAACAATCCCTCAATGCACTGACACGAGACTACACGGTGTCTCTAATATGGGTGCCGGGACATGAGGGTATAAAGGACAATGTAATAGCCGACGAACTAGCCAAGGAGGGTTTTAAGAGACACTTCATGGGTCCAGAGCCCGTATGTGGGATCACTAAGGATTCCGCAAGAAAGGAGATCTGGACCTGGTTAGATAAAGAAAGTACAAAGAAATGGAGGTCGACTGAGAGGTCACCTCACACCCCAAACGCTGATAGGGATGGGGGATGGTAGTTTCTCTGATAACCTACTCAGGCGCAGTAAGAAAGAAGTTAAGACCATTACTGGGTTGGTAACTGGACACTGTCCCTGAAAAAGCATCTATACAACACAGGGCGAGTAAGCGAACAGTAGTGCAGAAGAAGCGAACTACAGGAGGAAACGAGTTTACATGTAATCTACACGTATGAGGAACTAAAGGTACTCAGCCAGAAGTACTTCGGGAGAGATCTATTGGAGCCTTCGAAGGTCCTCAAGTTTTCGCTGGGCAAGATACTGGGAGAACACCAAGCTGCTCGAGTGGAAATAAGAGAATCAATAGGGATAGTACAATAAGCACCTTGCTCAAGTGCCCGGACATCAAGTGCCCACCCTAACTTTGAATGAATGAATGAAATGAAGTTTTCCATTTCTCTCAGTGCGAAATGTTCATTGGTATTGTAAACGCTTTATCCACGTATAGGTCACCCAATGTAGAATGGGCGGCGACGCAGTAGCATTTGTATAAGGTGGGGGTAGATAGTACAAGCGCGCTCATTTGACTTGAGACGCCTAAAATGATGCTGTGGGATGCTCTCAGCTCTAAGCGCTTTCTACCCCTTTCTTTCGCACAGCAACCTGCACTCTTTCCTACCTGCGTATCTCACAGGCCATTCTATGTTGGGCGACCTATATTTTGTTGTTATATGTTGAGGGCGGGAAGAGGATTTCTCCTGGGAAAGATTTTGTCTCCACTACTGTGGTGACGTCTAATGGACAATCTGCCGGCTATCATTCAAACGCTTGGAGCCGAGGTGCAGTCTTATGAGAACGATATCATTTCCTCAGTTCTCTAACAGATGATTAACGCCATTATTGGTGCAAGAGGGAAAATCTGAGCATTAAGCCAAACAAAACTACCCCTGCAACAATGTTTTCGGCATTGCCACTGTCTTATCTGGTACTCACCTCCAAGATAGTGTCATCGATTTCCGGAGTCTCGCTAGAAGAAGTTTCCGATGCCCTCTCCTGATTCCTTCATTCTAGTTTTAAAAGTTCATTACACTGGCCCATAAAGTTCCCGCGAGTAAGAGGGAACTGATTGTTCACACATGCGGTGCTCTCTGCAAAGATTCAAGGCTGGTTACTCTGGAAGGTCGCCAAGTTTCACAGAGGCTCCATTCGTGTAGGGTGTACACCAATGGAGCTGCTTCTAGGTGGCATCCATCCCGCGGCACAGATCGCATAACACCACTGGATTAGGGTGGATTGGACTAGTAAAGACTGGTCTTCTATCGAGCTACGCATCTCCATCGGCCTAGTCCGCTACCTTAGGATTTAGGTTTTTAGGTAGTTGTCCCCTTTCGATCTGCTCAGTTAAGCCCAGATCCCTCGCCTCTTTTGAAGCATGTTGTAACAATCGCATGTGAAAAGTTTCGCTCTACGATGACCGGCACCATTATTCCTAATGTAGACTATTAGCCACGACACGACAGCTAGGTTAGAGGATTTTCTAACTGATTCAGACCGCATTGTTTTGCTTGCACAGCGCTACCTCGAGTAGGATGGGGTAAAAGTGCCCCGCACTGCGATCGGCAGCAGGAAGCGGCTATGCCTAGAAGAACTGAGTTACACATAACCTGCTGCTGGGTTTGTCCATAAGAAACTCATGAATTCATCCCTCACCACCGAGAGTTATTAATACTTCCAACCCCAAAACTAATGCTTATAGTAAATTTACATATAAAATATATGAACATTTTATTTCCATATAAGTTTAACTCCAACAATCTCCAGGCTCTTTAAAGAATATTATATCAAAATAGCTCCTTATGCTGTTATGGCCAAATACCGTTCACCAATTCTATTCAAGGTGAAAAGCTTGCATTTGCAGATAATGTAAAATATCTAGGCGTCGTATTTGATAAGACACCATCCTGAAATCCGCATTTGGAAAAGATCACTCACAAGGCGAGGCTAGCCTTATGAACATGCCGCAGGATATGTGGAAAATTTGTGGGCTATCCCCAAAGCTAGTTCATGGACTCTATGTGAAGGTAGTACCTCCAACCATAAACTATGGGGAAATTCCTTGGGGACAAAAGGTGCAACAAGCCAGAGCCACAGCAAAACTTACACCCATACAAAGAATCGCAAGTGTGGCAATAATGGGAGCAATGTCTTCTTCCCCGTCATTGACTGTAGAAGTTCAATCAAAGAAAGGTCAACCGCCACATACTCATGCCTGTGTGACCAACAAACTGCTAGTAGCTAAGCAGCAAATTAAAATCTAGGCAAATCAGAAAGTGCTTCAATACTGAAATATATCTAGGGTGGTCCTATCTATTATTGAAGAGAATCATAAAGTAGAGAATATAAACAGTCATCTACAATTAAATTATTATGGAAATATGGAAATTTATAGAAACAAACACTTTAACAAATTCAGATTTGGGATCTTTAAATTGTATCCTTACAAATCTTTTATTTCATTGGTACTGTTAATGGTATTAGCTTTACGATTGAAGCACGCGTCCAGTGTAGTGACGTTTATTGTAAATTGTTATGTGTGTACCACAGTTTTGAGTATTTTTGTCATTGACTAATGATCTTTGTTCTGCAAACACGGTTTTTAATAAGATAAACTCATTAAAGGGATGGCTGAGAGACATATAATAGGTTTGCAAAAGTTGAAAAAGTTGAAAAAGTTCAAGGGACCGCTGCGAATGAAAAATAAATGATTACATTCGCGATTTAACATACGCGCAGTTTTTATTGGGCCTATAACCCAAATGAAAGAAAAAAAATAATAACTTTCGCGCATAATACTATATTCACAATTGTGTAAACGTTTCGTTAAGAGAATTATTAAAAAAAAAAGAAAAACAAAATAAACAAATATAATTTTTCATAGTGAAATCCATTCAAGCAGAAAACATTTGCTACAATCACGGCCGTTACACGAAAACAACGAAAAGTAAAGGGCTAAAATATTCTTGGTATTGTCGTAGTGCCTAAACATTGCTCGGAGCTCAGACGGATATCAGCACAGCTTAAAATGAAAACAAAGTTTCCGGATTTTTGTCCTTCCTCCTTTCTTTTCCGCAGGCCTTAATTTACGATTTATCCTTGTCGGGTCTTTCGCTTTAAGGCGATTATTTCGGTTGGTGGTTTAAAAAAATAAAATTTCTTATTTTCCGTTTGCTTTTCAAAAAAATTAAGAAGCTTGTTTCTGTAATATTCGTCCAGTGTATTAATGATTCGATGAGATATTTTAATATTTTTTTTCTGTGTCGTACTAATTGGGTGTAACAAAGCTTTACGGCAAAATAGATAAATAAAATTTTTCGATTATTTTTGTTTGGCATGCTAGAGTAACGCATTACCAATAATCGCTATTTTTCTTTACCTGACGGCAACCTACATTGCGCTAGAACTCAGCAAATGTTGATTTAACAAAAAAAAGTTTTATACAAAAATTGTAGAAAATATTATGCTCTACAACTTTGATCATTACATTTTTTTTCGTATTTACAAAAATTATCAAGATATTTTCCAAAAACCAAAAATTGTCTTTTTAATCGACTATATCTCGGTAAATATTAACAATAGAGAAAAACGTTTCAAATAAAAAAGATGTAAAATTTTATCTTCTATAAAAAAGGTTCTTACAATTTTTAACATAAAACTCACCGTTTCCGAGATATTCGCCAAATGGTGTTTTTCAAGATGGCGGCTAACGCTAGCGGATTCGGACGACACAAACTTGATTTTATACTTACAGGACACCCTCTGACATAATCCAATCGAAAAATCAATTATAAGGATTTTTTGCGGAGCGAATGTCCGAGCGAAAATCCTGGACTAAATCTGTGAGATACCCCATCTGAAGTCATTAACGATTGTGGATACTATTTGAAACAATATTCAGTTAATTTTCACGTAATTTCCGTAGTTAATAGATTTAATTTTATTTAATCAATTTAGAAGTTAAGAATTCCTAAAGCGTTTGCGTACGCGCCATCTAAGCAATCGTTGCAGAAACCAAAGTTTACAGGAAGCTTGATAGCACACCGTAAATTTTACATACTAATTTTTTCTATTTAATTGTTTTTTAAGTAATCTAAAATAAAACGGAGTAAAAAGGATTTTCGTTTTTCACATTCTGATTTTAAAATTGTAGTTAATTAAGAGAAAAATAATAAGAGAAATTGCCTTTTCTATTTGATAATGATTTATTTACATAGTTATTTCTACACATTACATATTAATCACCATATTTTATTTGTATTCTTAAAACTGGTGTTTCATTTACGTAAATACAAAGAAAATAAGCCTTGCCGAATCCAAGCCCTGAGAACACAATAAAAGAGTCAAGCCGAATTTATTTAATAATAATAATAAACAAAAATATATAGTCTTTATTGGAAGCCCTTACATACTATGTACATAATCATACAACAAAACATAAATTCATGTAGGAGGTACTAATAGTAATTAGAAAAACACAGTTGAATAAATATACACGCACCTCCACATAGAAATATCCAGAAGCCAAAAAAAAAAAAGCCACTATTAGTGTTTTAAAGACGTACCCAATCACAAGGCGAGGTTCAGAAAGAATTCTGTTTTTCAACCCGACCTGGATTTTAATTAAATTATATACATTATTGTAACTGCCTAACGTAACTCTAAACCTATTTCCAGTAGCATGATATTCTAACCTTGCGTCTCTCTTTTCGTATGTACGGTGTCTTACTACATACTCTGTGAAACCCTAACCTGCTCCCCCCTCAAGAAAATCTTCAATTTACTCTTAAATGTAGCATCTGGCAGTAGCCTCATAGTATTGGGTATCTTATTGTATTTACTATAGGTACCTATATGGAGAAGGCAAATGAGCGCTGAAATAGTTTGTTTTTAACTATAACTAACAGCTTCTTGCGGGTTTCGCCGTGTGTCAAAACTTTCGCTCGACGTTTTGCTGTTCATACTGACAGCCTCTTCAGGATAACTGAACTGATTCTCCATGGTTCGACATTCTTCTTATATACGCCCCTGGTGCATCCAACCGTGTAGTTTCCGCTCCATTGACCGTGACGGTTCGTAGTAGGCTCTTCCACGTGTTGCTAAGGTGGTACCCTTCTTCTCTGTTAACGGTTTTATTCTTTTCTATTTCTATGGCTTCCCTGATGAGTCTTTTCCCGTAGTTCTTGGTGGTAGTTATTACTTTTACATTCTTGAAATCCATTTTGTGTCCGGTGTCGTGCATGTGTTCTGCCACCGCTGATTGCTCGGTCCTTCTTAATCTTGCGTCCCTCTCGTGTTCGTTTATTCTTATGTCGATGGCTCTTCCTGTTTGTCCGACGTAGCACTGTCCGCATTGGCATGTTATCTTGTAGATACCTTCTGTGCGCCCCTTGGGTATCTTATCCTTTGCGGTCGGTAGATACTGCTGGATCGACGTTGCAGTCCCGAAGCGTACTTGTACGTTTCTTCAAAATTCGGCCTACTTTTTCGGTGACTCCTGCTATGTAAGGTAAACACGCCATCCCTCTTCGTGGTTCTGTAGTTTTCTTCAGTGTCGTCTTCTTCTTAGTGGCTCTCCTTATGTCGCTGTCAGTGTAACCATTCTTTTTTAGTGCTTTCTCCAAATGTATCTTTTCACTGGTAAGATGTTGTTCGTCACTGATGGTTTCGGCTCTGGATAGCAATGTTTGTATTAATGTCTTCTTCTGCATCGGATGATGGTGAGATCTTGCATGCAGATATCTATCGGTGTGCGTCTTCTTTCTAAATACTGCGTGCTGCAGCATTCCCTCTTTTGTTTTCTTGACCATAACATCCAGGAAAGGGAGATTTCCATTTTGTTCTTTCTCCATGGTAAACTTAATGGCTGGGTGCTGTGAGTTTATGTGTTCCAAGAACTGTTGTAGTTTTTCTTCTCCGTGTTGCCATATTACAAAAGTATCGTCGACATATCGCAGCCAACACTTGGGTTTCATATCGCTGGAACTTAGGGCTTCTTCTTCAAATGCTTCCATAAACAAGTTGGCTATTACAGTTCTTGGAACACATAAACTCACAGCACCCAGCCATCAAGTTTACCATGGAGAAAGAACAAAATGGAAATCTCCCTTTCCTGGATGTTATGGTTAAGAAAACAAAAGAGGGGAATGCTACAGCACGCAGTATTTAGAAAGAAGATGCACACCGATAGATATCTGCATGCAAGATCTCACCATCATCCGATGCAGAAGAAGACATTAATACAAACATTGCTATCCAGAGCCGAAACCATCAGTGACGAACAACATCTTACCAGTGAAAAGATACATTTGGAGAAAGCACTAAAAAAGAATGGTTACACTGACAGCGACATAAGGAGAGCCACTAAGAAGAAGACGACACTGAAGAAAACTACAGAACCACGAAGAGGGATGGCGTGTTTACCTTACATAGCAGGAGTCACCGAAAAAGTAGGCCGAATTTTGAAGAAACGTACAAGTACGCTTCGGGACTGCAACGTCGATCCAGCAGTATCTACCGACCGCAAAGGATAAGATACCCAAGGGGCGCACAGAAGGTATCTACAAGATAACATGCCAATGCGGACAGTGCTACGTCGGACAAACAGGAAGAGCCATCGACATAAGAATAAACGAACACGAGAGGGACGCAAGATTAAGAAGGACCGAGCAATCAGCGGTGGCAGAACACATGCATGACACAAAATGGATTTCAAGAATGTAAAAGTAATAACTACCACCAAGAACTACGGGAAAAAACTCATCAGGGAAGCCATAGAAATAGAGAAGAATAAAACCGTTAACAGAGAAGAAGGGTACCACCTTAGCAACACGTGGAAGAGCCTATTACGAACCGTCACGGTCAATGGAGCGGAAACTACACGGTTGGATGCACCAGGGGCGTATATAAGAAGAATGTCGGACCATGGAGAATCAGTTCAGTTATCCTGAAGAAGCTGTCAGTATGAACAGCAAAACGTTGAGCGAAAGTTTTGACACACGGTGAAACCCGCAAGAAGCTGTTAGTTATAGTTACACCGGCCGTGAAAGCCTACGCAGTGTTACGCAGTGTTAGTTTGTTTTTATTTGTTCTACACACATGACGAGAGATTGGCCCTGATGACGCCAGTACATGAACCGCCAAAACGTAGGATCATCAAAATCCTACAAACGAAGAAAATTGCCTAAACGACAACTCAAACTAGCTCCCTAGATAACTTATAATTTGCACCTCTTATTTTCCTTCAATATAGGTAACATCCTCGCGATTCATGTTTTCATTTCATTTTCAAGGAATATACCTCACACTTCTATCCTCTACTCTTATGAAGAATAGCTGTCATATTCAAATTGCACCCCACACCTGTGCGGTTGTATACACGTATCAGTATATCCGTGTACTAAATCAACTCCTTTCACCTGAACTACATCATAATTTCCCATTGGCTGTAATACACACACACAATTTTATCGTTTTTTCGCTTTCCTTTCATCGCTAACCTAACCATATTTCAAATGCTAATGTAATTTTAAAGCGCTCACTGATATAGACCGTTATTCAAAGTTGGATGGAATTAAGAAGCAATTTGATTTAATACCGGAGGGAAAGTGTTTCCTTTTTTAAGCTAAAACCGGTTTCCTTACGACGCAACTTGACAAATACCAGCCATTATAAAGCCTAGCAACATAATAACAACTTTCCTGTAATCCACCGCTATGTACATAAATTATTATTTACATTGAACCAGATACTGTGCTTTAGGTAAAGAAGGTCATTGTTACGGAAGCCCTGACCGCCCAAAACCGGGACGCTTATCAAAACACGGATTTAATTTAGGTTTAGCATAATAAACTAAGCCACTTCAAGAAATCAATGCACGAATTCTTGGGGGTATTTCAACTAAAATAACAAATGGTAAAAAATACGTAAAAGCACTGCATCTTTTTATTGTATAACCTTCATTAATGAACTGGATTAGATTGAATAACTACTACTAAATAATTACTATCTGAGTTCTCCCTTCAACTCTTTCAGATATATTGCGATCCCCTTTGTCTTGTATGTATGTAAGTAAGTAGAAGGTGGTGTTACACTGCGACCTAAAAGATCTATTGTGTCCCCTATTCTTGCTGCTTTACAGCTGGCATTCCAATCCTATTCCTTTCAGAAAATGTAGGATGTCAGAGAGCCCCAGTCTAGGTAAGTTTCCCCTCTTCGATTTCACATGCTCCTAGGTGCAACGCCCTCGAGTTGTACAGTGCTACGCAGTTTGGGAGGAGGTGGATGGATGTTTCATCCTGTTCCCCCACAAAATCTGCATTCAGGATCTTTTTCCAATGCAAGCTTACTCAGGTGTCCTTTCAGACTACAATGGCCTGAAAGTATTCCTGTTAATATGCGAACATTGTTCTTACTCAGCTTAATGCATTCTGTAAACATCTTCCCAGAAGAATTTTACTTTGCCTAATTCCCTGGAGATTTTCCCAGTAACTGGATTTTCTCTGCTCCATTTCCATTTTTAGTTTCTTCAGTATTGTACTGCTACTTAACCCGCAAAAGGGTTCAGGCCCTACGAAAGGCATTCCAGCCCCTTTTTTGCGAGGTTATCCGTTATTTCGTTTCCTTCCACTCCTGTGTGACCCGGAACCCACAGGAGGGTTACTTTATTTCTTTTGCCTAGCTCATTTAATTTCCCTAGGCATTCCCAGACTATCTTGGAACTGATTTCATATGAGCTCAGCGCCTTGATGGCTGCTTGACTATCAGACATGATGATAATCTCCTGCTTCCGATAGTTCCTATTCATATTGAACTGAACACATCTTCCAATAGCGTGTATTTCCGCCTGAAATATACTTGGATATTTTCCCAAGCTTTCGAATTATGTAGTTCTTGGCCCATATATTCCTATTCCAGTTCCTTCTGTCGTTTTGGAGCCATCAGTATACTATTTGATGGCATTTCTATTCAAGTTCAAGATGGTGTTATGATTCCACTCGCTCCTGTTACTTAGCTTTATGGTGAATTCCTTCACAAAGCATCTCCTTTGTCTTAAAATACGCTCTCTATAATTTGATCTTCCTCGCTGTACTTGTTAGTTTCGTAATTCGTATCTGACCTCTATTGTACCAGGTTTTCAAATGCTTTCCAATTTTTTGTGTCTCTCCTTGCCTTTCCTCTCCAACGTTCCATCACTGGCATTTAAAGAAAGTATGTTCTACTGAGTCAGTCAGTCTTTACAGTAGGGGCAGAAGTTCATCTGCAGGTATCCATTGAAGCATCATCTGCCGAAATGGTAGCCTCCTCGCATGTTTACAGAGACCAGAGTCTAATAACCATTAATCTCTTGGTCCTCTCAGCTATTCTTCTCCCCCGATTGTTTGTCATTCTTCAAGAATTAGTGTCCTAATAAACTCTTTGCCACCCTTGTTTTGTATTATATTGACTCGTCAGATGGCTAAAAATGGGAAAATAGTCGCCCATTAATTAATAAACTAGTCATCTGTTAGCACTGGCCCCAAACCTTCTGTAAGGTCAGAAGATGGCGGTAATGTTAATTGCAAGAATTAATTAGCGGTGTCGTCCCGCTAATAAACGTCCTTCCTCCAAGGTTGATCTCACGAGTAGCTAGGGATGAAAAGGTCCACCTCCACAGAGTCCCGCATGCAGAGAGAAGGCTAAATACAATGGGGGGCTCCAGGTGCCCCAAAAGTGGGCTAGTAGACTGGTCTTCTATCCAGTCACGCATCCCATTAGCCTAGTCCGCCACCTTAGGATTTAGGTTTTGTTGTCTCCTCTTAGTCCGTGGAGTTAGGCCAAGACCCCCCATCCCTTTCGGGACCTGGTTTAACAGTAGGGCTTTCGATAGCCAAAAGCCACAACTGGCATCGTTGTAGAACCCTGTGCAAGCCCTTAGCCACGACAGCTCGGGCGAGGGGGGAGTGGTTCACGGCAACGGTCTTCATTCACCCTGCTCCGGTTTTAAGCAGAAAGAACCAACTTATATCCGCCACTAATCATCTCGTCTTGAGCGAACCTTGGCAAGATGGCCTTTTCCTTATCTACCAACCCGGAGACGCGCCTGGTAGGTACTCCCAACCCTCAGGTAGAACACTGGTGCAATTGTACAGAATTAAGCCAATTAAAATGTAGAGGTTATCATGTAACACCTAGTTTCTGTAATCTAAATTGTAACTCTTTAAATATATTAATTAAATTCAGTATTGAGAAACAATATGAATTTCCTGGAATACATGTTGTGGATCTAAAAATTATCATAATATGCACGGGAGGCACACAGTCCTTCGCGGCATCAAGAAGAGGCTCTTAAGCGACGCCCTCGTGGATGATGCTCACGTGACTGCGACCCTCCCACTCCCCGCACAAATGACCCCGGGACCGCAACTTTATAGCCGCTCTAAACGCAGTCTCCTCCACGAACAGATCCAGGGGAGGACATAATACGGGCTTCCATTGCCGCTGTCGCCGTGGTGCGCATTGCCCCTGAAATGCTAAAGCATGCTATGCGCTGCACATGCATCTGGTCATTCCTGGCTACCACTCGTCTCACCCTTGGCTACCAGACGTGTACAGCCACAAAGTAATTTTCGAGGAGAGCCCCCAACTCCTACCCAGCAAGCGACGATACTGCCAAAAGGCCTTATATACTTTCTCGGCTTTTCTTTTGACATGTTTGCTTCAGCTCAGTTTTCTGTCAAAAGTGATACCCAGATACTTGACTTCCTCCGAGAAACCGTAGGCAGTGCCAAACAGTTGTGGTGGGCGAAGTTTTCCCACCTTTCTTTTGTTAGTAAAGAGTACCATCTCTGATTTATCTGGGTTTACAGAAAGGCAACGTTCTCTACACCAATTTTCGAGAGACCTTAGAGCAGTGTGCATCAAATCTTCCATCAATGAGGATCGTAACATCGCCCGCATATGCAATTGTATAGAAGTCAGATGTGTTCAGCTCATGAACGAGGTCATCTATCACAAGGCTCCACAAAAGTGTTGACAAGACCCCTCCTTGGGAGACGCCAGCCCCGATCTACGCGCCCCTTCACACTGATACCTCCCACACTTATTTCTATTGCCCTTCGCTCCAACATATAGTGTAGCCATCCTACAAGGGCCGGCCCAACGCCGTGCCTGACTAAGGCACTGACAATACCCTAACAGCCAGAAATATTACATAGATATTTTTAAAAATATATTTTATAAATATTTTTCGTGAGAGGTTTTTGAATATATTTTTCATATTTTGTTCTAAATATAGATAAAATATTCAATTAAAATATTTATTCCATATTTTAAAATTAATGTAAGCACTATATTTTTTCTAAAATATTTGTAAAATATTTATATGGAAATTGAGATTTTTTATGCAATCTATTTAATTTGTCGAAATTAACTAAAATTGTTTTGGTTATTTAGAATGTATAACGTCGATAACGAGAAGTTGAAACATACATAGAGTTGTCTAAAAGGCAAGAACTTGTCTTTTCACACTCACCATACAAGTTAATAATCAATAATTCTGGCATCTTTTAAGGCATACAAGGTTTATCAAATTAATCACTATTTTTTTAATTGAAGTGTTCTAAATAAAAAACAAACGTATTTATTGTCATTTTATTTGAATAAGCCAATAAAAATGAAAAATACTCATTTTTAAGTCTAGCCTTTTTTTATATCTTCGGTAGTGGCGCTCTCATGGCATTTCCTTGTGGCCTCTAAAACAATGCCAATTGTATTAGATCATACCATGAATAAAACATCGTACAATATTATCAACACCTACTAATACTGATACATTTGGAGCATTTACAATAATTGGAGTGGTAGCTACATTCTAATACTTACGATACTTATTTTTACTTTATTTCATAATATTTGAAAACATTCTACGTACAAATAATAAAACTACACAACGTATTCTATCCTCTATTTGAGGTTATGACGCTTATCTACCGAGATGAATCTCTTAAGCAAATCAACTAGCAATTTATCTGGTAGGTGCAGTACATATATGATGCATAAAATTCCTACAATTATATTATTAAACGATTTCTGTGCATAGCGATATTGAGCATTCCAATTATCTTATAAATGCCATGACATGTTCAAAGTTTTGCTTACCTCGTAGTCACCACAAAAACTAAAACACACCCCGCAAAAATTAATTACACAGTTAACCCTAATCTGCCCCAATCGTATACTATTATAATCTATAACATGTAACGGACAAACGAATGAAAACGTTGATGATACGCACGTGTGCGTATGCATTCTATGTACCTAATCCATAGACGCATAAACAATACTAAATCATATAACACCGGCAACGTAATGAATAGAGGTGTTGTGTTGACATTCACAACTTACAAATATTACAAATAATATAATACAAAACGCAGATATATTAATAGAAAAGTTACAGCGCTCAACTTAGTTACTAATTAAATCATATTAGATATATATTATCTAATTTAATCTTTAAACTATCGTTTTAAATAAGTACATACCTACTTAATATGTATGCATATTTTACCCATTTTATATTATTCGTCCTACGCACCAAATGTACAAAAGCAAAAATTCAATCTTTTTTTTTTATATGAAATAAATATTTACAGAAATACAAAGCAAAATATTCTTACAGAGTTATGAAAAATATATTGAGAAAACATTTGCAATAAAATATTATTAATGCTACATAACATATATATTTTTTAAATGTTTTCCTAATATATTTTCTATAATATATTTTATGCATATTATATTAATATAACTAATATTCAAAAAAGATTTTTTAAATATTTATAAAATATGAAATAAATATAATTGGTCACTGGGGTACTGTTGACAGAAGCTTTATCAAAAGCTCCTTCTATATCTAGGAATACACCCAGGGTAGACATTTATAGCAATATGAGTTTAAAAGTACATTTTCTATTCTCACATTTGGATCAATTCTCAGAATATCTCGGTGTATATCTCGGTTTCACCAAGATATACGGGAAATAAAACAACGTTATCAAGGTAGCTGGAGCATATCAATGATGGCAGACTATTGCTGGATGTTACAACGCGATAATCTGCAAAAAAAAACAACAAAAAAGCTGCTAAACGCAATTTTCATACAAAAAGTAGAAGATATTGAGTTTGACGGACAACAAAATCACATACGTTATTTTTTTTAGAAATATACCTTCATTTTTATTTTGTGCGATAAATGTACATTATTTTTCTCCTTTTTTTTGCAATTAGTGAAAGAACCTTACGTGATAAATAAAAACGAAAAGGAAATTCATAATCGGGATCCCGAAATTGTGTAAAATTACTTGTAGAAATTTAAACATTTTTCAAAAAAATTTTTTTTTATTAGATCTGTGTAATAAATCAAATCTAAAATAAGTTGCATTCTAGACATCTCATCACAACTATAATTTTAAAATTCATCTCTTGTTCTCGTTTCATTTTGCAGAAGTCGACAACGTTCTCATGCCTCGTCCAGAACGAATTAGTCTCCTCCGAGATGAGAATATCGGTGAACGTGGTGTACGGTAATTCGCCCCTGACGTGCCTCGGGGAGGGTCACTTGAACGTGCTCTGGCCAGAGACCGCCGCCGGCACCGAAAGTTTACAAGAGTGTCCCCGCGGCTATACTGGTATCGCTAGAAGATTTTGCAGCATACAGGACGCCGGACAACCGAGCTGGCAAATGCCCGACTACAGCGATTGTACGCGAAATTCCCTGCTGGAGGTGGACGCTACCGTAAGTCGTTGGAACTAAATTATAGCGTCGAAGACCGATATTGAACAGTATCGTTTTATTACCGCATCCAAGTGCAACATGCACCGATAGATGCACCCGCAAATTAACGAGTTCTAACTTCGGTAGCAATTCCCAGTAATGTTGTTTACGCTACTAGTTTATAAGAAAATGGAAATTTACGCATAGATATCGAAATTATTTTCAAATAAGTCTGTAATTTTTATAGTTATTTGCATATGTATTAACCCTTAGATACCCAAGCTTCGCAAATCAACGTAAAGACCCAACCGGGGTCATCAGGGTCCCCCTTTGGCTTTTGGGAATTTCGAAGCACGAGGTGTTGCAAAACCGTACAAAATATTCAATAACTTTAGAATAACAACAATTAGACCTATATTAAAGATGTTTATTAAAAACGCAATATTTTAAAATAATTCGCACAAATAAAAATTTAATAAAATTAAAAATTTAACTTGAACTCTGAACAAAAAGTTTAATAACGAAAATATATGTTTAGATTAATGATTCCTTCACGACACAATCAAAACAAAGGACTTTAGTAGTTTTCCTACGATGGGCTTCACAAACAAATTTTGTGCAAATATCACAAGACACTTTGCTTTTCTTATCTTCTTTTCGAGGACATTTATAACATCTACCACGTTTTCTGGGTTCGACGGCCTCGTTTTTGAGAGGAGGAGGTAATTCAATTCCGCAATCAGTTAGAGCCGTTTTGACATGTCTATGAAGATTATCATTAGCACGACGCTCCATATTTTTTTGCCAAGTCGTCAGCAAGCTTCAAGAGAAACAGGCGTCGACGACAAGAGCTCTGTCTTTTCCATTCTGAATGTTTCTCAATGTAGATAATAAAAGAGTTCATGGAGCTTATATCCACAATGTTCATAAAGAGCCTAAAGGGCCAGCGTGCGGTTCTTCTAGCACATGTGTATTCTCTCACCAATTTATCGGCATTGTCGACGGCACCCTTTGTGGCATTGTAGTCCAATATCATCAAGGGTTTCTCATTTTCTTCTACTGAAATGCTTTTATCATGATGTTGAGATGATAACAAATATAAGAGACCATCGACAAGTCATTAGTGAATGCAAATTTTGAGAAGTGTTCTGGAAGAGTGCTTACTTTCAATTCATTAGGGGTATGCTGTTTATTCTTCCGAACTGTTCCAAGCAATGTAAGTTTTTTAGTGAATAAAAAGTTGGCTAGTTCCACGGTAGTGAAAAAGTTGTCTGTTGTAACTCCTCGTCCTGAATTATAGTAGGACTCAACCAAATCGGTTACTACACGATATCCTTGATTTTGTTCCCTAGCATTACCAGGTAGTCTACCAGTGTAAACTTGCAAATTACAAAGGAAAGACGTTCTAACATCAGCAGCCACCCAAATTTTGATGCCGTATCTGGCAGGTTTTGATTTTATGTATTGCCTGAATGGGCATCGTCCCCTGAAGGCAACCAACTGCTCATCGACTGTTATATGTTCAGATGGTTCAAACGCTCTTCTGCAATGTTTAGTAAACATGTGCCATACGTCGCTAATCGCCGCTGGTTTGTCCGTCTCCTTTCTTTCAGGTCTGGTCAGTTTATCGTCAAATCTCAAGAAAACTGAAAGTTCTATAAATCTATTTCGCGACATTGCAGCACAAAAAAAAGAGCGGCGTATAGTAGGATCAGTGATCCACATTTCTCTTGTCGATTCCCTTCTGCATCTCAAAGCACCCGCTTTTATAAGAATACCTAGAAAACAGTCTAACTCGACATGATCCAGAGGTTTCCATTTTTTTTTTTTGATTCTGGATGCTGATCAACCCACAAAGTGTAATATCTTTCTGCTTCCTCGTTCGTATGAAGACAAATTATATCCTTGATTTCCGTAGTTATAAATATATTGAAAATTTCCACAAAAGAGTCGGCAGTGCTACTGTAAGTTGTAAGACCAGGACGAATATTCAAAATATTTCTCGCAAGACGCTTAGTGCTCCGTCCAGGACTACTAGTCCACTTCATACCTTATTTTGCTGTATATTCAGTTTTTTCTTGGTCCTCGTTTTCACTTTCGGTAACTCCTTGACCATTATCAACTGGGTCGACATCGTCTTCTTCCTCAGAATTTACTTCCACATTGTCATCTTCTGACTCTGACATATTTTCTTGCAAATTTAGCTCCTCTTCGCTACTGCTCTCATCATCTAAATCATTTTCATAGTCTAATTCCCCCTCAGATTCCGAGAGATCACCAAATCTTGAAGCTATTTCTGCAAGTTCTGTCGCGGTTAAAATCTTTTTTCTATTTGGACGGCTCATTTTCGATTATAAGCTGCAATTTTGCAAGATTGTTAGAATTTACATAAATACCCAAGGGGGGTACTTTGGGGACCCACTTACCTAAAATGTATAAATATTATACAGAGGTGGAAAAAGTTGCAAACCAATTGCACTAAACATAACCTCAAACATCATTTGACAAATAGCTGTAACCTTGGTTGCCTACTCAACGCCAAAACAAAGTCACAGCAAAATTTCTAAAAGTGGGGGACCCAAGTTACCTCGCTTGCGTATCTAAGGGTTAAAATGAACTCCGTAATTAAGCCAACTTATTATTGCTCTGTCGAATTAAACAGTAATCCAGATTGATTTTAAAAACTTTATATTATAACTGTACTGTTTTATGGTTTAAGCTATAAAAATTCTGATAGTTGTATGTAATAACGTATGAATTCGTTTTATGCTACCTCTATGGCATAGAATAAATTAATTTTAGTTACATAATTTAAAAAGTATACACAAACATTATGATTATAAATATGCAGAGTTAGGCAAATATATCGATCCATTCGAATATCTTTAATATGGATAGTTTGGTCGTCAATTCTTGTTTTCATAAAACGTTAAGTTTTTCTTACTTTCCTAGTATTCAAAATTATATCAGGTATTTGTAAACGTCATCGTCAGTTGGCCTGGCGCGGCGCGGCGCCTCCACCAAATGTCACATGCGATATACACGTAGGGAATGAACATAGGGAAAAGCTCCCGCTTGGTACCATATCGTATAAAATAATTAAAATATACAGTCTGGCCCACTTGAGAACGGGACATCGGCCGATTTTTACCATTTTGTTTTTAAATTGTAGTGCGTGAAACACTGTACTGT
This sequence comes from Protaetia brevitarsis, assembly GCA_004143645.1. NCBI lineage: Eukaryota > Metazoa > Arthropoda > Insecta > Coleoptera > Scarabaeidae > Protaetia > Protaetia brevitarsis. The sequence continues at coordinate 3,984,741 of RXPK01000247.1, forward strand.
TACGGGGTTCGCTCGCCTCAAGCGTAAGGTCTTGGATCGAAATAATTTGGTTCGACACACAAATTTTTTGATGACACTGTATATTTAACAAAACAAATTAAATTCAAGATAAATAAAAAATACAATGAATTACAATAAAACAACTCTTAACATAGGTTACGATGATAATATATATTTTGATGTTCGGTTTTAACCTGTATACTTAAATAATAAATTAAACTATTAATTATGATATAATTCCGAAATATAAAGGTTATGCTTAGTATCTAGGTTAATAATGTTGGCCGGAAGGTTTATGTCATGTGATCGGATTTTAGAAAAATGAATAAAATAAAATAATGAAATATTGATTTGGTGCAAAGAAAAGAATAATAAAACTAAAATAAGACTTTTCTGGTAAATTTCTTGGCGTGTGGGTGTATTGCGTCGGGGATGGTTTGAGCGCGTTACGCTGATGTCAAGGCGTGGTCCTCTTTCGAATTCAACGATCCGGATTTGGTCTCCCAAACTAAGTACTTCGTTCACCCTCTTGGTTTCACTCAACGCCAAAATAAAGTGGTAGTAGGTAATAGTAGTAAATAGTAGTAGGTCCTAAGATAGGATCGGATTACTAAACAGATAAAATTAACAAGAGAAGTCCGCTTACCAGTGACCTAAGATGACGCCATTAACAAAATGGAATGCCGGCTAGACGCTGCTGTTTCAAAACCCTTTTCAGGAATATCGATGCAATGGACACAAATCTCCTGACAGTCCCAGGTAAAACGAACAAAAATGCACTCGATATTAGAAGTTTCTCGCGCGACAAAATCCCACAATGTGGTCTAATTGAAATTTGCACGGAGCAACTTGAACAGCGCGTCTAAGATGGTGTGTCACCTGTGCGTCTCCCTTACTTAGCGAGAGGGCGGAAATCGGAAAATACAACGTGAATCAAAATAAGTCACTGACAAACTTAATAATGCGAAGTAATTTACACAAGAGAAAAGGTTTTAATGAATGAAACTTGAACTAATAACTGAGGAATGAAAAGCAAATTTAACTGACAATGAATTACTAATTAATTTGGAAATAAATAACGAAAATGAGACATTAAATTGAGCAAGGAGTTCGAAGCCTCACTGCTAGATGGCGTTGCAGGGTCTAATTCTTAAATTAATGAAATAAAAAACCCATTGTATTTAGCCTTACCTCTGCATGCGGGGCTCTATGGAGGTGGACCTTTTCTTCCCTAGCTACTCATGGGATCAACCATGTAGGAAGCATGTTTATTAGCGGGACGACACCGCTAATAAACAGGAATTAGAGCAGGACCGTTGACGAAAGTGGATTATTCTGACCAATTGTCCCGGATGAAATAAAAATATCTGCAAGGGAGACGTTCGCTACTCACATCTCTCCAAAAATAGTAGAAGCAAGCAGTTAGTGTACTATGTGAACTATTGTTTTCATCTGCCTACTATCGGGGATAATATAATCTTACATACATCCAAACGCGTATAACTCGAAAACTATCACATATAACCGTCTAGCGTCTGGTATAAGCTTACGTTGATTTTCGACATACAATGCAGCCACATAACAGTATACAGAGTATCTCCTTAGAATAAGGAAATATGCTAAAATTTATATTTTTGTGGACACGCTGTATAACTTTTTAAATTACCTTTCTATAGACTATTTGATCACAAAAAAGGCCATTATAACCGATTTCTGAAATTCGATAAAATAAGCATAACATACGTCATTCCACGTTTATTGAAACACCCTGTGTATAAATATCTATACCAATTGAAAGGGCTAACTAAACGGTACAAGCCCGCCATTGAAACTTTTTTTCTATCTCTTACCGTTTAAAAGTTATTCAGAAAAAAAAAAAACAAATTTGGGCCAAATTGCAAGGGTGAATTGCACCTCCTAAAGTTGAAGTTCCGCAGCAACGGAAAGCGTCCTTGAATAACACTCTATGGAATCTACAAACTGACAAAGTTTCATTAAAATCTGCGATTTACAGTTCGCGATGTTCCCTTGTAAGTTCAGTTGTTCAGTTATAGCAGTTTGCTGTTGCACGTTTGTGTACCATACCAGAGATGCGTCAATGATTGTGGGTGTGATCATGGTGAAGTATGACCAGTACACCATATTAGGTCTTAAGTCCCATGTTTTTCCACGAATTCTTGTAGCCAAGATGAGTGTATCCTACGACCTGGTTTTTTGTAAATGCTAAATTAAATTAAATCTAGAATTATTGCTGTTAATTACAATTGAATAAAAATTATGGAGAAATTGATAAAATACACATATAAAAGCGAAATTCATTAAAACTTATATCAATGGTTTTATATAAACATATGACTGAATCTAATTTACCAGGGCACGTAAGAACTATAGCCTGTCTTAATCTTAGAATATTTCAGCTCCTTTTTTTGGATTCACATCTGCCTAGTCAGACCATGCAATCCGTCAACATAAGCACGAGTAGGCCATATGTTTAATAATACAGACGATGTAATTCCGTGAAAGGTTTCTTGTCGCTTGCTAACAATGTATGTTAGTTCCAGATGCGTAAAGCGCCTATAGAATGCGAAAACTGTTCTTAAGAAAAAAATTCGTTATACCGATCCAGTTTATGTGATAAAATCTACAAGAGTCTTTGGGTAAAAGTGAAATTAGGTTCTATTATTGTATATAATACTAAAACTCAAGTTCACAATTTCTGTTTGCTACAATATTCTTAAATTAAGCATGTATAATATTTTTGAAATTTCTATTTTTAAGAAGTAAGTTAATACGTTCATATTCAAACTAGTTATATATGTATAATATGATTTTTGAACGATTTACAAATTATCGTGAATATAATCATTAAGTGTAGCCTTGTGGAAAATGATTTAAACAAGTTAATATTTACATTCGGTATTGTTTCCACATACACCGTATATTTGTGAATTTTCCATTGAAAATTCTATACTTTTCCCGGTTGAGTTGCGTCCAATAACATGTGAGTGATGATCACCGTTTTAAACAATTTCAATCAATTTGCAAATGCGGTTCAGAGTTACGTGCAGGCCAATTAACGAGATCGGTAAATCATATTTGTTCCGTAAATTTCGAAAATTACTGCAATAGGGTAACTGGTGTGATTGAGTGAATTATGTATCCATTGCATAATGCAATGCCGTAAATTTGAATAGTTAGCGTGAAAACAATAATAGCAATAACAATTTATCAATTTCTTTTTATCTGAAACGGATAAAAGTATCTAAGCGGAAGTTGTAAATGGTAAATCACAGTTGATGAATAGTGCTTTACCTACACAATATAAAAAATAATAGTAGAATTAACTAAAACAGTGTTTTTTTTTGTTAAATGTAAAAATTTGCTTTGCTTTTCGATTTATTGTACACCTAGTTAATTCTTTTCGTAAAATTATTTGTTTGGTTCTTCGTTGATAGTTTAATAAAACTAGGAAATGATGTTCTAAATAAAAAATCACAGTTGATAAATAACGCTTACACAATATATATAATAATAATAATAATTTTAAATAAAATACTTGAGATTAGTGGCCATATTTTAATTCCTTTTAATTCAAATGACGTTTTTATCCTGACGTTTCAATGGAATTCCGACTTTTTCAAAGGTATATTTTACAATTTATTTAGTATTTGATAGCCAACTTATCTCTCAACCTTATACAATTGAAAATATTATTTTTAATTGAGTCACAATTTTTTATACTTTATGTATAGAAAATGAAGGAGTTCACTTTAAACAGTTATTGTAGCTGTTTTTTATTATTAAACTTGTATTTAATTAATGCATACATGCCACAGAATAAGCCAGCTTACACGTTTTTATCAAAACAGGATATTTTGGAATTGGTATACGAAATTATTTAGTAATGTGTTCACAGACGTGATCCATGTGATGCAAAAATATTAATACTATAATATATTTTTTGTATGTGCAGCACGTGTTGGTTTTGTACCATATTTATATATTTAGCAAACACCCAATCAACAAATAGAGATTCCAAATGAATATAATTTGTACAATACAGTAATGTGAACGTTTACTTAATGAATATTCTCTGCTTTCACTAGCTTATGCGGCTACAGCATTTGTAAAATTAAAACTCGCATTAGCAAATGCTCCCCAGAATTATGTAATATGAAAATTTATGTGCTACTACTGGTGCATCGTATACAGGATTTTTAGTGCAATTATAGGCTCATCGATCTTGATAAAGTCAAGGTAACGTTCTCTATGTCTTAATTTGTCCAATTACTGTGCTTTATAAACTATGAAATCCCCCGAATCGACCATGCATTGAAACCATAAATGTGGCATTTCATCACATTTTCTTTTTTTGTTCTATTATAATTTCTTATTCTACTGCTTTATCATCCATTCTTATTACACATAAGTACTATATTTCTGATTATGCTATATTAATATCAAAAGTAATTTGTTCGCTCTGGATTTTTTTGACAACAATAATGCAAGGTTAATTAAACATACTGAAAATGTGATAGATAGGCAATCAAAAACAAACAAAAAATATTTTTTGTATGACGTTCCTCTTAACCTTAACAATGCAGGAGCTTATAGGACATGTAAACACATATTACACAGTCATCAAATCTCTTTATTAGAAAATTTATATTTATAGGATTTAATCTAATCTGATTGCTCTGATGTTTGCATCACAAATTCATTTCCAGGAATGCAGAGAGTCTTTAATGACATAACCTATTAAGTAGGTACATGTAAAATCAACACATGCATTAATTAATTTCATTATTTTCAGTGAACCGATTGAATATGCCACCAGACGAGGCTCATAGTCTATTATAGGAATCACCATACTAATAAGGGTAATGAAAGGAGAATAACACTAAGAGAAATTTCTTTGAAATCTTGAAATCACGAACATATGCAGTCTGGTTGTCGTTTATACGACATTTAGCGGGACTGATAGTCCATGAACTATCCGACCCAGATCAATGACTGCAATGCCAGCTTTATGCTACGGGAGGGTGAGAGTTTGGCATGTATCTCCTAGGGAGCGCACAAGCTTAACTCTTTTCACCCGAGAAGGTGATTGTAGGTAAAGCTTGAAATGTGAGAGCGATGAAAGTGGATTTATACACTCGTAGGAGCGCTGATGACGTCTGATAAGCAGAAACTCAAGTCCGTTCCTAGTGTTATTCCCCTTTCATTGCTCTTTCTGGTATGGTAATCCGACAATAGACCATGAACCTCGCTTGGTATTATGTCGGTTTTCTTTTATTTTCTTCTATTTTCAGTGTTTATAAAAATCTGTGCGTGAAATACACTTTATTATTACCTAGTTCTTTTGCATTTTCTTTATACTTGTTTAGTATGTGTTTAAATAATTATAGCGTAAATACAATGGTTTTGTCATTTTAATTCAATTTATTTACCAACGTTATGTCTTAATTATCTTGGAGATAAATATACATATGTATATTCTTAGATTGTCGTAGTACAAAGATGGTTTTAACACAACTGGCAAAAGTGGCAAACAGGAAGTTTATGATGATAAAAAGAAACAAATAATTCTCACTTCCAACAATAGTATTAACATATAAATAAATTTGAAAGCAAATGATATTATTGCTAGTAAAGGAATTGACAAATTGTACACAACGCATAAAGGAAAAGAACTTCTCGTAAGTTTTTACCAACCAAACCGAAGATATTTATTAGCAAAAATGTTTACACTTATTACCTTGTACTTACAATTAGTTGTACTTTAGTACATTAAATAATATTCTTTCAATTGCATAAAACATTACCGTTGGGGCACTGTCAGTTTGTAACTAGTTTCTTAAGTTTTAAAATCACTTCCTTCTCCAACAAATACGTAATATAATTATCATAAAATATATACAAATCTGAGTTTGGAACAGGCACCCTCCACATTTCTTGAGTTCCGATAGCTGTATCGTCTTAGCTTCTCAATTCAAAAAGGTGTCTCTTCTATCGAGGGAAGGATGGGCCATCGTAGTCAAGTGAAATATAATAAAACAACAGCAGTATCTATGCTATTGTTTAATAATAACTTCATTATAATTACTCTAACCAATTGTAAGTAAATTAAAGATTTATACTTTAAATTTTTATTTTATGGGCTTAATGCTACTCTGTAATACTTATAATTTAACACCAATTCAGACCATTAAAGAGTATGAAATATTCGTTTATAAATACTTACGACCTACTAACTCACGCGCGCTCCGAAGAAGTTTCTATCGCACGTTTCCGTAAGTTATTCTAATATTCCGTTGTTGCAAGTGCTTCGCACCTTGTGTTTGAATTTTTATATAAGGCGCACATAAATAATTAAAAATAAAGGTACTTTTAGAAATTTCTTAACAATTAAAACTTTGAGTTTCCTGTAATTTTATTGTTGAATGCTTAATGAAATGGTAGCGAAGATGATATGACATGTAAGATTTGGCAGATTACACAGTGTTGTCCTCTAGCAAAGTGAAATATAGTATTCAGTTCCGAAAAACGTAGTAATGTGCTTTTAGATGTGTTCGTATCGATTCAAAGAACGATAAAATAAGATGCCAACAATGAATGGAATTAGTTTATTATAAAATTAATAGACACGGAAAAATCAGCTGTAAATGACACGATATGAATTAGTGTATTATTCATAGACATGTTCCAATACCACCAATCTAAAGTCACCAGAAAAAACAACAACATGGTAAAAGATAGAAAAGGATGTATTTCTACAAATTACAAAAAATAGCAAGTCACACATATTGCCTATAAAGGCCTGTACTGCCAAGGATGAGTGGAACATATACTAGATTGAATTTTGACTTGATTGAGAATAATATCAAAGTAGGTGTTATGCCTTACGAGAAAGACTGACCACCTTCATAAACTGATTTGTCGAAACCTAGAAAATCAGCATAAATTGATACTTTACAAAACGTTTACAAAAATCTGGTTTATATTTCGAATAGAAATCCCTTTTTAGGCAAAAAAATGAACGAGATATGAAAACCCGGAAAAAACAATATAACAAATTTTGCTGTTGAATTAGAGTCGAGCTTAATGCCGTAAGCATTTAATTTATCGACTACCTACTGCATTACGTACCATCACCTCAACTTCTTTAATTTACTTAGTGGCTATCATCAATCACCCATCAATTACCCTTCGTATATTAGATAGGTATATTCGAAATGGATCCGATGTTATTTGATTACTAATCAGAATTTCACCAGGCTCTATCCATAACCGCATGTCATGTCAGAGGAAATTTATGCAGCGTAAGGTAACTTGGAGCGTTACTATCTGTTAATATTGACTATTGGTAGTTACACCTCAATTTCAACATCCGTATCATCTATTTGTCTCGTAGATCTGGAGATATGCTTGTTCTATTTGCACTTCGGACCGATAGAGTTCTAAGACTAGGATTTCGGACTACTGCGCGTAAAATATATTTATTTTATATTTTTCTAAATCATCAATAATTATTTTTGTTAGGTTCAATATTTAACTTCAAAGAAAGATTTTTCTCTATATGTATAAGTTGTAAAGATTACTGATTGCGTTGTTACACACTCAGTAATCTAACTTCTGCTGCACTACTTTTTTTTCCTAATTACTTGTTGCAATTTCCAGAAAATATCTATCCAGTTTAAAAAACCTCATATCTGAAAAATTTCCATCGCCAGAATCATCACAAGAAATATAATATTTATTAATTTCTGTTCCTATAAATTTCAAACGAATCTCTTTCGTGTGCTGATGTTTACACTCTATTTTCGGAATACATTCATCATCACCCCTTTGCTTAGAATTTTCTTTAATTGCGTTCACGTTTCTAATTAGGGGAAGCATAATGCTCGTTAACTATTAAGGTTATTCCCCGGTGTAAAGCAGTCTTTTTTTTCCTCTCTACCTGGTTTAAACAGTACTAGTTAATTAAGGCAACCTTCACTCTTCCCTTCATAATTCTTGCAGCGTCTCTTATTACTTCCTAAGCAAATATTCTACTTTGAGTGTGCCTTTCTGTTAAGAAGTTGTGATTTTAAACTAGTCTTGTTTAAGAATCTGTAAATATTCTATTACAATGCATTCCTTGTTCATTTACACAAGAAAGTGTAGGTATAATGTAATTACAGCAACCTTAATTCGGTAAAGTAAAATAAAGTAAATTTTATTTCGTTGCAAAAAGAACGTATAGAAAGTGTCGATAAATTTTATAGAAGAAACTTCAGACTTACTTTATTCTTGATCTACACAGAGAAATATAAATGCGGGATTGGAATGAATCTTTTCTTTTTGTACTTTTAAACTTACTGTTAAAATAACAAAATCGAAAGTAATAATGTCTTACTATTATAATCGTGTTCTATACAATTTGTTCGGAACTATATTGTTAATTATGATCTCAAATAGTTTCTTTTTTTCTATTACAAATACAATTTTCCTATGTGTATGTAACGTTGAAAAACAAATTGGCTAGTAGGCAACCGGATGTACCACATACCAGTTATTATTTTGCTTTAACGATTAATTTGACATAGGACATATTCTCAAATTTTACTATTATTATAGTATTTCTTTATTATTTATTTCATTATTAGTTAAAATATTTCAAACCTAGGGATATAGAGCAGGACATGAGGAAGGGTAAAGAGTGTAAAAGGAATAGGAACTTTAAAGAACCGCTGTTTCCGCACGAGATTTAAAAAATTCCATTTTTTAAAGTCACGTGTATTATCTTACACTTTGGGAATAGTTCATATTTAGTAGTTGTAGAATTATTACAGATACCTAAGAAAACATCTGGAGCTGTTATTAATGTTCTAAAGTCAGTGTTCGTTACACACGGAACACCTGATACCGTAGTTGCTGACAATATGCGAATGAGTTCCGGAGAGTATGAGAAATTCGCAAAAGAGTATTTATATATATTTTTACCTCAAGCCCTTTGTATCCTAGACCCAACGTATTGGCAGAAAGAGCTATTTAAACAAATGTTGAAAAAGTGTGAAGACATCCAATTGGCCCTGTTAGAGTACAAGAATATTCCCATAAGTGGACTTAACAAGTCGCCAGCAGAAATGCTAATGAGCAGGAAGTTGAGGATAGTTGTATCAATACCAACGAGACTGCTGAAACTACAAAGTGTGGATCATTCGATTGAACATGAAAGATTGAAAAACAAAATAGGCAAAAGTTACTTTGACGAACATACGAAGACCAAGGAAGAGTCAGCCAAATGAAAATGTAGTAGTGAGAACAGATAAGATCTAGGAATCAGGTAAAATAATAGAAAAATATCAAGATAAACCACGATTTTATTGGGTTGAAAGCAAAAGCGGAAATACAGTAAGACGAAATACTTACCATTTAAGAAAATCTCTGATTGAACACAGGAAATCAGACAACAAACAAGAGGAAGAGAACGGAATTAGAGATATTGAGAATAGTGCAAACTTGGAAGTCAGGAAGGAAAAGCTAGACTAAGGAAAGGACACTGAGGAAAATTTTGAACGGACAAAACGAATTGTTTCAAAAATTAATGACTACGATTTGTATTAGAAAGGGAAGATGTGGTGAAAGTAGATATAATAGTTATTTTGACAACTAGTCATTGTCTAGTACTGCAGATTGTCAATTAAGTTGAGTTTCAAATTATAAAATATTGTTATTGGCTAATTGAAGTATTTGTAGTTAAACTTAAATAAAATAAGTTACGACATATACAACAATATCCTCTGCGCAATTCGCGGTTTGGTTTTTAGGTGCACCACTGCCAGATTTACGAGTTACTGCCACAGTTGCACAAAATTTGTCAAGCATGAAGATGACTTAAAACATGTGCGTAAGTAACTGCCAGATTAGAAAACTGTTGCCGGAAATCTTGCAGGCACTCATCAATGGAATTCTTCAATATCGAATTTTAGGCCAGTTCTAAAGTAACTTTTGATAATAAATGTTTTGTATTGTAATTCTAACATGTAATAAAATAATACAATCAAATACAACCGTTTCCAATTTTGATTTGTTACTGACAGCTGTCACAATTTGAAGTACATTTAAAGTGTCGCCAATTTTACTAAAGAATTTGCTAAAAAAACAGCATACTCTCATCAGGACAGTATTTGAAAGCACGGTATACTATATGTAGGTTCCAACCAATTTACTTGAAAAATGTTCAAATACTTTACAAAAGCAAATACTTATTCCATTTCTACAACATTGAGATATACATATGCTTCTTTAATAGCAATAAATAAAGTCGTTCCGCAACATAAAACGTACAGCTACAAATTATATAGTCATTACTCACATAAACGACCCATTTTGGAAATGGACCATGTGAGAGATATCTGCGAACTAGGCTATATTAAATGGTCGTAATCGATATGTGCCAGATCTAATTTTTCGAATGCGAAGACAAGGCATTTTCGCTTTCATGGCACGAAGCAAACTGTAATATATTCCTCTAAATTACTTACGTCGAATAATAACCTCTACCCACATGCGACTCCATTATCTCTCTATGTTCCATTCTTGTGTGTGTCGGTTCCAGAATGGGAGCCTATTCACATTGTTCCACTGATATAATCACCGTTAAATTGCGTTGTACCCTACACATAACGCGGAAACAAAATGTACCCGAACCTTTACACTAATGTGTTTTAGTGGTAATGGTAGTAATGTGTGTAAACTATTTCCGCAGAGCGAAATGGTATATTAGTTATGTGCAAAAATACGGTATACGAAAACTCAATCTACTAACATTTAAAGCATTATTAAAGGGTAATTACTGCAATGTAAATAAATAACTATATTAATTCTGAATCAAGGGCTGTAATATTGTTTAGATTAAAATAGCAAAGTACCTTCTATAGTTCTACCACGTTGCTATAAAAATAGCAATTTCATGATTGAGAAATATGTTCTTCTCTATTATAACTGAAATAAAAACAATTATTTAAACTAAAACTACCTCCAAAAGTAAAGTACTGTTTACATAAATACTAATATAACGCACACAAGTAAATTATGGAACTAAAATTAATGATAACTAAAATATAAGAAAAAAAAATACGAACAATGTATTGTAATAAAATTTCCACGTGAGCAAGAGAATTGAAAATCAAAATTATTATATAAAATCTTTGGCGACTACAAAGATTTTAATTCTGGGATTGTAAGTCAACGAAAAGGGAGCGGCATCTTTGTCGGGCACTGTAAAGGGTATTACTTTCGAGACGATAGTTCATTGCGTCGCGGATTACGATGGCATTGCGTTTAAAGTGGATATGTTAGAATTACAGCTACGAATTCGTTTTACTAACCGTGGTCATAATTTTTTGAGGTAATTGTAGATATCTAATTTAAATTATTCAACTTATTTTTCAATAATGTTTGTATCAAAATCTAAAGTTTCAGAATAAATTTGTTTTTATTGTTATTATTACGACTGTAAGAGAAAGTAAAACTATACATAGTTATTAAAGAAAAAATAAAAGAAATAAAATTTGTTGCCTAGGGTAATTAAATAATCATTGAAATTTTAAAAATATTTAAGACGACTCTGCTTTAAATAACCAAAATGAACTGAACGAAATACACATATACATTCATATTTAAAATAAAGGAAAATGCAAAAACCCAAACCTTATTTTAAAAAAAGTAAATGCATAAATGTATATAAACAGCAAAGCTGAACAACATTCGAATTTCTACAAATATTATACAGTGCGACCAAATAATGTTTTGACATATTATTTTGTTTATCTTTAAAATTACATGTTATATATACAGGGTAATTCTCAATATATGCGACAAACTTTAAGAGCTGATTCCTGAGGTTATTTTGATCATAAAAGCTCATATGAGTATATGTCCAAACCGGTTTGGTTTTAAAGTTATTGAATGTTTAATAATAAATTACGAACTATGACTAACACGATATAATATAATAATAATAATAATAATAATAATAGAATTTATTGACAACTACTACATTTCAAATGCATTGTCAAAAAGACTATATCACCCGTGAGTGCTCTTCCTATAGCCTTGCTTTTTGGGTTGATCTTCGCCCTGCCGTAGGTTAATCAATTCTTAGTCAATGACATATCACAGTTGGTTCTTCAAAAACTATTGTGTTGAGAGGGAATTGTTTATTTGTCATTTCAATATTTGTCGATAGGTTTCAGAGTATTCTTTCATTCATGCCCGTCATCAACATCAATTCTCTGTCAATGTGTGGGCCGGAATTGTTGGAGATCACTTGATAGATCCACATTTTTTACCGATGCGGTTAAATGGCGAGGTATACCGCAATTTCTTGAAGAGAAGCTACCCCTACTGCTGGAAGAAGTTCCGTTGCAATTAAGCTTACAAATGTATTTTATGCATGACGGTGCTCCAGCGCATTTTAGTTTAGTTGCTCGCGAGTTTTTAGACAATACGTATCCAGATCGGTGGATAGGATGGGGAGGTCCACAACCGTGGCCTCTTCGGTCTCCAGATTTAAATTCTTTGGACTTTTTTCTCTGGATTCACCTTAAATCATTAGTTTATACGACTCCCATTGAAAATGAATTGAGAAATCGTATTATCGCAGCTTTTCAAACAATTCGAAATACCCCTGGTATTTTAGAACGGACTCGCCAGTCAATACAACGGAAAATAGAAGCTTGTATTGCAGTTGGGGGCGGTCATTTTCACCAGTTAGTATAAGTTAAATTTGTTTTACTAATTATTTTGTTAATTTATAATAAAAACATTAATTATGTTAACTTACTATTAAACATTTTACAACTTTAGAACTAAGCGATTTTGTTCTTATGAACTTTTATGATCAAAATAACCCCAGGAATCAGCGCTTAAAGTTTGTCGCATATATTGAGAATCACCCTGTATACTGTGTGTCCGCAGATGGAGTTGACAATAGGTATAATAGACAAAAAAAAATGATTGGAATTTAGTATTTGCGAAATAAGTCCCACTTGGTCTGAAACTTATTTATCGTTTGCAAAGATTGTAATCTTTTTACAGAATGAAATAATTAGGGAATTAATGTATTTCTGCTAATAACTTACCGATTAATTATTACAGTTATTAGCAGAAATATATTGATTCGTTAATTATTTATTGTTCGTTCGCCAGCTTTTAAAATCTAGTAGGCCTTTGCAGCCGAGTCAAAAATGTTTCCGTTTCAGATAAAGTACTTTTTCCGTTTACAGTATGCTAAAATATTACTGAGTTATGACAGTATGTAAATTTGATAAAATCCATTGTTTGCCAATTTCCTTTCAAGTAAAGTACCATTTGCCTTCACAGTACACCAATGTATTACTAAGAAAAATGCTCAGAGCAAAAAGTTATGAAGTTATACAAATTTACATACTGATTGGCCTACTTTGACAATCATTTCAAAATTTCAGCTTTGAGAAATTAAAATTGTAGGTATCTTTTAAACATTTTTTACGCATTTTTTACCATTGTACTTTACTTCCTCATTTATGATAAAAAATCTATTTTATACAACATCATTTTGCTAATAAATAATTGTTGCACACTCTTATTGTATGATACTTCTTTAACTGGCCTGAGGATGCTGGGATAGAGCGAAACCGGTCGTGAGTTATTAAAGAATTTTGTGAGGATCTAGATCTTGTTTGATTTATTTTTCCCTGTATTAACAATTTACACGGAGTTAGATATGGACTGTATGACATAATATTAGTTTTTCCTTAGTAGTTAATAACAAAATGAAACAGTTGGAATGAGTAATTTTAGAAAAAAATCATTGTCTATGTGTAGCGCGGAAAATTTGGAAACAAAGGTATCAATAATCTGCTGAGGTGTCAAACAGAACAAGAAATGACCAATCAGTATTAAAAAGATCAGATAGATTGAACAAGTTACCTCAAAAATTGTGTAAGAACAATTTATTTATAATAATAATATAATTTCAAAGTAACCCTTTGTTTCTATTTAAGTTAATATAATACCTATAGTTTTGGTACTTAATTTACCTTGCACATAAACATGCTCGAACGCCTTCGCATGAAAGCTTTACATTGTAACGGCGCTAAAGTAACATCAACTAGGAAGTAACTTCCTACATGTTAAACGTCTCGCAGGAGTACCGTAACTTCCTATACACACGTCACATTTAACATTCCGGCGCTCAATAAACGATGAAGTAAACATTTTACGATTTCGAAACTCAATTAGGAATAAGTAAATCATTTCGTTAACGTCATTAATTAATTCCAGTTTCAGAATATAAAGTTGGGATATTCGGAAGACAGCCCCGTCAAAACTCTGACGACTTATTTGAAGTATCTGGAAAGGCAAGTTCAACTTCTTCCCGGCGAAGGCGCCAAAATACTCTCCCTAATCGCCGATGTTATTAACTTCATTCGAACGATTAAGTCCATCGACGCCAAGGAAATTTCAATTTTGGTCATGCAGATAGTCGACAGGATTCTCTTGTGCCCGTTTTCGTTAGTCAGGGAGTCGGTAAGTACAGGAAGTGCACACTAAGTATTTATCGCTTGTTCGCTGATGAGATGTTTCGGTTATTTTGACATATTTAGTATTTACATTCCGTGTGAGATGGGTGGATTGTCAAATAAATATGTTTTGTACGTAAAGTGTAAAGAATATATTTGAAACGTCCCTAACAACCAGAAATATTACATAGATATTTTTAAAATATATTTTATAAATTTTTCGTAAGAGGTTTTTGAATATATTTTTCATATTTTTTTCTAAATATAGATAAAATATTTAATTAAAATATTTATTCCATATTTTAAAATTAATGTAAGCGCAATATTTTTTCTAAAATATTTGTAAAATATTATTTATATGAAAATTGAGATTTTTTATGCAATCTATTTAATTTGTCAAAATGAACTAAAATTGTTCTTGGTTATTTAGAATGTATAACGTCGATAACGAAAAGTTGAAACATACATAGAGTTGTCTAAAAGGCAAGAACTTGTTTTTTCATACTCACCATACAAGTTAATAATCAATAATTCTGGCATCTTTTAACTGAAGGTTTATCATATCATTCACTATTTTTTAATTGAAGTGTTCTAAATAAAGAACAAACGTATTTATTATCATTTTATTTGAATAAGCCAATAAAAATGATAAATACTCATTTTTAAGTCTAGCTTTAGCTGGTGCCAGGTACAACCCTCTGGCTTTTTTCGTATCTTTGGTAGTGGCGCTCTCATGACGTTTCCTTATAGCCTCTAAAACAATGCCAATTGTATTAGATCATACCATGAATAAAACATCGTACAACATTATCAACACCTACTAATACATTTGGAGTATTTACAATAATTGGAGTAGTAGCTACATTTTCATACTTACGATACTTATTTTTACTTTATTTCATAATATCTGAAAACATTCTACATACAAACAATAATACAACACAACGTATTCTAACCTCTATTTGAGGTTATGACGCTTATCTACCGAGATGAATCTCTTAAGCAAATCAACTAGCAATTTATCTGGTAGATGCAGTACATATATGATGCATAAAATTTCTACAATTATATTATTAAACGATTTCTGTACATAGCGATATTGAGCATTCCAATTATCTTATAAATGCTATGACATATTCAAAGTTTTGCTTACCTCGTAGTCACCACAAACACTAAAACACACCCCGCAACAATTAATTACACAGTTAACCCTAATCTGCCCTAATCGTATACTATTATAAACTATAACATGTAACGGACAAACGAATGAAAATGTTGATGATACACACGTGCGCGTATGCATTCTATGTACCTAATCCACAGACGCATAAACAATACTAAATCATATAACACCGGCACCGTAATGAATAGAGGTGTTGTATTGACGTTCGCAACTTACAAATATTACAAATAATATAATACAAAACGCAGATATATTAATAGAAGAGTTACAGAGCTCAACTTAGATACTAATTAAATCATATTAGATATATATTATCTAATTTAATCTTTAAACTATCATTTTAAATAGGTGCATACCTACTTAATATGAATGCATATTTTCCCCATTTTATATTATTCGTCCTACGCACCAAATGTACAAAAGCAAAAATCAATCTTTTTTTTTTATATGAAATAAATATTTACAGAAATACAAAGCAAAATATTCTTGCAGAGTTATGAAAATATATTGAGAAAACATTTGCAATAAAATATTATTAATGCTACATAACATATATATTTTTAAATGTTTCCTAATATATTTTCTATAATATATTTTATGCATATTATATTAGTATAACTAATATTCAAGAAAGATTTAATATTTTTTAAATATTTATAAAATATGAAATAAATATAGTTGGTCACTGGGGGTATATCGAGTAATGAGAGGAAACACCAAGAGATATGGCAGTCGTTAGAAATTAATAAGGAATTCCAAAAACGGACAATGGATAAGACGACCAGGATTACACAAAAAAAAAATCCTCTTTACATAAATCCAATATTTCTCTTCTATTGTATTACAGCTTTTTCAAGATAAATAAACAAATATTGCAGAAAAGTTATATGTAGAACAATATAATTTACGAAACTACACAAAAATCAAACTTACAAATGAGTTAAAAGAGACAGCAAATCTACTGAACTTAATCATTTAAAATGTCGGAAGATTGAAGCATGTGGACAACACCACAGAGAACAGCTCTAAAACTAAAAGAATAAAATAATAAAATTACTGAACGGTAAGATCCTCTGTAAGCCTATAGTATAAGTAGATGAGACTTAACTACAATTCAAACAGTTTGCAATAAAGGATGTAGAAGAGCATAATGAAATGATAAACAACTAATTCACCTCTGACATGTGAGATTTTGGACGTCAGTTCTAAAGTTTATTTATTAGTAGAGCAGTCAACTTTTGTTTGCGCGCCAGGTAAATACTAAGGGTGATTTTCATAATGTCACTTTAAAGCTTTAAAACTACTTTAATTTAAAGTTGTCATAAATAATACACAGAATTTTGTTAAAGTGCTAAAGTGACATTTATTATGAAACCTGCCCTAAGTTTCATATATGTGATATTAACGTTTAACATAAGTATACAGAACAGTATCGGGAAAGAACAAAATTATTTATTTATTTAACTATAAATATTATCTAAAAGCACCTTACCTTATTTAAGTAGCAGAAATAGTACACTTTATTTATGAAAACTAAATTATTACAAATCATCCCAACCCCGTGCTCCACCTAAAAAAGGTACTACACGAAGCTACCTATTCTAAGTAAGAGTTTCATAACAATTGAAATGATCCTCCTCTAACTAAATAACTTCCCTATGATTCTAAATAACAAAAATATAATACAGTAGCCTCGCGACCATATGAATACTACTTTTGAGAAATGATAAAATATGTGAAATGTGATTAGTTCACATAATCGCGAGTCAACTGTAAATCAGTCAGCTATCAGTTATTATTAAATACGCCCATGGAACGACTTTCGTTATCTCCCAGCATTCGCCAAGGACACTGATTATATATAATATACTTATATAAAATCAATGGCCACGGAGTAGGGGAAAACCATGGCAAAAACCTTACTCTGGGAGGATGTGGGAAGAAGTCCCAGACCTTATTACTGATAGCCGCAAATTACTATTATCCTTCTGAGCGCCGAGGAAGCAGCCTCCACGTCTCCTCAAATTCCGACAGCCTTGCCGTTCTCGCGTAGCTGCTCCCTTTTTCACACTTTCAGAAGTTGAACAGGAAAGATGATGACCTAAAAAAACAAACAAAACAACATCAGTACCTATTCTAATACTTAATAATACCTTAATCCTAGTTATATTCTACCAAGAGTAATTAAATAAAGATTTTATATTTAAATATTTGTAGTTTTAACACCAATTCTGACCACTAAAGAGCATAAATATTCATTTATTAAGCGTGCTTACCCTGCTAACTATCTAAATATCATGCCGTAGGCTATCTAGTTCTTTAGCAATATTACTAACAAATTCCCACCATTCGATAGACTCATTATCTCTAATATCTGTTTTGCGTCGCGGCCAATTTAACCCCCTAGCTAATGCCCTATCCTCCGTACGCGACCGTCACTCATCAGTGAGTGGACATTCAAATAAGACATGCCCCGCTGTATCTACCCCACCACACTCACAAAGCGAATCATTAACCCTCCCAATTCTACATAAAAATTATTATAAAATTTCCGTGACTTGTTTATTAATTCTATACCGCCTGATACGATAAATTAACCCTCATTTCCCTAAAATCGTTGTAAGCGCTACCGATAAATTTCCTGAGTCCAGCTCCCACTTAAGGTATTTCCACCTACTCTGCCAATCAGTATCAAGTTTATCTCAGAAATAGTACAGGATCCCTGAAAAGTTTGTAGCACTAAGTGTTTCAAGATATTTCTCACTAAACCGCTTTCTTCGCGATGATAAAATATGCTTATATTTTTAAAAAGAACGTTCAACATCTACGGATGTAACACACGCATAATTAAAATAACCTTTATAGGTAGATAACGGATCAGATGCATTACCACCAATATGTAATCCGATTAGTGCCAGCACAATAACTGTTTATCGCACACTGTACAAACAATTTTGGCACCACCATAATGTAAATCCTGGAAATCACCGATATACTTTTCTACATTATGAAACGATAGTCGCTTTCTGAGATTTTCTACCCCGAAAATTGTGTTACATTTACAATGCGTAAAACTTTAACGGAGAATTGTACTATCTCGCATCAAGACTCGCCTAACACTGATACTAGATACTAGACACACGAATCGGAGGGATATTTTATCACATAATCTACGCGAGATTTAATATACAACATTTGATCCATGTAACAAGGGTGTGGGAACTTTCAAGTTTTTTTAGTTCTCTGGGGCCTGTTTCATAAACCTTAAAAATTTACTGCAGTAAATTATTATAAAATGATTTAGTTACTATAGTAATGTTATACTTTATTTATTACGATTTTTACTACAGGTAACTTCAGATATCATTGTCAAAATAATTATTATTGTTAATTAGTTTTAATATTTCCATACACTTCTAAAATGAGCAATCGAAACCTAAAGAAAGTTAGCTCCTTAGTTAGTTACTTTGAATATGATTTGAGTAAAAGTTATGACAGATTTCATGGTTCAAAGTATGCTACAATAATTTTATGAAATCACTTAACCACACTTAACCAGTTTTTTGGAATTCCGTAATCAAGTAACATATTATAATTCTTTATACAGATGTGTATACATTGGCGGAAGATTTATATATAACGATGTTTTTTGTACATTTTTTTTAATCGAAAATCTTAATATTTGAATGTCATATTATGCCTCCTATGTTAGAAGATTAATTTAAAAAAAAACCTACATGTGGTGACATTGCTGTATGTTGTATTGTTGTATTGACTTACGCCTAAGAATGCCTAATAACTCGCTTGGCTTTAATTATTTTTCTTTTTGTAAATTATAGTAGGCAATGGCATAGTTAGAAAAATCTTTTCCAGCGTAATAAGGTGAATTTCTATCAGTTATCTAAACAAAAACTAAAGGACGAATCATTTTAATTTTTAATATAAAAACTTTCTGGAAACCCAGCTTTTAGGCAGAACTGTGAGATTACGCTGTAAGGCTGCTACTTTAAGGCTGAGCTATTACACTGAACTTTTAGACTGTGCTTCTAGGTGAACTTTTAGACTGAGCTTTCGAGAAGAGCTTTTAGGTTGAGTTCTTATGCTGAGCTCTTAAACGAAGTTTTCAGGTTGAGCTTTTAGAACTTTGGAATCAAACCTTTAGGCTGATATTTTAGATCGATCCTTTAAGCTCAGCTTCTACTCTCAGATTTTTAATTGAGCTTTTTGGCCGAGCTTTAAACCCGAGATTTTAGGCTGACTGTTGGATTGAGATTATAGTCTGAGCCTCTATGCCAGTGTTGGGCAAATTAGGGGAAGTGAATAAATTTCTACAGCTACTAGACCTGCTCGTGTGTTGTCCGCTCTCAGTAAATCACTAGTTAACACTGCTCCCCACTCATGACGCGAATAAACACGAGCGTATCTTGTCGCTGTAGAAATTTATTCACTTCGCCTGTCTTGCCCAACACTGTTCTATGCTAAACTTTCAGGCTGAACTTTTAGGCCGAACTTTCAGACTGGGCTTTTATTCTAAACTCTTAGGCTGAGCTTGCAGGCTAAGATTATATGAACTTTAAGGCTGGGCTTTCAAGCTAAATTGTTAGGATGAACTTTTCTTTTCCTAAGCACTTAGGCTAAGACTTCGGGTCGAGCTCTTAAGCGGAACTTTTAGGCTAAGCTTTTAGTCTGAACCTTTAGGTTGAACTTTTATACTGATTCTTTGGGTTTGGCTAGTAGTCTGAGGTTTTTGCCTGAACTCTTAGGTCAAAAGTATATCTTAGGACGAACCTTTAAGTCGAGCTTAAGGTTCAGTTGAATCTTTGCTCAAAAAAAAAAAAATAGATTTTCAATGTAAATCAGTAACTGCTCACAAAGTTCTTTTTCGAGAATCTCGAGATATTGAACCCTAGACTTCCACATAATTAAACAATGCATTTTGTATTCATTTAGGGTGTATGTACTGAATTAACTATTGCAATACTCCTAATTGTTATTTGGGACAAGCTATTGAAGATCGAGGATGTACTTCATGTGCTATATGACATAAGTTTGGGCAAAATTATCTTTAGCGAAAATCAAAAGATATTATTTCTTTTTCTATCATATAAAACTTTCGTCATTAATGTAAAATAAGAAACGAATAAATTATACTATACTTCGTCCTGTTTATACTATACTTCTTTCATATTCATCAATTAATACCCAGCAAAATACAATAAATTATCAAAGTGAATGTGTCGCTTATCATTGTCAAATGTTCCTGGCCAAAATCATATAGGGAGTAAATCAGAAAAGGACTATTTTTAAATTAAAAAGAATCGTAAGAATATAAGATAAGTATCTGAACTAGTGCTGTGCATTTTAATCAGAAAACTGGTTAACTGGTGTTATCATAACCGTAGATGATATCTACTCCATTATATTTGACGTGTCGAAATATATGGCTTGTCTATTAATAAGCAGATTTTTTAAATAGAGAGAATGGATGGATTTTACTTACGCGTTTTATATACCAAAAAAAAAACATTAATAAAGTCCTTAAACTGTTTCAAAAATATCTGCGCAATTTTTTACTTAAATGAAGAAACAGCGTAACTATACCTTATTTTTTCCAGTTATTGTTTTTGCCAATTCTATGACTGTGTTGAGAAATATTTTTGAAATTCATGGAATATATCTGCTATAAATGTTATACGACATTCCGTCAATTACCGTTTAACTGACATAGAAGTGGATAATTTGGGCATAAATGAATTTGAATAGACTTTTCAGACAATGGAAATAAGTACGATAGCTTATAAATCATGCCACTAATTGCAAATGATAATCAACAAATAGTTCCGCGGACAATTATTGTACCCTACTGAATGATTACTTACGAGTAAGTATTTTACCTACTCGCTTTGTTGGGTATGGTACTCACCGATTATTGACAGAATATATTTTTAATTACTTGCGAGTTGTCGAGTACATTTATGGATTTTGTTTCAATCAATAAGTTGTGCATCAAACTACTTATCGCTAACAACTAGCTATTTAAATAGTGGAAGAGAAATGTGTTTGCAATACAATGTCTTAGAGCTAGTTATAACAATTCGTATTACAGAAAAAGCAAATGGGGATTCAGAAAATCGGTAAAATACTTATATAAAGATAAATATACAATAAATAAAAATGACTTGTAATTGATTCAAGACGGTTAATTGGTCACGGACGATTAACCGGGTCGCGCCGGTTATAACCGGTCATACCGGCTATCCGGTTATGTACATACGGTTAACCGGTTATGAAATCTGTCTGTATGCACAACACCAATCTGAACGCTTTATGTTTAGAGTAAAGTAAAGAATGACTAATATGCAAGGTGTAAAATGATTTAAAAGAACTTTTCATACCTATCCTTCAAAGGTAACTAGCGAATCCCTCTGTAATATTTAATCAACTTCAAATGTTAGAGCAAGATAGTCTAAAAATTACAGCTTTAGTCCTTGTAAATAACAAAGAATAACTTCCAGATACAAAAAGGTAATTAATTCACATTTTTGACTCTCTGTATGCTTCTGTTAGATAAAACAACTAAGAAACTTTTAATTTTGTTTTATAAATTCCAGTGGTTTTATCGCATAAATTTATAGAAAGAATAATGTAAATTCTTAACTTTATATCGTAAACCTAAGAATATTCTAAGCATTGCACGTTTTCAGATCCGGCCATATATCTGCCAAAGGTATACTTATAAATAATAAAAAAAGAGTTATAGCAACTACCTTTTCAATCTTCCTTTAAAATATAACACTTTCGTTTCCGTATGAGCTAGACAATGGAATAGTCTCTCAGATACGAGCCCCTTACACTAAGGCCACTACACGTTTCCTCCACCCTGACTCCATATTTAATTTAAGAGAGCAGTTTTTCTTATTTCGGTTTTCTTCTCCCGTACTTTCCGACTTTCCGAAGGGATGCTATAAATTACTTTCCCTGAATTCTCGGCCGGAAACAGCGCTCCAGAATAATGCTACACTATACATGAACTGGTTTCAAATCCGAACTGTTATGGACTGTTTCCAAAAATAGGTTACATTGCCGGCAAGCACGCCTAATTCGTATATGGTGTATCTTTACTCTTTTGCGAGAGAGACACTTTGAATTTCATTTCTTCGTACTTAATTACGATGGAGCATTTACTTCCGCAGGTTTCTGCCAATTCTAATATTCACCCTTCTCCAAGTGTACCGTTTAACTTGCATTCTAGCTGACAGCTTTTACGTTTTAATTACTCGTTTAATTTCGACGGTTTGCGAGGGTTGAAACTTTTGCAATTCGGTCTTCAGCGAGAGTTTAATTAGTAACAAATACCTGTGACGTTCTTAGTGATTATGATATAGTACCAATTCTAATAATAAAAGTATACGTTTTATACCTAAAAGCTCATTTCAATTATCTTGTGATTATCACTGAAAAGAGTATTCTCAATATCTATATCATAATCCCTAATTCTTTTATTCAATGTAGTATCATTATATCAACCGTCGTACCATACATTGAGTGAGTATATTAAAGGCTTCTAACAGCTGAAGAAATCAATAATAAAAGCTCTACTTCGATAAATCGTTAAAAAGTGCTCTTGAAGCTATAAATTAATGAAATTAAAGCAAATGAGTACTATTGTCACACATACTGTAAATAAGAAACATTAGCTCAATCGATGCCACCCCACTTGGGATATTTATATAAGGGTGAAAAAATTGAATATTTTTTGTTCTCGGGAATTATCACGCTATGGCGTCAAAGAAAAAACTATATGAGTAAATACTGATTATGGAACTGAGCTGGAAAAATCACTTACAAGGGAACACCGGCGGGTGTCCCCCTCCGATTTCGATGAAACTTAACAGACCGAAAGAGTACCTTAAAATAAGAGACACGTATTTTTTTTTATCGGCGTATCCGCACGATTTTTGGGTACAGCCCCCTCCAAAGTTTGGACGATTTTTCAATTTTTGCAAATATTTCCTAAATTATAACAGATATTAAATTTTCTTCTTAACATAATTTGCAGCATATTGCATCGCCCTAAGGGTGGTGTCGTCCGTATTCGCAAAAAATTAATAACGTAGGACGGGGTACCCCGTACCCCCCATTTTTTTTACATTTTTTTCTTTTCCTTATTCATCAAAAGAAGGCCGATGTTACATAGAATACGATGATATATAACAAGTTTAGAAAATTAATAATTGTAAAAATAGAAAAATAATAATAAAGCTTCAAAATTAATAAACTTGTCTATTGATATAAATCAAATGAACTATAACAGAAATAAGTTTTTATCCTTAACATAATTTCCAGCATAATACATGGTCTCAAGGTAGATATCTTCATAAAAAGCTAATAACGGGGGACGAGGTACCCCATACCCCCGCATTTTTTTAATAATAAGTTTATTCATTATTCATCAAAAAAGATCGCTTTTACATAGAAAACAATGGTAATAAATTTGGAGGATTAATAATAAAAATAATTGTAATAATAATAATATAGTACATTAACAACAATTATTTGTTGTCGTTACTCCACTGCTCTCCTTACTTAAATATTTCTTAATTTAGAATTGTATCTACTCGACAAGCTATGGTCAAACCTTTCTATGCCTACTAACTTATACTATATAATATTCAAAACTTTTATCGGTGGTAGTAATATAAATCGTTTTATCAACTGCAATTAGTGACTACGTTTTATATATTTCCCTAATAAAATGTTATTCATTCTTAGAATACCATAATCCTTTAGTGCGTATGTATGAACAAATTTTCTACACAGGACGAGGGATTAAATAATACATACATATGTATATTTGTGTTTGTAACGATTATAACATTTCGGAAACAATAGACCAGAATTAAAAAAACATTATAATGCTTATAAATGTTTAAATACATGACATACTGTAATGCGATTATTGGTATATATGTATTGCAATAGCGAACAAGATTAATATACATACAGTAATTAAGCCATGTAAGTATTACAGTAGTGATAGTCCGTGTAAAAGTGTTTAAAACACAGATTTTGTTTGCATCATGAACACCGCACAATAGCTGGTTGATTGCATATACTACACAAAGGTGTAGACTGCGCATCTTTGTTAAAACAAAACTCTACAGGATTTTTAAAGGGCCCAGGTCTTTCCTCAACGTATCCACTCTTATACCACGAGTACTTGAATACGTCGAAAAATCTTGGGGAAGAAAACTGATTATGGGTTAGGGATTGTAACTTAATAATATTATTTCTCTGATGTAAGTCTATGTCGTAATTCGATCTTTTTTTGATGAATAATGAATAAACTTATTATTAAAAAAATGCGGGGGTATGGGGTACCCCGTCCCCCGTTATTAGCTTTTTATGAAGATATCTACCTTGAGACTATGTATTATGCTGGAAATTATGTTGAGGATAAAAACTTATTTCTGTTATAGTTCATTTGATTTATATCAATAGACAAGTTTATTAATTTTGAAGTTTTATTATTATTTTTCTATTTTTACAATTATTAATTTTCTAAACTTGTTATACATCATCGTATTCTATGTAAAATCGGCCTTCTTTTGATGAATAAGAAAAAAAAAATGTAAAAAAATGGGGGGTACCGGGTACCCCGTTCCCCGTTATTAACTTTTTGCGAATACGGACGACGCCACCCTTAGGGCCATGCAATATGTTGCAAATTATGTTAAGAAGAAAATTTAATATCTGTTATAATTTAGGAAATATTTGCAAAAATTGAAAAATCGTCCAAACTTTGGAGGGGGCTGTACCCCAAAATCGTGCGGATACGCCGATACAAAAATATACGTATCTCTTATTTTAAGGTACTCTTTCGATCTGTTAAGTTTCATCGAAATCGGAGGGGGACACCCGCCGGTGTTCCCTTGTTAGTCAAAACAACGACCAGAGCTACGCAACTATTCTGGCGCTGCAGGAGAATTGCTGGCAAAACCTGAGGATTAAAGCCGAGAGTGATCCATTGGCTATATACTGCGGTGATAAGACCAGCAATAACACACGGGGCAGTAGTCTGGTGGAGGAGGACAGAAGTGTCCTCCGCGGTGAAACTGCTAACCGCTGTCCAGAGACAAGCATTGTTGGGTATCACTGGTACAATTAACAGTACAGGGACGCCTCTTTGGAGACCATTGTGGGCCTCCCCCCGCTGGAGCTTTATGTGAGAGCGGAGGCAATTAATGCGATCCTTAGACTGAAAACCAACAACCTGTGGCATCCCAACTTCAGGGTGGGAGGCCACACTTATACTACGGGCACGATGCTGGCAAATACCCACGAACAGCATAGCACCCGAAATTATCTTCACTAAAAAGGTGAAAATCTCCATACCGAACAGAGACCAGGCACGTAGTGAGATCACTGGTTCATGAACGGATTCAAATCTAACCAAGGCACAGGAGGCGGTATTTGTGGGCCCAGTCCTAATCAAAGGATATTCATAAGCCTGGGGAAACATACAACGGTCTTCCAGACAGAGGTATCCGCCCTTGCAGCCTGTGCAGAAATGCAAAAGGGGGCTACATGAGGAGGAAAATCAATATAATGACTGACAGCCAGGCTGTCATTAAGGCAGTCTCGAACCTCGTAACTAGGTCAACATTAGTTAGAGACTGCAAACAATCACTCAATGCACTGGCACGAGACCACACGGTGTCTCTGATTTGGGTGTCGGGACATGAGGATATAAAGGACAATGTAATAACCGACGAACTAGCCAAGGAGGGTTCTAAGAGACACTTCATGGGCCCAGAGTCCGTATGTGGGATTACTAAGGATTTCGCAAGAAGGGAGATCTGGACCTGGTTAGATAAAGAAAGTGCAAAGAAATGGAGGTCGACTGAAGGTCAACTCTATACCAAAGCGCTGATAGGGGATGGGAATGTTAGTTTCTCTGATAACCTACTCAGGCGCAGTAAGAAAAAAGTTAAAACCATTACTGGATTGGTAACTGGACACTGTCTCCTGAAAAAAGCATCTATACAACACAGGCCGGATAAGCGAAGCGTGGTGTAGAAGATGCGAACTACAGGAGGAAACGAGTTTACATGTAATCTGCACATGTGAGGAACTGAAGGTACTCAGGGAGAAATATTTCGGGAGAAATCTATTGGAGCCCTCGAAGGTTCCCAAGTTCCCACTAGGCTTTATAGAGAACACCAAGCTGCTTGAGTGGAAATAAGAGATTTACTAGGGACGGTACAATGAGCACCTAGCTCAAGTGCCCGGACATTAAGTGCCCACCCTAACTTTAATGAATGAATGACTGATTGTGGGCATTCTATAAAAAACCAGAGGCTAGTTCCGCTCACTCAGTTCAAAGTTATCATAACTTAATTTGGTTTAAAATCTCAACTCGACTCTCTTATATCAAACTGTATGCATTTAAGTTCATTATGTTTTTTTTTTAGTTTCTGTATGGTAGAACATGTATATAAGAAACAAAACCCCTTTGAGTGATCCTAATAGGAGGAATTTGTTATTTTAGAATTAAACTAACCATTTATCGATCAATTTCAGGATTATTTGTATATATGCTTCAGCGCTAGTAGTTACAAAAACGCCGAAATATAAAAAAGAATATTGTAACATAATATGTCATTCCATACACGCAGTTCAAACTTTTCAATGCTTTGCTTTTTTAAGGGTGTTTTTTTTTTGGCTTCTCATCATATAGAAGTGTATGTGTTTGGAATTATTTTATATTTCTTCATATTCTTTCAGTGAAGTAGAAGTACAAATAAAAAATGAAATCTTTTTAAGTGATCGTAGCAGCAGCATTGGGTTATTGATTATTTTAAGGTTAAAATAATTATTCGACTATCGGTTTCAGGATTATTTATATGTGCATTAAAGAAATTCAATGTACATATAAATATTTAAAAAAGTTCCAATTCAAAATTTCAAAAATTACAATGAAAATGATAATATGAAATAAAGCTTAACATTAAGATTACATATAACGTGTATATGTATACAAAAATGGAATATTACGAATCTACATTTAATGAGTGCCAAGGTAACATGAAGAAACATGGAAAACTGTAAACGAAGTACTGGGAAGGAAAAATGTGAATGTCAGTGGTATGTCATAATATTTTAAATTATAAATATTAAATGTTACTCTTAATAACAACGTAGAAACTATTTTTCATGTGTGTACTATTCAAACAAACCCACCGTAATGTAGTCCATGGTATTATTAGTTACTGCAACGAAGGAATTCCGATTGTTGTATGAAAGTTTAATGAAGACAAAGACATCGGGATTGACTAAAATTAACATTGTTATATGATGGGGGTACGGATATTAAAACATCTTAATTTGTGTTTGAACTCTGAGCAAATTGACAAGCAATCTTAGAACACCTGCAATTCGTCTAATTTACAAAAAGAGGCTGCAATAATTACAGGCTAATATCCATATTTCGTAGAGTAGAAGGAAAATGTTGAAAAATACGTCGCTGATATTTTTAAAAGTTATTTAAAAAAAATGTGAAGTATGACTCAAACAAAGTGTCATATCGCAAAAAGAGTTAGTTTTAGTTAATTTAGATTAGTGAGAGATAGCATCTGCATGGTTCGATTAATCGTTCAGTCTCACCGCGACTACTTATTGTAGAGCGGATTACTCTTAAGGTAGCGTAATGGGCGGTTTCTAAAGGTTCTGGTGGAGCGTATGTAAAACACTCCAAATACGGTTGACAAATGGTGTAAACAAGAACGACTGTCAATACTGAGAAAACACAAGTTGTCACATTCAACACACACAAGAAAAGGAACGCTAGAAGTCCTACAACCACCAGATTAAAGGATTCCATATGTTTAAGAGGCGAAATAGCTTGGGATATAATTTGATCAAAGACTTACATAGAACCCACATATCCAACAAAGCCACTATCGCTCTAGGTAGGTGCAGGAGGCTGTGTGGAAGTAATTGGCGTCTTACCCACAAGACAGTCACACGCAAGGGAATTAGACCCATGATAACGTACTGCTGTGTACTGAAGGTACCAAAGAAAATGCAAAATGAATTAATAAAAATGAAAAATTATTAAACTAGCAAAACGGATAAAAATTTAAAAGAACAATTAAACTCAGGGTTACCCTCGCAAATTAAAACTAATCACGATAAGTAAAAAGTGGGTGAAAGAAAACTGACTTTCTTTAATTACTCCAAAAATTGAAAAGGTTTAATCAAAAATAAAAGAACAGAAAATTGCAGAAAGAAAAACCATGAGCTTAGGGCTCTGGCCGAAATCAAAAACTGCATTAGACTTTAGATTACAAAAGGACAATGCTAAATCCTTTAACAAAGCAAAACGATAAAATAGTTCAGGAAGATAGTCCTTTTACATCAAAAATCCACGTACTTTCAAAATTAAACAAACTAAATTAAACGTGGACAATTCAAGTAATTTACATAAATGAAAACTTACATACAAGCACAAAGCTTCTATTCATCCAACCCGAGGTGATTAATTATAAAATACAAATCAGCAAACTAAAAAAACGAACAACAATTAACTCTATAAACTTAATATATCTTCCTGCACGAAATAATAAATGATCCTATATCTAATTTGTGTACACAAGAATATAACACCAATTATTATATAGCGAGTTCCTTGATGGATGAAATAAATCAAAATTAACGAAACAAATCTTTAAAAAAAATGAAATACAAAATGGCAGCTACAATATAAATTTACGTCACTTACACGGCATCTAGTCAAGGAGGCTTACAAGGTTAAACAATCGCATACATATAAAATTCTACAGCTGCGTGCGCTACGCCTCGCACAATGATCATAGAAGAAGAATATACAAGAAAGGACATTGAACAACATGAACAAATGCTATCAAATTAAAAAGTGAAAATAATTTAAACAAACTGAACATTTAAATAAATAAATTAAACAATTAACTCAATAACTAAAACATATTTAAAAATTAACATTAATTTCTGAGAAAATTTGCCCGAAACATTGATAAAGACAGATCGGAGTAAAATGAAAACACTGAATTTACGAAAACCCGGGTGCCAGGCCGCAGCAGTACGGAGTAGTAATATGGTGGCCAAAGGTGCTACAGGCGTGGGCGGTCAACACGCTAAGTGGCGTACAAAGACTGGCGTGTCTGTAGGTCACGGGTGCGAATAGATCAATCCCAACCACTGCAATGGAAGTAATGCTAAACCTTCTACCGCTACATGTTTGCACACAAGGAGCTGCAAGGTCTATATCACATAGACTTATGCATAGTCAAGCACCTATAAGTAAATCGTACGGCGCTGACCATCAAAAATTATTAAGGCGAACTTAAGGAGGCAACCCTAGAGGATATCATCTGATGCCATGGTTCAAAAATTCTACGTAGATAGAAAACATCAGGTTGTAATACGAGATAAGAAGCATTGGGAGACACTTCCGTAAGTGTGGACTCTAAGCTGATTTGGAACCATGTAAGCGCCTTAAATGAAGTAGGCACCCAAAGAAAATTAACATTGGCCTGGATCCTAATCACTCGGACGTGAGAGGAAATGAGACGGCGGGGGTTCGTCAAGGTCATTCGTTGGAGCAAAACATTCTTTTGGCACTACTAAATCGCACATTAAAAAATCCGTCATGGAATAGATATATAAGGA
The DNA here is from genome assembly GCA_004143645.1 of Protaetia brevitarsis. Lineage (NCBI taxonomy): Eukaryota > Metazoa > Arthropoda > Insecta > Coleoptera > Scarabaeidae > Protaetia > Protaetia brevitarsis. The sequence goes on from RXPK01000247.1 coordinate 4,015,185, forward strand.
GTCCAGAGAGTGGTGGCAAAAGTCACCGGAACAAAGCCAGACAAAATAGCTCTTAAAGAAATGATAGTAGATCTTCTGACCGATCATTGGGGGCTAAATAGGCATATGTACAATATAGGCCTGGTAAATGATGCTACTTGCAGATTCTGCTGAGACCAGCAAGAAACACCAGTTTATCTGCTATGCTAATGCGATGAACTGGCGAGGACAAGGTTTCTAGTAATGGACGTGGAGAACTCCACAGCTAACAGCCGCACAAAGAAGTCGCTCTCAAGGATGATAGGCCTAATTAAGAAAGCAAAATTGGAGAGCGTCTTCTAAAAAAAGGGGGGATCACAATAGAACTGAAGAGGCCGCGATAGATCTAATCTTACAAAATTTAATGGTTGCTCAGCAGCTTCTGAACGAGATTTTTAGGTCTTCTCGGAGAGGGCCGGCCTTCTCAAATTTTGCGTAGCTAATTCTTGTAGTGGCAGTGCAGTGGTAGAAAATATGCTCGACTGTCTGTCTTGTTTTCTAAACGCAATCGGGATTCAGTCTCATCGGAGAGCCCGATTCTGTGTAAGCGCTTTCTGAACTTACAATTACCTGTAGATTTGCTGTTTAGCTATCGCAGTGGATATACCAATGTGGGTGTTTAGACATTGTATATTTTTGTAAACTTCAGTAAAGCGTTCAACGCCCCTAATCATGGCAAAATAATGTCACAATTGTGGATTGGAGGATTACACGGTATAGCATTGAATTCAAGATTCCTTGAGAGGAATAAGTCACATACTGAAATTAAGACAGGTGTACCACAAACAAGAATAGTACGACCACTACTTCACCTACTATATCATATAAATGGTATGGAATTACGTTTTAAAAAATACCACATATAGAATAATAAACTAAGAGAGGAACTTTAATATTCCAATAACCTAATTAGAAGCAGACTTTCTAAAAGCAATATTAAATACATAATACTTACATCATATTGCATTAAAGAAACATACAAGGAAAGAAACATATTAACCGTGCGTAAAATGCTTATTAAGGGGAGGTTTACATATATTTGACTGGAAAAATCGATTTTTGGTTTTTTACATTTTTTGAAAGCTCCAAATATCTAAAATACAGGGTTAAAGCGGTTTTGTAATATTCGCATTATTTAAGCCACTACGGCTTATTAAAAGAGCGGGTGTACCGAACACAAACGGAGCATATTAGATGCAATACCATATTCGACTCGGGGCTAGTTGGGTCGAAATACCATACTTATTGTTTGTTAGTATATGTATAGTTGTCTTTAATGATTGTAAATGTCACTACAGTCGGGGTCACAAATAAACGACAGAGTAGCTATTTATATTACAATAATACGAAACAATTAGATCTGCAATAAAACGCAGATTTGAAGAAACTAATCTAACAATATTTCTTTTACATAAAACACATTTTCCCACGCTTTAGAAAAGCAAGTCAAAACTGTGCCAATTGGAAACTAGAGCAAGATACGGCGGAATATGATGGCAAAGGTAACCGCACTACGGATCATCAGAGTAGCACAAGAAAAGTAGAAGTCGAATGCGATGCCATAAAGAAATTTTCGCACGCTTTCGTATAGGCGACTGAGACAAGACAACTTTTTAAGCAATTTGTGATTTTTAGCCGTACGAAGATGTTACTGTCCATAAGAAAGAAGAAAGACAATGCGTTGGAGATGTACAAAAAAGAATGAGTGGACTTTGAGGAAAGGGCGCTGGTGAACTGACTCACAAAGTTATTGATAATTTAACAGTGGAAGAGTAGCGTACTATGGACTGGCAATTAGACAACATCCAGATTCTGCATAAAAAATGAAGGCAGCAATTTGGGCTACATTTCATTATAAATGTTCAACCGACGCGGATCCACATATTTATTGTCCAAAAGGTGTAGACAGCCTGTATAAGTGGTGCGTTGCAGAAGCCAAGGTTGAGCTTGCTTCATTCAAACATGACCCACTTTTGCAAAAGTCAATATGCTATTAGGCCGATTTATGAAGTTTTTTCTACAGTGATTTATTGCAAAGATGCATTGGAAAAAATTGTCAAAACTGAAACGACTCGTTTAATTCATGTGTGCAGAAACTAGCTCCAAAAGATTTACACTGCGAGTTACAAACAAGTCAATTTGCTACCTACATTGCCGCAAATTTATTCAATGAAGGTTACTTTTCTGTATTACGAATAATGAATGCGTTGGAAATTGTAGTAGGACTTGATGCCAAAAATTTCGTCGTCAATTCTGATCGTCAGCGCATACAACGGGCAGAGCAGGATATGTCCAGCGCTGCAAAACTCACTGTGCTGTCTAAAGGGAAGCAACAAATTTTGAAAATGCAGAAGTATGAAGAAGAAGAAGGATTAATATATGGTGCTGGAATAACTGATGGAATAACTGACTAAGTGTATGGAGAACTATTTGTAAAAGTTTTTGCTGCGAAACTTTGAACGTGTTTTTCTCGAAACATGATTTTTCAAATCTGCGTAAGTTCTAGTTCTTCAAGTGTTCAATATATCGACTTAATTCTTTTGTTTTCTTAATGTAAACAGTTTTTATTGGAGGTTATACCTATATTACACTAAAAATTGCAATATTCCACATTTTTATATGCAGTCATACACACAAAAAAGAAATAGAAAATAATCAAATTAAAGTCCAGGTACCTGCCACATTGTTTGCTTTCGACTTATTTGGTTAAATTTAGGTATAACCTCCAACAAATTTAATATATTTCTAACTTTTCTTTTTATTTTCAATTTCGGATCACTTTTGCGCATGCTAGAGTTTACGCAGTTTGACCGTGTTTTCTGGGCACACTGCTACCTAGATACAAATGGCGAACGTTATAGTGGTCTTGTCATAAAAAAAAATATATTTTTTTAATGTTCAAGTTTTAATGTATTTATTGGCAAAAAGCCGTATTTCGTATATCTTTTTCTTTGTCTGAAAAAAAAGCTCAAAGTTTTTGAACTTTTCCGATATATATATGTAAACCTCCCCTTAAGTGTAATTTTGTAACAATAATTATAAATGATTTGGAACATAAAAGAAAAATCGAAATGTTTTTGAATGATGGTCAAATTCGATTATTTTTAAATTCTAATCGGCGGCATAAGTCAACCACAATCTTGATTTGTCAAACGAATTTAATCTAATTTCTTTTGGTTTTTTTTTTCAAGTTTCAAAAGTGTCTCCCTAAGTCAATTAGTTAAAGATAATATAAATAAAATGAGTAGATTGCACTGCGTCTATCTGCGTCCTCGATTGCAACCACAAATTCATTAACTTTCCATTACACTTCCGTATCCGGACTGTTAATAAAGTATTAATCGAACAAAGTGGTGTTGGTGGTGCAAGATCGAATCTTTGTCCCACTTTCACTCTTAATTCTCTCAGAATTTACCTTGGCGTTCTGTTTCTTTTCTACTTTCGCGTTACAAAAGTTCTAATTACGCATTTGTCTGTTTGCTGCGCGCTAATTGACATTAGGTCCAATATTGACTCGATCGTGGTGTATATATTTTCGACTTCTCCCCGAAAAAATATGGTTTGTTTACGTAGCTAGTAATTTCGTACTTAATTAGTTCCGAAATTCGCTAACTTCAACCAAGAAATAGCAATCTTTGCACTATTTTATATATCAATTGTGTTATAGGTATGAGAGAATTACCCAAAGCAACACTAGCATATTGTTCTCTCCCAAAGACTTTTTTTGGTAAAACTTGGGGAATACAGACGAAAATCATACATGTATTGGTTACATCAACTTGTTCTAAGAGCCCTGATTACCTAAGCGTCTATTTAGATTAGATTAGGATTGGGGTGGCCTATCGACCTGTCTCACCGCGACCTTTTCAGATCTATTGTGATCCCCTTTTTCCTAGAGGACGCTCTCTAATTTTGCCCTCTTAATTAAGCCTATCATCTTTGAGAGCAGCTTCCTTATGTAGCTACTAGCTCTGGGGTTCTCTTCACCCATTACTAGAAACCTTGTCCTCGCCAGGCCTTCACATTGGCACAGCACATGAACTGGTGTTTCTTCCTCCTCTTGGGAGTATCTGCAGGTTGCATCATCTGCCAGGCCTATGTTGTACATATGCCTATTCAGGCTACAGTGACCGGTCAGCAGACCTACAATCATTTTGACAGTCTTCCTGTCTTGATTCAGTAGATCTCTCGTGAATTCAGGTCTCTGCTCCTTTAGGAACTCTTTTGCCTGTCTTTGTCCCGGTGATTTTTGCCATCACTCTCTGGACTAATTATGTATCCATACATTGATGGATTTTTTAATTTGCGATTTGATAGTGCCGAAAGAGGGGTCGGCTCCAACGAATAGCCTTGACGAAGGCTGGGGACCCAGGCTAGGGTTACTTTTCTTTGAGTGCCCACCTCATTTAGGGCGCTTACACAGTCCCAAATCAGCTTAGAGTCCACACTTGTGGAGCTAATCGCTTTAAGTGTGGACTGACTGTCAGAGAAGATAGCGACGCTTTTACCTGGTTCGGTACATCTTTCTATCTCTCGGACACAGTGATGGATTGCAGCAACCTCAGCTTCGAACACAGTCGTGTCTTTGCTGAAGCTTACCGAAAGAGCCTTTTTAGGCTTCTTAGTGTATATTCCCGCTCCAACGCCGTAGTCCGTTTTAGAGCCGTCAGTATACCAGTTTGAGTCCGCTCTTACCGGAGTACCTGTTTCCCAGTCCTTCTTTTCTGGCATTATAACCTGATATTTTCTATCTAGGTTAAATTTCTGAACCATGGCATCACATGGCATTCCTAAAAGGGGTGCCTCCTTGAGTTCGTCTAACAGTTTTTTATAGTCAGCGCCGTGCGATTTACTTATCGGTACTTGACTATGTAAAAGTCTGTGTACTGTGGACCTTGCGGCTCCTTGTATATAAATATGTAGTGGTGGCAGGTTCAGAATTACTTCAATCGCGGTGGTAGGGGCGATGTCAACGCCCCCGTGGCGCACAGGCACGCCAATCTCTGCACGCCACCCAACGCTTTGGCCGTCCGCACCTGCCGCGCCTTCGGCCACCATACTACTGCTCCATACGTTATCATGGGTCTAATTACCCTTGTGTACAACCACAGAGTCATCTTGGGGCTAAGACCCCAATTCTTTCCACACAGCCTCCTACACCTACGTAGGGCGATGGTGGCTTTGCTGGTCAATTTCTGGATGTGTGAATTCCATGTGTCTATAGTTTTTTGGCCAAAATTTGTAGCACGGGCAAAACTGCAGAATGGCCTATTTGTTGAAACTGCAAATCCAATGCGCATGTGCTCAAGTGCTTCGGAGACATAATACATATTGCTCCTCTCCGCTCTAAGTGCTTACAGATTAAGGGTAAGATTCTGTACATAACTGTAGCAGCTGTAAGTTTATCTGTAAATGTGTAAGTATTTATTATACACACTTACAGTCTTACAGATAATTTTACAGACGCTGCAGATATGCATAGACTCACAGCATAAGATTGTCGCACAATTTTAAAGCTGAGAACCTAACAAGGCAACTAGCGTTCATAGAACAGAGGAAAGATCACTAGAAACTCCAAGAGACGTACTAGCATTATGTACAGAATATTAATTAATAGCCATGAGAATGAAGCTTAAAGTAACCAAAATTTGAAAGCCTGCCAAAGTATACAGATGGAGCTAAGATGGAACAAAGGTTGAAATTGGGCTGATACTGGTGATTGCACTTATTCTTGATGTGGATCCTTTTCCTGCAACATGTTTGGGTTGTCACTGGGGGAAAATTCCTTCTGAAATACTTTGGGCTGTGAATTACCTGATATTTCTTATTATTCTCGTTTAAATTTCTATGTAAATAACTATTTAGCATTTCATAACTTTGAGGTTATCTATATAATTGTAAATGACAGTTTAAATTGAAATTTTAATATGTGTAAGTTGGTAGGCACTGTTAGTGAGATCCATTATATAGGATAGCGCGAGATTTGGATGTTGTTTTGATTTTAAATTAGAATGTAATAATCCAAAATAAACTGGATAGTAGTTGATATTTGATTTTAATATTGCAAATATGTGTACTCACCTTGAGTAAAAGTCCCTTATGCTGCTTAATTGTTCTTGATATATTATTATACAATAAATTGTGAATGTTATCCATATTGAACGCTATCTTTATTAATAAAAGCTGGCAATACGTGATTTAAATTTATACGAATATAATATTAAACCAAGTAAAAGTCGTATATTTTACAAATTATTAATTTAGAAGACAAATCACGTACAGCCTCTTTGGCTACCTAGTTACTACTGGTAAAATAATATAAATGTAACTACTCATTGCTTGACAAGGGGGAAAATTACTAATACGCATGACTTATAACTAGAGACCGGATTATATGCAAAGACAAACTGGTATATATGCGCATATATATGCATAGATTTTTGAGAAAACATGCATAAACCTGGGGCATGTATGCAAAAAAATTGCGACAATATGCAAAATTTTTACATAAAATAAATAAGAGCAGAAATTTAAACATTAACTTTATTGCACAAAATTTTTTCACAACATATTTCTAAAACAATTTATAATTAAATGTCTTGCAAAATTGTGTAAAAGAAAGTTTTGTCTTCTATCAGAATACATATGTTTCGAAATAGAAAAGTTTCTTTCAACATCCGCAGATGTAATTGGTGCATTTTTTAACTTTGCAATACATTCTAAACTAAAATTAAAGTCGAAATCGTTTACGTGAGACAGTAAACGATTCCAAAATTTTCATAACTTTCTTCAATTTCAAATACCCCGCATTTTTATTTATCACTTTTTTAAATTTATCGTTTATAGAATTACCTATTGTACTCTTAACCTTCTTACATAGCATATCAAATTCGTCTACTATTTCGACTGATTCCGAGAGCGACATCCCTTGCGTTTCTAGTTTACAAATGAAACTTGAAACAAAACTATAATTTGACTAATATACAAAAGGTTTTGTAGCAATTTTGTTGATGTTACTATCTTTTTACAGTTTTCTAGAGCAATGCAGTCAGCAGTGATTTCAAGAATTACATTTTTTATTCCTTCAAAATTATCGGCGAAAAAAATTGCAACCTCTAACCATGTACCCCATCTCGTAATAATCGGTTCAGGAGGCAACTTAACACCGGGAAGTCACTCCTTATAAAATTGGATTCGTAAAGGTGCTTTTAAAAATACTTTTTAGACATTCGTAATTAAATCATTAATCAAAGAGAATTGATTCGTAATGTCTTCGGCTACACGATTGAACCCATCACCTAAACAAGTGTTAGGAATAATGTTACTATAATTTTTTTTAAATTTTGCGCCGTTTTTATCATGTATGGTGCAGCGTCGGACAACATTAGTAAAATTTTTTCACAAGGTATATTTCCAGGTAAAAAGAAATTTGATAAACCTTCTTGAACGAATTGGGCAATTGTCACATTATTTGTTTTTTGAAGTTCTTTACAATATGGCTTAATCCATAAAGAAATTTTGTTCGCTATACTCATTGTATGTACGCACAGTATTTAAAAACGTAACACAATTACATGCTGTTTGGCTCAAAGATATTCAATGAATGAATAGTTTATTTGGGAATTAATAATAATAAAAACGTATTTACCACATTCCTTCTCCTAGGCGAAATTAAACAAGTGCAGTTCTTGGAAAAAAGTATTAGAGAAACCAATGCAAAAGATTTGTGGTTCTGAGTATTGTCGGTTGTCGATCTACATTAGGAATTACTAGGAATTTTTACTAATAGAAAGGATAAGAAAAAGCTTAAATATGCAATATATGCAACTATTGTAAAAATATGCATAGAAATGCCTAAATATACAATATATGCCATCACTAATGAGCGCTAATTAACTTCAATTAGTGCAATACGTCTACCTATAGACTATAATTAAAGATATGCAAAAAATAAAATATATGCACTTTGCATATAATCCGGTCTCTACTTATGACCATATGAACTTGTTCTTTGGACAAATTTTAATGCATTGTTTCATGGGAACAATGATTTCTTTCATTGTTTCAGCACGCATTTTTGCTTCAGTGTAGGTCATTCGATCGTGATCTATCATACCATTTTATTTGGGATTGTATAAAAAAAATGTGGATGTTAGGCGCAGGTTTTTTTTTAAATCAGTCCGGCAAACACAGGAGACAAAGTACAGCATTAGAGTATTAAGATTTTCTATTAAGAAACACACAATAAATATCTTGTATATATAATTCTTCCACCTATTTATACATAGCCTGTATAATATATTATGTGTAATACTAATCATTTTAGAAAAATCATAATCAGGTCAATTTCATTAGTGAAATATAGTATTCTTGGTTGGTATGCTTAGTGTGATTTAAAATATCATAGCTATATATATTTATATAAAACATATGCTCATCAAGCTTTCATCAAAAGGAATAATCACTAGTTGCTTGACATAAGGTTCCATTTACTCAGCAATTGAAACAATGACCTTTTCCAGTGTAAAATAAATGAGCAAAAAAGGGTCTAATTAAAATACACTCTGTATTTTTAGGTCAAAGTCATCGTGATCGTTTCCATGAATGTACATATAAATTAGTACCTCTGCTTTAATTAAAGCTCTCATCAAGCCGAATGTTTGAATATGTTTTTGCACCGGTGATGACAGGATCAGATACTTTCCCGTAACATTGTAATAAACAAATAAACAAAATGATCACTTGTCAATGTTTACCTGGTGGATTTTTCATATTGTGATTTCCCTGTGGTTACCTTTTGCGCTCCTATCTGTTAGAGGCATTTTATGAGTCAGTAGTAGTAATTTCAACTGTATCCCTGCTGAAAAAAAAGATAGGTAGATCCGCATTCGGAAACAGTTGCTTCAGAATTATGTCGATTCCGATTGTATGTGGTTGCTTTCCGGCTGTTAGTTGCATCTGCTATGAATATTTGTTCCTACGCGTAAATTTTATGCGTATATAATAGGGAAGATATTATAGGAATAACCGAGGTAGCACCATCCGGTCCAAACTATTCCGAGTATCTTTACGATGCAAACCAGAAAGGTCCTCTGCTGATAAATGCTAGGTTAGGTTATGTGCTTGTCACTGTTACAATAATTATTTATGTTTTTGCATTTGAGAATACCATAAATATTTTACAACTATTTTTTCGCAATGAAGTGTCACTAATTGTAAGTGGAACCTTATAGATTGATAATCCATTATTTAACAACTATTTTGTACTGTGGATCTATCAATTCTTCGTTGCAGCAATTTTTATTATGTAAAGTAAATTATGTAAGAAAACCCTTTATTTCTCATAAATTATTATTATTAAAGTAAGCCGCGGCATAATTATAGAAGGAACAAAGCTTTTGATAACGAAGGTTGTTGATGGAAAATCTATTCATACTGCATTAGATCTGTGAATTTCTATCAGTTCATCTCAAGCGTTATTAATATGCAGTTTTAGTCGTTTCTCGATGATTTTCTATATTTAGTTTATTTAGTACTAAATCTTTTCGCATTTTAAATGAAAAAGTTAAAAGACTTTTTCGCACAACAGCTGTCGACCACAAAAATCGTTTAAAACTGATTGCTTGACACCTACGTAAATCTGAATGACAGCACCGAGGGATTTCACAAGGAAGAAAATGTAACGAACTAAGAATAATTGAATTTCAACTTATTTAGTTACGTCAACAAGCAATAAATCGATTCTGAGCAGACGGACAATGATTGCAATATCATATCTTGCTTCGACTTGGAAGGTTGCGTATATAAGTCAATTGACATGCAATTTATTTTATAAGAGTTCTCAGCTTTGTTGATGATCTATTTGCCAAAATATTCTTGGATTTCCAGCATAATAACTAGAATGAGGACGTTGAGTGCAGTTCGCTAGCGATGTTAGTCAGACAAGCATCGATCGAGTATATACAGTAGCGTGGATAAATTGACTAGATTGATTTAGATAAATTATTTTGCTAAACATCAAGTACATTTTCGATACGATTGTAACAGGAATCAAGTATGATATATTTTTCTAAATTATTCGTTGCAAATTGGTTTAGTTGGTAAGTTAATTTATTTTTAAATCTGTGTTAAATGTTTTCTAGAAACTTGATTGGTTTTGCTACGCTTAAGAAATGTTTATTATTAATAATAATAATAATAATAGTATATTTCGTTTATTAATGCAAACAGCGTAAACTTCGTCAATAAATATATTGCTGTGTTTCATAAGAAGAAATTAAGCTATCAACCATATTAGATGTAATTATTATTTCATGTTTGTAAGTCATATAATTTGGATTAATCGTATTAGTCGAGTCTTGAAGTGAATATAATTTATCGTCTGACAACTGTAGATAGCCTGGTATCCTAGGTATCTATTATAATTGAATGAGGTTGTGACTCAATAAGTTTGTTCGCGTCGATGAACTATTTCACTATTATCACTTTAGGAACTTTTGTGTGCAAGTTCTTAAAAGTGATAATAGTGCAAAAGTTTCATCGACGCAAACAAACTTAATGTTATTCGTTGAAAGAAAATGTATGAAAATCTTGTTATGTGTGGTTGTGAGGAAATAGTCTAGAAAAACTGTGTCATTCTCATCGAATATATGATTAAACATATTGGGTGGTATAATCTTGGATCGAAGGGGGAGAAATTACAAATTTGGTGTTTACTAACCTCGGGTTACATGGTCTACATAGAATTACATGTGTTTGCTGTTCCGAGTCTAGTCATACATCCTGAATGTAATGGAGGAGGTCTGTTTCCCTGAATTTTTGTGCTACCGATGTTATTCTCCTGGTCTGGGCTTTTAGATGAATATACGAGCGAATCTGGATTTTCACTACAAGGAATACATTCGAGGTACTCTGGCGTCTGTATGAACCGATAAACGAGGTAGTTGTCAAACAAGCTTCATATGTGTATTGTTTAAATGAATGTATATTTTATTAATATTTTGAGGTATATTATTTCGTATGAGATAAATTCTGAAGCTTTTAAGTTTGCAAACGTGGTTGGTGGTTTTCTATTCTCTTATGATAGCCGGGATATTTTAAAAGTCCTTTTTGATTAAAGAATCTAAATTACACTGGATAATTGATAATACTTGTTTGAATATTCCAGTAACTATACTCACCTTGAGTAAGAGTTCTTATATTTATATGTTTCTGATATAAACTTATTAATAAATTATACATGTTATTATGATTGCACTGTTATTAATGTTGTATTGCGTCTATTCTCATTGTAGGAAGGATCTCTGCAAAGAAAAGACAATCATTAGAAAGTTATTTATTTATTTTCTTTCCTAAGAAACATTAGCGGGAAATCACATAATATATATATATATAATATATTATAATAAAATATATAAGATAGATTTTTTTTTTTAAATAGATAGATTTATTGTCAAATATTACAGTTATCGAATCGTCAATATAAATAAATATAAGAAATAAAAAGATATTATTTTTACATTTACATTTTACACTTTACACAAACATTTCGTCAAGAGAATATATACATCTTTCTAATAGGAATGTTCTAACACTGTACTTAAATTGATTGCAATTTATGATGTCTTCATTTTGAGGCAATGCGTTGAATATTGTTAAACCCAAAATATTACGACTGCTTTTAGTTTTTTTTTTAGTTTTAGTTTTGTTTGGGCATACAAAAATGCGACTTCTAACCATGTACCCCATCGTATTAATACAGGTTCTGGCGACAAAGATATATTTGGGAACATTTCCTTGTATAACTTTATCTAGTTGGTGGTTTCAATAAAATATTTTTAAATGAGTTAATTAATATATTAATATCGGAAAATGCTTCACGAATAAGTTCACCAATGCTATGTATTTCATGCACAACACATGTTAGATGTAACTAGTTTGGAAAACGTTTGTTGATCTCGTGAAACGTCATGTTAAGTACCCACGAAACGTATAAATACATTGCACTCATTTAGTATTATTCTTAGTAGTTTTTTTAGTAAATAAAGCAATCGGCAGTGTCCTTGTAAAAATGCAAAACTGAGGCATTTAATTTCTTCTTTTTTTAAATAAACATTCCTTTTTTGTTAGGAGCATTTTCGTATGTTACAAGTATTATTTTAATACTGATAAGATGTTCGAGTTTCACCGATATGCAACTTCATAGATACAAAAAACGTAAATATTTTTCTTTTTGCTTGCGAATCGAGAGTTAGTTTTAATAACATTCACAATAAATCTGAGTTTTTTTTTGGATTTATTTATCATATAACGCAAAATAAATTGAATCGAATACACAAAAAAAAGTAGATACAGAAAATTGCAAAAGCCTTTTTACTATCTATCTATACATTCGCGCTTTGCGTGCCATCAAGCTTCATTTTTTTATATGAAATCATGAACTGGTCGAAAGGATCGTTTTTTCGTGACGGGAAGAATTTAGTAAATGTTCGAAGTGGCTGCACTCAGCGGAGATCCACCAAATCACAATGATCGTGTATGTGGGGTATACTCGGACAGCATTTAGGTGGGCACAGGTGCGCTCTAGCCCACGGATTTATAACATATTTTTTTTCGTTAATGTTACGATGACCCCCTATCATTAAGACTTTTTGATTGTATATGATTACGCTGCTACATATTTATTATTTACCTCTATATTGATCACACCCTGTATAAAATATCTGAAATGCGTATTTATAAAACTAATCTTATTAATTCTTTTATAGTACCTAATAAATCACACTGAATCGCTCAACCAGGCATCAATAACAACATGCTCACGCGAAACCTACGATTGTTTGTGACGCACTACTATTTCATTATATGAAAATTCAAGTAAAAACAAAAAAAAAATATATAGAAGATTCTATTTTTACAGTAAAATTAATAGTGCACTACTAAAATTACTTTTAAAGTGCACTAAATACCAAAAAAAAAAATGTCAATTTTACGCTTTTAAGTAAATTTTGATAGTAAACACAAATTGTACATGATTTTTCCTGTATTTTCCTTTTGACTTTTTATTACATCTTAAACTTACATGAAAATGCTATGAAATATGTTTTTTTATTTCTCAGAAAAATTTATTGTGGTAAATTCACAACGTTATTACATGTAATATTCCTGATTTACCATGGCAAAATTACTGTAATTTTTTACAGTGTGCTTGTGTAACAATTTTTATAGGGATAATGTTGAGAATGTACTGAATTTGCAAGCCTGGTCATCAAGTTTAGAAGAATCTATATATCCCTAGCTTCCTCTGGGGTGTTTGTGTTGTTTATGTTGAAATACTCGAGCTACAATATAAGTATTACCAGTATAGAAGATAAAATGCGATGCCAACAAAGATGCAAATAAAAACAGTATACAGAAAATTAGTTTTTGATGCTTTAATCCTCAATTTATATAACCCTAATAAAAAAAGGAGATTTAAAAGATAAGAGATAAAATAACCTTCAATACGGCAAGATTTAAAATTTTTACGCTCACGAAGTACACTGCATTCTCGTCTCTTTTTTTTCTTTCTTTCTGAAGCTGGGATTTAAAAATTAATTAATATTCATTCCCGTTCACTGGAATGTAAAATGCCCCCTAAAACCGAGGCAGGCAGGGAAGGGGAACTGGTTAGGGGGCAGCCGAATCTCATCAGCTGAAATAGTATCATTCTTGCGAACCCTTTTGTTCCCTTGGACCGCTTTTATATTCTTAATATGGTTTTGCTCGGTCTGTTTCAGCAAGTAATTCTACTACAGGGGGTCGTGAAGCGGCAAGCGCAACTCATAAACTCTCATCTACTCTTCCACCGTTCGTTTACGACGTTGGACGTCACCCTGACGCCGCAAGATAAGGCAGCGTCGTGATTCGTATTCCGGATCCGCAGAATAGGTAAATCCGTGAATGCATTGCCGTTCAATTCAATTCATTTTTTACGACCATCAGAGTCGTAGGTCGGCCCGTTTAATAACCTGTTATTAATTCGATTCCCGATACTACTAGATGTCGTGTGCATGACACGTAGCCTTAGGCGTAACACTGGCTATAAAGGGAGACTGAAATTTTAATAAAATTCTTCCGAACGCAATAAATGGAATGTCTAGATTGAAATACGTATATGAACGTGCGCCCGCTGTATTGTTTTGAGGGGGAATGATACAAAAGCAACTTTCTGGTTATATAAATTATACGTATTTTCAAATATTCAACGTTTATTAACGTTGTTTTATTTATTCTAACCGTTCTGTTTATCTATGTGGAAACAAAGTATCAGTTATTTGAGTCTGAATATCTGTATTCCTCGGTTGTAATATCAACTACAGTTAAAATAATTAAAATGCACTGTAAGTAGAAATAGTTATTACCGGTAAACCAAAAAACGACAGTCAAATTTATAAAAAAGTTGTACAAAGAGAAAAGTGTAGAAAATATTTGCTACAATTGTAAGTTTTTATTTAAAAACATTGTGAGAAGTACATATAGGGACAGTGCCAATGTGTAGCAATATTTACTATTAAACTGTAGCATTAAGCTTGTAATTCTTACAATTTGTAAGAAATAAATGAATCGACAATCAGCTTGCTTGTATAACATCCTGAAATAAACTGCAATACAATTTTATCATTGATAAATTGATAAAACATGCAATGTAATACTTTTTGCACCAATCTTGGACTCTTATAGCCGAATACCTATGCGATCTGCAAAATCCAGAAAGCCTATTAGCTCAGAAATTGACCCTATAGTTGTTTGTTTCGTCCTACTACTATTAAAAATTTATATCACACACATTTTATCTAAATGTTTGTTTACAAACAGAAAGATAACTATTATAAATAGGATATTTTGAAGCAAATTATATTTGAGAGTTGTGAATGCACACATGTTGAATTTATTAGTAAAATGCGATTAAATTTATTTGTTTATACAATAACTACTAAGTGCAAAAATATAATTACTCCTTGATTTTCTTAAATAGTACTTTTTTTCTTTTAATATACCTATTTGTTTTCTGGTTCGATTATGGCTTCGTTTAACATAAGGCAATAACATAGTGAAAACAGTCCACTTTATTATATAGCTCAATTATATTATAATGTAATAGCAAAGGTTAATTTTTAATTATATTTATACTCATGTAATTATTTAATTGTATTTTCACTTTTATTATTTATTATAAATAAATAAATAAATAACCACTGATTTTTCTCAACAGCAGGCATAAAATCCATTTTATAGTCGCTCTACTTAATATAGATATGAAGTTTACAAAATGTAGCAAATGATAAAATTAAATTAAACAACTTAATATACGTCATAATATAATGAAAGGATATCCCTAAGCCTGGGGAAGCATACAACGGTCTTCCAGGCAGAGGTATTCGCCTTTGCAGCCTGTGCAGAAATGATTGTAAAAGGGCGTATGAGGAGGAAAATTAATATAATGACTGACAGCCAGGCTGTCATCAAGGCAGTCTCAAACCCCGTAACTAGCTCAAAACTAGTTAGAGACCCCTCAATGCACTGGCACGAGACTACACGATGTCTCTGATTTGGGTGCCGAGATATGAGGATATAAAGGACAATGTAATAGCGACGAACAGGCAAGAGGTCTAAAGACACTTCATGGGTACAGAGCCGTATATGGGATTACCAAGGTTTCGCAGAAGGGAGATTGGAATTTGGTTAGATAAAGAAAGTACAAAGAAATGCAGGCCGGACTGAAGGTCAACTCTATACCAAAGCGTTAACAGGGGATGGGGATGCTAGATTCTCTGATAACTTACTCAGACACAGCAAGAAAGAAGCTAAAACAATTACTGAGCTGGTAACTGGACACTGTCCTCTAAAAAAGCATTTATGTAACACAGGTCGAGTAAGCGAACCGTGGTGCAAAAGATGCGAACTACAGGAGGAACGAGTTCATGTAATCTGCACATGTAAAATGAAAGTATCCGGGTAGAAATATTTACCGACAAGATCTATTGGAGCCTTCGAAGGTTCTCGAGTTTCCACTAGGTAAGATACTGGGCTTTCATTCATTCAAGTTAGGGTGGAAACTTGATGCTCCGGTGCACTTGCAGCAAGGTGCTCATTGTAACATCCTATCGATTCCTTATTTCCACTCGTGCAGCTTGGTGTTCTCTATAAAGCCCAGTATCTTGCCCAGTGGAACTTTGAGGAAGGGTTCGCAATAGATATCTCCCGAAGTACTGTCTGCTAAGTACCGTAAGTTCCTCACATGTGCAGATTACATGTAAACTCGTTCCTCCTGTAGTTCGCATCTTCTACACCACGGTTCGCTTACTTGGCGTGGTGTATAGATGCTTTTTCAGGGGACAGTGTCCAGTTACCAACCCAGTAATGGTTTCAACTTCTTTCTTACGCGCCTGAGTAGGTTATCAGAGAAACTACACCCATTCCTATCAGCGTTTTGGTTTTGGTAGTTGCTTTATCTCCAGTCGACGTCTCATTTCTTTGTGCAATTCTTAGTATCCACATACGGGCTCTAGACCCATGAAGTGTCTCTTAGAGCCTCCTTGGCTAGTTCATCGGCTATTACGTTGCCTTTATATCCTCATGTCCCGGCACCCAAATCAGAGACGCGTGTTGTCTCGTGCCAGTGTATTGAGGGATAGTTTGCAGTCCCTAACTAGTTTTGACTAGTACTGGATTCGAGACTGCTTAATGACAGCCTGGCTGTCAGTCATTATATTGATTTTCCTCTCATGTAGCCCCTTTTGCAATCATTTCTGCACAGGCTGCAAGGGCGGATATCTCTGCCTGGAAGACCGTTGTATGTTTCTCAGGCTTATGGATATCCTTTGATTAGGACTGGGTCCACAAATACGGGCCCCTGTGCCCTGGCTGGATTTGGATCCGTCCGTGAACCAGTTGTCATTAGCAGCGATCTCACTGCGTGTCTGGTCTCTGTTTGGTATGGAGATTTTCACCTTTTCAGTGAAGATAATTTCGGGTGCCATGCTGTCCGTGGGCACTTGCAGCAATGGCCCGCCCAGCATCGTGCCCGTAGTATAAGTGTGCCCTTCCACCCTGAAGTTGGGATGCCACAGATTGTTGGCTTTCAGTCAAGGATCGCATTCATTGCCTTCGCTCTCACATAAAGCTCCAGCGGGGGGAGACCCACAATGATCTCCAAAGAGGCGGTCCCTGTGCTGTTAATTGCACCAGTGATACCCAGCAATGCCTGTCTCTGAACAGCGGTTAGCAGTTGTCACTGCGAGAGCACTTCTGATCCTCCTCCACAGGATACTGGCTTTTTATGAGACACCAAGCTGTTCGATTGGAAATAAGAGACTTAATAGGGATGGTACAATTAGCAACTAGCTCAAGTGCCCGGACTTTAGGTGCCTACCCAAATTTAATGAATGAATGAAATGAATGAATACTCATAATAAATATATTTTGCAAACAATAATTACCTAATTAATGTAAAGATTATTTGTCTACAACAACTAAAGTCAAATATACAAACATTTTAAAGTTATGTAAAATGGACAGACCAAACATTAAGAATGCAAGGAATAGCATTCTTAAAATCATGGTTTTAATATTTGTAAAAACCGAAATAAAGTCAGAGATACATGGACTAGACTAAAAGATTATAATGATGATGCATAGATTTTGGATAGGTTAGCAGTGTACCGTAACTTATTCAAGTTTTGCCTTTCTTCATAAAAATCATTTCTGAAATGTTTCACGTTGTTCCGGTGTAATTTATTTTTTCGTTAATTGCGATTTTTGTCTTATTAAAATTAAACTTGTATTGATGTTATAAATATAGCCGATAATTATTGTTTTTAAATATGGATTTACTTTTTCTTTCAATTTCTTGCGTCAGTTTTTTTTGAACTTGTTAATTTGAATTCCCGATGCATTTTTTTTTTAAATTATTATTTTTTTTGGGTAACGGCATTATAATTTAATCATCCTTGAGAAGGCTACTATGTCTACCATGAGGTGGACATAATATTGTTATTTCTATGGACTTTAATGTCATAATTTAAATTTACATTATTTTCTAACTCTAACGAAAATTGTTTTTATGATAATAGCTATTAAATTGTTATACGTGTAAAGTACATCTATACTTATACTGCGAAGGTAAATTGAGTAACTAATCATCTATATATCACAAAAATTAAGCTTAAGGTTCAAATAAGGTGAAATAGTTTCCTCAAGGCTCACAAGTACAAATTTTGAAATCAAACTTGATATTGATGATCCTAGTGCCCAATCTGTTGAAAAAGTTCCTTTTCGCATTGAAAATTATTATGTAATTTTATCACTTTTTATTTACTTCAGGAAAGAGTCAGCACAAAAACTTTGCTAGCCCTTTTTACAAACTGCTAGATTTTAGCAACAAAATTTATCAGCTTGCGTTCTGATTAAGTTTGTTTTTAACTTTTAATTGAAGATACCTATAGTATTGGCGTATTTGAGAATATTACAATAATAATAAACAAGAAATATGTACTGCATAGGAAATGCAAAATCCTAACAATTATATTTTATTTTGTAACAGGTACTTGCATTATATGTACTAAACTTAAATTAAATAAAAATATATTTACCGCAAACTACTATACAAACGTTAGATATTTATTTATTTTGAATAAAAATTTCAATATTTCATATTCTTGTTTCCCAAACTACAGTATTTGTTTGCTTTATATTAATTACTGTTATTATGGTAAAACACGTTATGATAATAATATTTGCTGCTTCAAAAAATATTAGAAGCGATGAAATATTAGAAACAACGGCCAGTATATTAAAGGATGCAGTGTACCGGGTGGTCGATTTATCCACAAAGTGTATCATAATGTACTGCAACACTTGAAAATATGGAGCAAAGGATAATGCATTCATGCTCAGAAATTACGGAAAAATTTGTTATTAAACGTCCATGATTCGTTTAGTAGAAAAATTCGGAAGTGATTGAGGTTGATGGTCAACATTTTGAACATTTACTTGAATAAGTATTTACATTATTATTATTGCTCAATAACATTAATTAATTTTAAAAACACAAAATCCATCATTTGTTACATTTTGTAAAACTCATATTTATATTAAGTAGGTCGACTATATAATGGATTTTACACCTGCTGCTGAGAACAGTTCATGTACAGTGAAAATTACCCTATATTAGAGTATTTTTGCCCAGTAAATTAAAATTCTTGCAGTTTCACATCATAGTTCGATGTATTTTTTTACCAAGTGAGTGATAGTTACTACTTCTTTCAAAGTGTACGCCTCTTTAACCGAAAGCTTGCAGCGAAGCTTTTTATTTATAAACATTGCTATTACAGTAAGACATATAGCAGTTCATACAAAGTGACGTTCTTTTCTACGTTGAATTTGAAAATGGAATAACATATAGAGGGTTCCATTTAAAATAACGGAGTAAGTGTACGTTGTCTGTTTCTGGAACACTTTCTATAGTCGGAAATATTTTTCGGTCATGCACCATTAAATTCTAAAGAAAAAATTATACAAAAGACATTTTCCTGAGGTCAAAATAGAATTGTAATCAAAGATTCAGTCTTCGGTAAGACATTGCACATGAATAGAATATAATATTTCGGAAATAAGGATTTTGTCGGAATAATGTTTTCAGCATTAAATTCTTCGTGAAAATAGGTAATCCTTGGCGCCCAATAGAACGTAATATCCGCAATACGTTTTTTTAATGTATTACCTTTCTCACTCAAACTGTTCTAGCGCTTATAAACTGTTCAGATACTGTTGCTGCAGTCTCCCTACGCTCGGTGACATTATGATATTGCTTTGGTAATTGCCTCAACCTATATTTCAGCTTGATTACCTCTTTCAACAGATCCACAGGCGTAAGTGTAAAATCGCCCATTGTAGATACACGTTCAGGATATAACTCTAAATATGCCGAAACGGTGAACACGAATATGCACAGATATCAGATGCTCCTGTGTTTGTTTTGTACAGCGTATACACCTCGAAACGACCGCAAAATGGATATTGCGCTTAAAATATATTTGTTTAACGGTATGTTAACTGTGGGAAGCGGCGTTAGGCTTTAGGATTTATTACGGAAACTGTTGCGTATAACAAAAGCGACCATTGTGGTTCATATGCTGATAGGAATAAAACACATACCTTATGAGTATGCATACACATATATCATTTAGAAATAGCAAGTAGAATAAAATTTCTGACTGTTTTAAATAAACATACGTTAAATTTACAACAGTTAGTGCAGGAACCGTGAGAATTCCTAAAAAACCACCAAATATGATATATTTTGTTTCCTAAAGTAATGACCGTTCCGAATTGTTTAAACATTGTAATAACCATTGTAATGCACGAAGGAGCTTAATTTAATTAGTGACGAATTTAATAGTGATCAATAAGAATAAGGTTAGAAGTATCTGGTTGTAATGCAGTTTACCATTTATAGTCTGTCCATAGATATAACAATTTGACTAAAAGGGCGGTATTAGGAGAAGTTGGACTTTTCTTAGGTAGAGAATAATTATGTTTCATTTAATAGAATCCACTGTTTACAACTTAAATTGCATTATTCTAAAGAAAGCAATTAAATTTTAACAGATAATATATATACATATAATCCATGGTTCTTGACTCTGTGTGAGCAAACAGTAATAGGGATATAAAAGTAAATGGTCCAATTTCTCACAAATTATTTTATTGACGACAACCGGTTTCATCCAATCCTGGACATCCTTCTTGTTGAAGACCCAACAAGAAATTAACATGGTACAGTTTAGACTGAAGTTATACCAAATAAAGTGGTTAAAATTGTGTAAAATTGTGTTCATAATAACCCCTTCTGCAAACATAGCAAATCTAAGCTAGATATGTTGACGATATTTTAGTGGTCTGGTCTGGTTACCACCTACAATTACAAGATTTTCTTTATTATATCAATTCATTACATAATACCATAAAATTCACTTTAGAAATAGAAATACGTAATCGAATTAACTTTCTGGTATCCACACCTCCATGGAGAACAAATTACTACTTGAAATATACCGCAAACCTACACATTGTGGTGTTGTAATTAAAATGAACAGTCGAACCATGCTACTAATCAGAAATACACAGCCTTTAATAATTATTTACACAGGTTGGTAAATCTAAATCTAACAAAAAGTCCTTTAATAAAGAGGTAAATATACTTAAACAAATTTCTTTAATGAATCATTTTAATCCAAACATCATAGAAAAACCACTACAAAAAGTTATAAATAAAACTAGAGAGATTTATCTTAGCTTATCTTGACTCTACAGGAAGTCTGTCAGTCAATAAAAGATCGGTATAAAATTGCAAATATTTTAAAACCTTATTTGAATGTCTCCTTCAGGACCTTACACGCCCTTTGAGACCAACTGTTACCTAAATTTCCGGCACCGAAAGTGACGGTCGAGTACCGTGAAAAATCGCGAGGTAAGAACTCAAAATAACAAGACAAAAGGTGATGCACTTCCGCTTTACAAACCTTCAAATAAGTGGGTTGAGATTCGGCAATCACGCAGGGTGCCAGCCGGCTCGTCGGCGAGGGAGTGGGTTGATAGAAACACAAACCAAGATGGATAATAATTTTGGCGCCATCTGCTTAGATTACTTACCCTGTCATGCCCCTAGATAAGCAGGAATCCAAGGTGATAAATAAAATCGAGGGTAAAGCGGGTTGCAAATATTTACACATAAAGAAATAAAAGAATAAGTTTACTGACAAAGCAAATATAATTTTAATGCAAAATCTTGACATATAAAAAAATAAATGTTATTGCCAGAATGACAAATAAAAAGAAATAAAACTCAAAAAGAGCAATGTTGTTGTCGATTTGACATTAAATACGGCAAAACAATTAAAAATGACAGATTGTCCTAAGATAGGACACAAATGCCGAACGCTATGGCCAACGCGAACCGCTCACATAGATTTGTACAAACAAAATTAAATTATAAATTGATTGAAATGTTACGGTTACAAAAACTCAAAAATAAAATTAAATATTTACATGGTGAAAAGGTGAATAAACACTCTGTATATGCCAAGCCGATATTCAATCGGACGGAGATTGACAAGTAAATAAAAAAATTAAATAAATATCCGAATTGAAGTTAAACTATTTTACAAAATTAGCGTTAAGTAGCACCCTCCGATTCTAGGCACAACACATAAAATTTACTTTAATACGTTAAATACAAAAAAAACTAAATGATCGGGGGTGGATTCCTATTATATTCGTAGAAAGGTTACAAATAAAAAAAGGAAAGAGAACGTGCACTTAGCTTTTCCCCTCGATTAGCTGTTAGTGGGGCATAGAGACCCCCTCTTATTCGGATAGACAGATCGTAGCCTCTGGGCTGACTCGGCATTAACCGAAAACCAGGTGGTCCGGGTAAATTCAAGGAATGTAGGGTTCTCCGTAGGACTTAAGAAGTCGTAGAAGTCCTCAGCCGCACGTGGGTGTTCAAATTCTCACATAAAACGAAGGTAAAATTCCAGAATTCAAAATAAGGGGTGTTATAAAGACCTCTAAAAACACTGAAACCTCAAAATTAGTGATTTACAAGAAAAGACAAGATCTGCTTACCGTTAAATAACGAGGTTTTACAACGAAGAGAAGAAAGAAACAGATATAGCGTTGGGACGCGTGGGTTCTCAAATTATATCTCGGTTTATCGAAGTCATCTGCCGTGATATTCACGAAAATTTCACACCAAACACCAGCGAAGATACGGCCAATGAATATTTCAAGCAATCTTCCAATAAAATCCACAGATGTGTGAAAATATCCAAAATTTCCAAAATAGGAAGGTGTACTCGTAAGAACGCGTCTAAAAATACCCACCAGAATGGCCAGCAAGCCGGAAGAGAGAATACGTCACACAACCAATCAGAAGACAGATAGATAAAATAAGAATACAGCCCTCTAACGTCGAAAAGATGTAAACACAGAGAACACAGATCTAAATAGACGATCAATCAGACAAATCGAACAGATCTATTGATGCGTGGGAATCGATAATGCCGGCATATGCAAAACGAACAGATCTTAACCTACCTAGAAATGAAAACGTCAACTGTCAAAACATGGGAATTGAAGGAATTTACTAAAATTGAAAGAAATTAAACGAAAATCTAAGACCGTATTAAGTATAAGGAACTATCTGTAAGTAAATGAGACTAAAAGATACAAATTCTAGCTAGACCGCACTAACATGGGAAAGAAAACACAATTTGCAAGCCAAAAAATTAGACGATAATGTTTACGTTGTAAAAATACAAGACGTAGGAGCATCTCTGAACGTAGAGTATGGAAATAGAAGAAAATAGGGTTACAAAAGCTTGTCTAAAAGACTAGGGGAGAACTAAATCGAGGTAAGCGAAGCAAAAAAACCATAACACAACTGATCAATAATAAAGACCATATAGATCCTTTATATAAGAGAGGTGAGTACTAACTTACGTGTGATGACTGCCCAATGAATTATGTAGACAGAACATTTAGGAACTTTGGAACCTGTATAAAAGGACATGTCAGGTGCTCCAGGCCGGGAATGACGGGGGAGTCCTTGTTTGGTAAGCACCTTAAGGACAATAAACATACTTTCGATACATAAAATGGCTTTCAAATCTTGCATACCGGTAAAGCTGGAATCTTTCTAAACAATCTAGAAGCTCTAGAAACTGTAAGACATGAAATTGAGAAAAAAGAATTTTCTCTAAATGCACAGATTAATTTTGATCAGAATACAACTTTCAAAACTTTACTAGAAAGTTGACAGGCAGTCGGTTCGCATATTAGTTATACAATTTGCTTTCTTTGCTATTATTTTACTTATTTAATTTTGACTTTTGACATGTAGCTGGATTCTTCTCGAAATTTCCCCCAGTATAACTTTCAATTCAAATAAATTTCTAGATCATTTATCGTGCTGCATCCGTCGATTAAAAATACAGTGTCTTCTCTATTTAATTTATTTTAAAGTGTAGTTTGCTATGTGTGTTATTACGTCTTATACAATTTTATTTAATTTTACAATTCTATTTTTATTACTTTACATGGCTAAATTTTAAACTGTTTCATAATTGTAAGTATTAAAACTTTTAACCTTTTTACGCATATTTTTCTATTTTATTTATTTATTAACTTGTACAATAATTTACACAATTTTAACCACTTTATTTAGTGTAACTTCAGTGTGAATTGTATCATGTTAATTTCTTGTTGGGTCTTCAGCTGACCTGAGGATGTCCGTGATTGGATGAAACCGGTTGTCGTCAATAAAGGAATTTGTGAGAAATTGGACCATTTACTTTAATTTCCCTCTTAGATCATATCTACTTGTAATTGTATTAAAGAATGTTCTATAATGATATTTTAAATTTTAACACCCCTTTCGTTCAATTAACTAATTTATACAAATACACATATATAACAAGGTAATAAATAAGGAAATATAGTTGAAATACAGTTGTCACAAAGTGTAGATGTTCATATGTGTGAAACAAAAACATGTGGAGACCGTGGATTGCTGATGAACATTCAAGAACGATGTATTCGCGGGTAGTCATATAAAATTGTTATAAAAAATAATGCATTTAAAAATAGGGAAAATATACTATAGAAAATCGTGTATTCACTTAAAGCAAAAGTGAAAAAGGTTTAATATTCATTTCGAAGTCGTTTTCAATGTATTAAAACCAATTCCTTCTTATTAACTCATGACTATCGGCACATTTTTTCTTCCACACATAGGCATTTTTGTGAAAAAAAACATACATCGGAACAAATCTTATCTACCCCAAGGAAAGATTGATAGACAAATATACAGCGGTTTTTAGTTACCCCATTCACAGCAAAAGGTGACAGCGGCGTCCTAATGGTCCTGCCAGCATCTACAGCTTTTATCTGACGGAATTTGCGGTCCTTCATGGAACAAGATATACGACACGCAATTTCGCCCGTAACAACTTAAGAACCGCTAAGCCGAACTTTTGTAACCTCGAGCGACAGCATACTAACAACGCAATAAATATTTGAACCCTTCTTAGTAATAAATAATCCGACAAAAAAAGTGTCTGAACTGACACTATTATGTACCTATTATAATTTTCTAAGAATCCTATTCGATTTATAGTATAAATAACAAAATATGTACTGGAAAGTCTGTAGAAAAAAGTTATATAACATCCATTAAAGGTAGTCTTTAATTATACAGTGCATTCCAACTGAAGCGAGCCACTTCAAATAACTCTTTACCTGCCAAAATTGCAATGACAGGTTCGTTGTTCATACCACACATGTACCAATTATTTCTTGATGAATCGTAATTTTATACCATATATCTTCTTTTTTCCGCCCTTTACATAAGCATGGAATTCCAAAAATGGTGTAATTTTTAACCTCCTTCAAGAAAATGAGGTTAAAATATAATGTATTGTATGTTTGTCCAAGAATTTTTCAGAAACTACGGATCGGATTGAAATAATTATTTTTTTTTATCGACTTAGGTATGTTTTAACTTAGGGATCAGTAAAAAATTAATCAAAATCGGTTCAGTAGTTTAAAAGATATGGATCAAAATGTTAAAAGAAGTCGGTTTGTATTTATAACTTTTGTGACATAGACTTGTTAATGACATGTTTTCCCTGCAGTTTAAATGAATGAAAAAAAAGAACACACAAGAAACGATTTTTTGAAAATTTAATTCAAAAAGAAAAAACATGGTTATTATTTAGAGCCACAAACCGAATTAGTATGGACCTCTGTCTAGAAACACTCGTTTTGCATTACTTCAAGTCTGTCTTTTCCCGTAGTTCTTGGTGGTAATTATTACTTTTATATTCTTGAAATCCATTTTGTGTCCGGTGTCGTGCATGTGTTCTGCCACCGCTGATTGCTAGGTCCTTCTTAATCTTGCGTCCCTCTCGTGTTCTTTTATTCTTATGTCGATGGCTCTTCCTGTTTTGTCCGACGTAGCACTGTCCGCATTGGCATATTATCTTGTAGATACCTTCTGTGCGCCCCTTGGGTATCTTATCCTTTGCGGTCGGTAGATACTGCTGGATCGACGTTGCAGTCCCGAAGCGTACTTGTACGTTACGTTTCTTCAAAATTCGACCAACTTTTTCGGTGATTCTTGCTATGTAAGGTAAACACGCCATCCCTCTTCGTGGTTCTGTAGTTGTCTCCAGTGTCGTCTTCTTCTTAGTGGCTCTCCTTATGTCGATGTCAGTGTAACCATTCTTCTTTATTGCTTTCTCCAAATGTATCTTTTCACTGGTAAGATGTTGTTCGTCACTGATGGTTTCGCTCTGGATAGCAATGTTTGTATTAATGTCTTCTTCTGCATCGGATGATGGTGAGATCTTGCATGCAGATATAATCGGTGTGCGTCTTCTTTCTAAATACTGCGTGCTGTAGCATTCCTCTTTTGTTTTTCTAACCACAACATCCAGGAAAGGGAGATTTCCATTTTGTTCTTTTCCATGGTAAACTTGATGGCTGGGTGCTGTGAGTTTATGTGTTCCAAGAACTGTTGTAGTTTTTCTTCTCCGTGTTGCCATATTACAAAAGTATCGTCGACATATCGCAGCCAACACTTGGGTTCATATCGCTGGAACTTAGGGCTTCTTCTTCAAATGCTTCCATAAACAAGTTGGCTATTACTGGTGATAAAGGGCTTCCCATTGCTGTTCCGTTCTTCTGCTCGTAGTATTTTCCTTCATACAAAAAGTATGTCGTGGATAAGCACAGTTTCACTAATTCAATGTTGTCTTCTTGTAGTCCAAGTTCTGGGAGTAAGGCCAGTGCGTCCTCCGTGGGTATGTTAGTGAATAGCGATATAATGTCGAAACTTACTAAAATGTCTGGTTCAATCTTTAGCGTAGACAGAATATCCACGAAATGTTTCGAATTCTTCACATACGTTGCAGTTTGTCCGGTATATGGCTTTAGTAAGTTAGCTAAATATTTCGACAGATCGTAGATCGGTGATCCAATGTTGCTTACAATCGGTCTTAATGACACTCCTTCTTTATGTATTTTTGGTATTCCATACAGCCTGGGTGGTCTATTGGCTCTTGGTAGCAATCTGTTCTGCATCTCTTTAGGTATCGATGAAATCTTTATGCTCTCCCTTACTGTTTTTGTGATCTTCTCCGTTGGATCTTTTCTTATTTCCTTGTAGGTGTTCTCCTCAAGTAGTTCATTCATCTTTTTCCGGTAATCTTCTTTATTTAGTAGTACTGTTGCATTCGCTTTGTCCCCTTTGAGGATAACGATGTCTTCTTCAGCTTTTAAATTTGTAAGTGCTGCCTCTTCTTCCCTGGATAGGTTGCGTTTCGGTGGTTTTGCTTTCTTCAATGCTCTGCTTACTTCTTGTCGCACTTCTTCTGCTTCGATGTTCGGACTTCCTTTGATCGCTGCTTTTACCTCCGTGATGATTTCTTCTGTTGGTACTCTTTTGGGTGCAATGACGTGGTTCATCCCTAAGGCAAGTACTTTTGTTTCGTCTGCAGATAGTAGCTTCGTTGATACATTAATCACAACGTTCTTCAGTGTACCAGGTTGCTCCTTGATCTTCTTTCCTTCCATCCTTGCAAACTTCTTCACTTGTGTTGTTCTGGATTTCTCGAACTTAGTTTCTGCTGCTTCCCAGGTTATGCGGTCGATAAGGTCCCAATCTTCTTTTGGCATTTTGTTGGCTAATGCAAATGTAGCTCCATGATCATCTTGGAAATCAGATGTAGCTCCGTATACACTCGATGTACTCGTTCTCGTAGTAAGGCTTCCGCCGTTCTTCTTAAGATTTTCTTTGCGGCATCCGTTGTTATGTGATGTTTCAACTTTAAGTTAGGTGTAATCTTCTTGTCTCGGCATCGACGTAGAAATGCCAAAGTTGACAATAACTTGTTTTTCTTGGTGCGTAGAGAATCTAGTCGTCTAGTAGATAAGCACAATTCCTCCCCGTACAGGCTTGTGATAACACTGCGTAGGCTTTCACGACCGGTGTAACTATAACTAACAGCTTCTTGCGGGTTTCGCCGTGTGTCAAAACTTTCGCTCGACGTTTCGCTGTTCATACTGACAGCTTCTTCAGGGTAACTGAACTGATTCTCCATGGTCCGACATTCTTCTTATATACGCCCCTCGTGCATCCAACCGTGTAGTTTCCGTTCCAACTTAATAATAATTTTTAATAATTTGACTTCTATCCAAAAAAAAACTTTTCTTTTCTTTTGACTCTACCGGTGACCATATTTATCGAGATGGATTTCCCCTGAAGTTAATAAATAAGTTGTATTGTCACTGTAGTTAAAATTTATACCATACATTGCCGTGTACACAAAATTAATCGAATATTAACGTAAAACCTCGTTATATATTTTACCTCTTCTACGAATTACTTACATCACCTTAAAAATCAGACATCAATGCCACACATCACATGGTAAACAATTTTCTTGACAACGACCGTTAAAGGTTCGTACTTAACGACCTTATAGTGTAAAATGAGACAACATGCGACCAAATCATTTTCAAAGACTTTTTGGAATTCCATATTCCATTTTATCTAGATAGTTGCAAATTCGAAAAACTCGTTTTGTTTTGCACAGCTACGTACTAAGGAACAAAACTTTTACACCATTTATTTATTATGAAAATAAAAAAGAACATGTATTTCTTATATATTTTATCTTAGGTGGCCAGATTCCATACACAAACTCATATCTTCGCTATTAAATAATAGTAATAAAATTTAAAAAAGCAAATCACCCTGTCGTTAAGATTTACTCAGCCGTCACCTTAGAACAATTTGGCATCTCATCAACACGTACCGGAAATAATCGTTCAAGCATCGTAAAATGGCAACGTGAGTCCCAAGCGAGATTTATGCAAATCCGCCCTTAATCTTCTACCAAAGTCCCCCGTTTAAATTGTTGATAATGGCTAGCTATAAAGCTAACAGAAGTTTTTCGTCGCTATGGATTTTCCCGAAGAGAAATTAGAATGGCTGGGTGAAATACAAGAAGTTTGAATTATGTTACGTATTTGACTATAGAAATAGAACTTCGGTGAAGCCCGCAAATAGAAATGTTGGGCAAATTGGAAATTGCTATTGACGTTTAGAAATACTTGCATTCGACCTCAGACGAAGGAAGTTTAGTTGCTCTACTTTGCTTTATTAATTTTCACTTTTTTACCTATTTAGAAAATATAGCATTTTTTACTAAAATTTGACCCTAATTAAATTCGGGTTTCAAGTTTGTTTATCACTTGCTGCTTTCACAAAACGTTAAGTTTTTCTTACTTTCCTAATATTCATGTTATACCAGGTGTTTTCGACTTTTAAATAATTTATTGATTATATTCTACTTTTGTAAAAATTTAATTATCACATATATATGTGGCTGAGGTTATATGTTCCGTTTTCCTCTTTTGTTGACGTTGTGTATTTTTTTATATAGCATATTTTCTTGAATATTCTTTTACAATAGTTATTTTTGATATGAATATCATTTTTAATACGTAACAGAATATGCAAAATAAAAATAATAAAAAAGAAAAACAATTTTAGAACAATTATGTCAGTTGGCCCGGCGCTTCCACCAAACGTCACGTGCAATAGACATATGAGGAATGAACACAGGGAAAAGCTTTCGCTTGGTACCGTATCGTGTAAAATATATGTATCTATAAGATTAAACAAAGGTGTGGATCCATTCGATTGATTTTTAGACCTTTAATTTAATGTAATGCAAATCGGATATCGATGAGTATATTTATATCCGAATTAAAGCGGGAAATGATTTAATTTTTCTATTTTAAGTAAAACACTTTATGTATTTGTTACGACTTTCAATAGAATCCTGCTTCAAGAGTACAGAATTAAAGTTTAGAGACCCTATGTTAACAATGGTAAAGATATTTACTTATTTTTTTTTAATTCATGTATTTGTTTAGTTATTCATGGAATTAAAATTCAATATTTGACTTACAGTGGAATTCTGCGCATCTATAAAATCTGTAAGATCATATAAAAGACTATAAGCACAGTATGGATACCTACAGACTTGCATATAACCTTATAAGCATATAAATATGCACAGAATTATGTAAATATTATAGAAAAATTTGTTTCTAAGAAAAAAAATCTCTAGCATTATAATATTACCAAGAAAAATTTTAATATCTCTTAGGAAAAACTTTAAATTTCTTTCAATTTGGAAAGTTTAAGTCATAAATATAGTAATTTTCAAGTGATAAGGAAATAAGTAAAGCACGCCTGCGTTAACTTAGAATGTTCTGATTCAAATCAGACGAAGGCAGAAATGACATGGTGTTCGGCCACACGTGGTTCTGTTTTCTTGTTATCTCAGAATCATTATACTGATTATTAGTAGATGGTATTAATTCATATTAGAAAATCTGTTGTTCTTTTAAAGCTTTAAGTCTGTTACGCAGTCTGCTACGATTTAAACATGGAATATCCGAAACAACTTCCATGCACGTTGGAATTAGTTCAGTATTATTTGTTAAAAACTCACTCACGCAGTAAAAAAAAATGATAATCCCCCCTACCGGCTAACTTTTGTGTTATATAACATGGCTTGTTAACTCATAACATAACATTTTCAATTGACATGTTTCGTATACATATTTGTTGTAAGTGATACCGGCTAAATAGCATGCTAAATTGTTACAATCGAATTTATTTTGTCTGAACCTGACTGCAATGAATATAGTTTCAGAAAGCTATAGAAAAAGATAAACTCTTTCAGAAGTCCAAAGGATAGACAAAAAACAGAGGGACGCATTGCATCATATGACATTTTTCATGACATTTTGTTTACATGTTACGAATCGTATTACAGATTAGCGTAACAGGCGCGAAACTTCTTAAGTTTTAGACAGTACGAAATTTCATCGATAACATGACATATGTCATATTTTGTTATATAACGGATGACATTCGTGTTGCCGGTAAGGGAGAATATTATTGATAAATTTAAATAATAACAAAATATCATTAAACCCCATGCTCCACTTAGAGGTATCACCTACTCTAATTGTGTCATTGTTTCTAACATGTGATTAGTCCCTATTCGAATTAACTAGTACCTAATTACTATTGCGAAACTAGTGATGGTGGTATTGATAATCCCCCCTACCGGCTAAGTAACATAACATGAATGTCATCCGTTATACAACAAAATATGACATACGTCATGTTAACACAAAAGTTAGCCGGTAGGGGGAGTATTGTGCCCGTGGAGCGACTTTATAGATCTCTCAGTATTCACCTACACTGAAAGAAACTAAAAAGGTTATTTCGACATGTATTAGCATGCATTTAGTTAACTAAAAATTAGTTTAAGTGAAGCTAACCTTTTCTTTCAGTGTATGAGCAAGAGAAACCACGAAAACCTTGCTCTGAGAGCAAATATTAGTCCGTATTAATGTGAAAAAATAAATTCAGATTCTTAATCTAACTGGAAGATGATATCGCCTCTTCGCGCATCCATACAATTTGCAAAGTAGTCCAGTCTCAATAGTCTTGCGGTTTCCAGTTAGCACCTTCGTGCCCTCTGAGTCAGAAACCGTTTCTCCCATCCTTCTGAGCCAACAATTTCTCACCACCGTGGCATAAGGAGCTCAAAAGCTCTCATTCCCACTAACAAAGCTAGATCTTAAATGGCGATTCCCATTGAGGAAATATTTTTCCTAGGGTAAACGAACGCCATTTAAAATGAAAACTCGTAAGCGGTTCTAACCTTCAAATTTAAACAGCTTTAAAATATAAAAATTTGTTGTTTTATCGTGTGAACGTTCTGCGAATATTGAACCTTAATGACTTAGGTAATAAAGACAAAAATTAAAAACCGTGACTAAAAGGCACACTTAAGGGGACTACTACACATCTTAATCCATATGGGAAAATCGCCATTACGTATTGCTGTGTACTGATTGAAATAAATGAAAAATGCAAAATGCAAAAGAAAAAATATTAGCTAGCTCAACGGAAAAGATTTTAAGGAACGCAAAAGAAAGAAATTGTAAACAAATGAAATCTGACTTTCTTACATACAATACACGAAAAATTGAAAAGGTTTTAAAATAAATAAAAGAACAGAATTTTTAACCCAATGACGCTAACAAACAATCAATTTATTACAACAAAACGGGTTAAATTACAATGGTGCAGAAAAAAAATTTGAACTGAAGGTTCTGGCCTAAAATAAAAACTGCACTTGACTCTAAATTAAAATAGGACAATGCTATTTCCTATGCAAAGCAAAAAGAAAAGATTTTATTTGTTCAGGAAGACTATTCAATCTCTTTAAACATCTATCCACGTGGTTTCACAAATTAAAATAATGTAAGCGTGGACAAATGCAAGATATTTACAAAAAATTAAAAAGCTAAATGAAAGAACAATGGTTCTACTCACCCAAACGAAGTGATAGAAAAATAAATATGATGCAGCAAAATAAATTAACAGAAAAATTAACTCTTAAAAAAATAAACGAGAGAAAAAACTAAAATAAATCTTCCTAAACGAAAAATAATAATTGATCTTATATCTATAAAGTGCACACTTTAATACATTAACAATTATTACGATAAAAATTCCTTGATTGACTACAATATTTACAGGAGAAATGTTAAGTTTTCTATATCAAAATGGATTACAAAATGGCAACAATGATTTAAAAATACGTCTACTCACGTTAATAGTCGAACAAGGAAAATCCTTAACAAAATTCTACAATTGTTTTTCTTACAAAAATCCCTCTCTCAAAATCGTACAACGCAGACATTACAACAACAATATTAAATAGAATACGCATAAAATCAGCACAAGCAAGCAATAGACATTTGAATGAATGGATTAATTAAAAAATCGTAACACTGTATAATTAAAATCATACAACATAAACTCTTAAACTAAAATTATACAAAACAACCAAAATATGCAACTTAAAATACATTCAACGATAAGTGGGTTGTATAAACCACAGCAGTATGTCCCTTTTTCTCAGAAACGCCGTGTCTGATCTCAATGAATTTTTTTACACATGTTATCTAGTATTGTCTCAACAGTTTAAGTGAAGCATTTCATAAAATTTCTAAAGACGTTTTTTTATGAGTTTTACAAAATCGATATTTTCTTCGCTCATTTTTTTAAATTTTCGATATTTTTTTTGTTTAAAGAACAGAAGTTTATTTTAAAAAACATTTCATTCAGTATATTCTCTATCTAATTCTACATTTAGAAAAAAATATATATCGCGATACTTTGAACAGGTTGCGAGAAAACAGGACAAGTATATGAAAAAGCACAAGCGAAGAAAATATCGATTTTGTAAAAAAAAGGTCTTTAAAAATTTTATGAAATCTTTCACTTAAACTGTTGGGACAATACTAGACAACGTGTGTAAAAAAATCAATGAGATCAGATACGGCGTTTCTGAGAAATAGGGGCATACGTAATGGCGGTTTTCCCATATGGATAAAGATATGTAGTAACCCCCTTAAAAAAATGCACAATCTACTACCGCTTTAAAATTAATTCCCCATCTTCCTCCGATTTAATTAGAATAATATCGTACATCGCTATAATTATGACGACAAGATAATCATTATTCCTTTTTTTTACTTCTCACTCCCTGAGAATTAAGTAAATCTATCCCGAACGCTGACAGGTAGATCTCGCGAAGACAGAAGCAAATAATAAATCAGTCTTCCTTGAGCAATAAGCGGTTGCCAGACGTTTACATTGCCTCTTGAAAGCCCTCCATTCGTCACCGGCGCTTATTAAACCTCAGTACCTCAGCTAATCCTATAATGTTTTTCTTCCAGGTACCCCAGGTGGTTTTTCTACAAACTTCACCTAAGCTTGAAGCGCAACCACTCAACGAATACGTCAGCAACGGTCGCCGTAGTTGCATACAGGAATCTGTCTGCATTTCTGCCCGTCAGATCAGTGATTCGATTAAAGTAAGTGGTAATAAAGAACCGAGAGGACTCCCATCCTACATACATTTATTTTATTGGATCGACGGAGGAAATTAGGGTTTTAAATTAAATCGGTTCAATTCTATTTTAATTTTACGTTGGTATATAGAGGAAAGGTAGGTAATGTAGTTCTTCTTTCTCAAATCGCGTAACGCTGGAAAGATTCACGGTGGCAGCTGTGACATCTACGTTCCCCCGAGAGAGCAAGGAATTGTCTAAACGGTCTTATTTCCGGTGAATACATGATTTTGTACTTTACCCGTGCACGAGTTCAGACGTAAAGTGTAAGTAGATGAGGGAGTAATTGCTTTACTTCACATAAGGCTACTCCGCTACTTAGAAACCGCCTTGACAGTCGTTCTTATGACAGATACTTATTAAATAGAATATTAAATAGAGATCTGACATGATAACAACAGTAATTACTATCATATTACGCTATCTACTCTCAGTAATGTAAAATTCTAATTTACAGTGTGGAGCAATAATTTGAATCCGCATTTTATTACACGCATTGTAATGCTAAATAGCCATTGTAGATATATCAAAGATTTATGTAATGTTTATTATGCATCTTTAGATCTTTAGAACATATACTTTGATATAATAAAAATAATAATGATAACGAATGCAGTGCAGAGATAACAGTAACGGACACCCTGAACGCACTACGCGGCAAAACAGAACTACTCCGCCCCTGGCCCTGACGCTATAAACACCTATTGATGGAAGAAATTTTACGTCACGCATGGATACCTTGCGACCATATGTAACAAATACCTTGATTTCCTGACAATACCGGACTGGCTATGTAAAGGAAGAACTATTTTATTGTATAAGAAAGGGGACCCCAAACAACCCCAGAACTACAAGCCTATAATCTGTCTCAACGCGGTGTAGAAAATACTCACTGGCATTCTACACAACAAGATTCTGGAGAAAATCGTCCGATTTGGAGATCAATTTATGAACAACGAGGCACAAACAAAAGGAGCACTATCTGTCAAGACGCGGCCCAATACAAACCGAACCTCTGGATTGCGTGGATCGATTTCAGGAAGGCGTTTGACAATACATCCTACGACCTGGTGTTGTTGGTGTTGGAACAGATGGGAGTGACAAGAAATATCAGAGATATAATTAAGACGATTATGCGAAAATGGTGCACTGTGGTGACGGTGGGTCATGGACGATAGGCCCGGAGAAGCATACTCATCCAAATCAAGAGGGGAATTTTCCAGTGTGACTCCTTGAGTCCGCTGTTGTTCTGCGTCTCCCTGCTTCCTCTCTCCGTGGCACTGAAAAATAATAGAGCAGGATATGTTGCAGGAAGACCGAATCGTCGATTCCACAAAATAACACACCTATTATACGTCAACGACCTTAAGCTATACGTTAAAAACGAAAACGAACGAGATGCTGTCCAAAGTACACAGATTTGCAATGGACGTCGGCATGGCGCTAAAGACAGACAAATGTGCAAAATTTCATTTGCGGAGAGGTAGGGGAGCAGAGGGTGGAGGGAATGCAGGCTTGGTTGACGGATCGATTATCCATTACTTGAGAGAGGAAGAGTCATATACCTACCTGAGAATTCAGCAGCGTCAGATGCATGATGTAAAAGAAGTGAAGAAAGCACTCGCACACAAATATAAAAAAGCCCTTCTGGCGATTTAGTCATCTGAACTGACAGCTAAGAGTAAAGTTGCAGCAACAAACACACTAGCCATCCCAATAGTGGCACATTCTTTTGGCACAATCAAATGGAATGTAGATGAAATTCTTCAAATGGATAGGGACACCCGAAACATTACTACTGCTAACAGAAGTCATCACCCGCGCGCCCCTGTGCAAAGACTTTATATCGCTAGAACTGACGGGGGGAGAGGCCTAGTAAATGTGGAGCACCTCTATGCCCGGCTGACTACCGTTGCGGCGGCAAAGATCTTTCAAACTGACGATCCCCTGCTCAACATAGTAAAGGACCATAAGCGAGGGGGGCAGGGGGCTTTCTTATATAATACCGCTAGGAAGGTATGTAAAGAATTGCACTTGAGTACTGCCTTCCTGACGGAAGAAGGAACCCGAATCGGGGGACTACGGCCCACACCGCACCTACTATCAAAATCTATTCAAAAAGAGTTCACCCAGTCCTTGAAGAAGATACACATGGAAGAACCTCTCCATGGAACATACTTTAGACATGTTATGGAACATCAGCTGTCCAGGCCACTTACATTCGCGTTTCTGCGCTCCTCATCGCTTTGATCTGAAACTGAAGATTGTATAATAGCTATCCAGGATGGCGTTTTTCACACCCTCGCGTATATAAAACACGTGTTGAAACAGTCTGATGAGCAGTACATGGAGAGCATGCGGGGATGCGGAGGAAACCGTGATGCACCTGCTGTCCGCTTGTTCAACGTATATTTCACGCCATGATATGGCAATAAACACACTATATTCCTACCCTATATTCCTCACCTCAGGCATGCTTACCAAATAGACGATAAGGAACTTCCACCCTACTATGAAAATACCACCCCATCGGTAGTTGAAAATGGAAAATGTAAGATTTTTTGGAATTTCCCTTTCCACGCCACTAATTTAATCCAAGCCAACAAACTAGACATTGTGGTATTAGACCGCAAAATACGCGATATATATGTAATAGAAATGTCGTGTTCGAATGAAACCAAGACAAGGGAAACAGAAGAGGAGAAAATTGACAAATATCGGGATTTAATGTTTGAATTTAAACATACCTATGCTGAATACGTCGCCACATTCGTTCCGGTGATCGTCGGATGTATCCCCCATACATGGGCGGGGGGGGGGGGGGGGGACACCGCAGTCGCTTCAAGACAATCTGAAACGCATAAAGAAGATAAATCCTCAAAATCTAAAGAAACTCGCTGGCAACATACAGAAACAGGTGATTCTCGGCTCGCTACGGATCTTGAAGGCGCACGAAGCCAGTCATTCTACCACGACTGGGAGTGTTCTCCAATAATCCCTAGGGAAGTGGAAGCAAATTTAGCGGTGCATAGCAATCGCGAGCTGTTCCGCGCCGATCACCCAGGATGACGACTGCTCCACGGAATTTTCGACAAGGACACCAACACCTAGAATAATGTATTTCTAGTCTGTTATTAATTAATAAATAAAGCTTACGGAAGGTAAGCTTTTAAGCAACGTCCCTGTATTAATAATAAGCAGATATGGAACAGTCACCTCAACGCAAAAAATATACTTAGCGCCACGAACATCTTGGTCCTGCTAATCATCGCTCACACGTTTACTTGCTCCAAATGGAACGTAGATGAGATTCTCCAGATCGATAGACAAACACGGTCCACAATGACGGCCCATAGAAGCCTGCATCACCGGTCATCTGTACCCGGAATATATCTACGCGAAGGGGGGGAGAGGGCTATTGAGCGTGGAGGACATGCACTCCAGAGGAATCATAGTAGTCGCATGTAAAGTGTACAACACCAAAGACCTCCTATTGAGACTTATCAGGACTCACGAGCTGACTGGGAAGGCTGCATTCCTATTCCATTGCGCAGAAAGACCATCGATAAGCATGGCCTGAAGTTAAAATTCACTAGAACACCTAATACGTTTAATATTCAACAACGTTATATAACATGCGCCCCCGTGATTTAAACACCGGGAGTTAATTGAAAGAACCTCATGCACCAGCACATGAGCAAACCCATGCATAACCTTTATTACCAAACAATTGATGATCTACAACTATCATTAAAACTCACATTCAGCTTCCTTGGATCTCCTGGCCTGTATTCCGAAACTGAGGGATACATTATCGCATGCCAAGACGGAGTGTACCCAAGTCTAGCGTACCGGAAAGAGGTGATGGAACTCCCGGTTCCGGACACAAGATGCAGAGCGTGCGGCAAGTCCCCGGAGACACTCATGCACATTCTGAGCGCATGCGGAAGGTATACTCCCACCTTATATATTGCTCGCCATTACAGTGCCCTGAAAGTACTATATTATCATATCAGATATATTAATGGAATCGATAATAACTTACTGATGCCATATGTAAGCGCAGAAGTACCCTCAGTTGTCGAAAATGACCGAATAAAAATCTATTGGAATTTTCCATTCTCCACATCCGCCCAAATTAATGCAAACAAGCCAGATATTGTAGTACTATACCACGAATCGAAAAAGATCCGAGTGGTTGAGATGTCATCCCCTGGTGACAACAATATAGTTAGTAAAGAACTAGAAAAAATTGAAAAGTACAGGGACTTACTCCTTTCCGTTGGAGCCGACCCCTCTTTCGGCACTACCAAATCGCAAATTAAAAAATCCATCAATGAATGGATACATAATCAGTCCAGAGAGTGGTGGCAAAACTCACCGGGACAAATGCAGGCAAAAGAGTTCCTAAAGGAGCAGAGGCCTGAATTTACG
Organism: Protaetia brevitarsis; assembly: GCA_004143645.1. NCBI lineage: Eukaryota > Metazoa > Arthropoda > Insecta > Coleoptera > Scarabaeidae > Protaetia > Protaetia brevitarsis. The sequence goes on from RXPK01000247.1 coordinate 4,053,759, forward strand.
AGAGATCTCCTGAATAAAGACAGGAAGACTGTTAAAATTATTGTAGGTCTGATGACTAATCATTGTAGACTGAATAGGCATATGTACAACATAGGCTTGACAGATGATGCAATCTGCAGATACTGCCAAGAGGAGGAAGAAACACCAGTTCATATGCTGTGCCAATGTGAAGTCCTGGCGAGGACAAGGTTTCTAATATTGGGAGAGGAGAACCCCACAACTAGAAGCTACATAAAGAAGCTGCTCCCAAAGATGATAGGCCTAATTAAGAGGACAAAATTAGAGAGCGTCCTCTAGGAAAAAGGGGATCACAATAGATCTGAAAAGGTCGCGGTGAAACAGGTCGATAGGCCACCCCAATCCTAATCTATTCTTTCCGCATCACGTTCGTCCCCCTCATCATTGGCGCACTCGGTGGAATAAGCTGTAACTTTAATAAACACCTAAAGAACGCTGGAATATCCACATCGGACACACAGAAACCCACCTACAGGGATTTCTATCCTGCATGCCCACGAGACGAACCATCCATCAGCCGAAGGTTGAGCCCATACTTATCCATCTGTCAGAAGCAGACGTATGTGTAAAAGAAAAACACAAAGGACATGGAGGTAATACAGTTAGGCAAATTCACGAAAAGAGCTTCATCAAGAGATCATCAAAGATAAACATGAAGAAGCTAATGCAGCTCAGTAGAAATCATTTTCGCACAGTGGCAGCTCTTGTCTGACAAAGCACTGCGCACTGAAAAGACACCTGCAGAAAATCGGGTTCACCTCTGAAGATATCAACTGCAGACTGTGTGTCAGAGAACGCTTACCATATTCTGCGTGAACGCGAGGCTTTAGGCGCAAAAAGATAGGTAAAACCCAGAAAATTATTTCGATGAACTAGCCAGAGGCCTGTACAAATTAGTACAGGGTAAAACTGGCTGGTATAAATTAGTAGGTAAAGGAAATGGGAGAGTAAATACAAAAAGCCAAGGGCTACAGGAGAAAGGGGCAAAAAAAAACCAGCCATTATTACTAGGCTTATTTATTATTTAATTATTATATGTGAAATATCAGCGTGACTTTAGCAGCTTGGATATTATTTTAATTAAGGTAACATTAATATATTTCCTATTGATCACTTCATACAAAGTAATTAAATTACGTCGGAATTCACTTTGTTTCCAAACAGAAGAAATACCCTATTAATTGGCTAGTGACTGTACGTGCATACATCTGTAAAACTATAGCTTCACAATTCGTTTCGGTAAACAAGTTCGTTCCCGTGTTTTGTTTTTAATAAAGCCGTGTTCCAGTGATAAATTGGCGCATTCTTGTCGAATGGCCTTTATACAAACGTATGCGGGAATGTAAGCCCATACGTACGCGTAGGTATTTCACTTTGCCGTTTCCCAACACGTCACTGATGAATACGAATTTTACGTGTGCGTATGCTCCGCGCCACTTGTTTCTCCCCGGCTGTTTGTTTTTGCCCTATTTTCCCTCCCATTTCCCCATTCTGTTATTCTTTATTAGGCGCCCGTGCGAACGTTCCTTCCCTTTTTTTTCTAACAATAACAAATTGTTCTAGGGACGATACAGAAATGGAATACGAAATATTATCGAACCTGGCCAGTGTATGGGTTCTAACTCAGGGCGATGTTAAAACAATGGAAACGCGTGACGACGAGACCTTGCTCAGCATGGAATTCTCCCACCAGGCGAAGAACGCGACTTTGGGATTGTGGAATGTAAATTGTGCGGTGACAGATTTCGCCACCTACGGATACACTTGGGACGTGCACGAGTGCCGTACTAGAATTCTAGACGGATCCACGACTCGTTGCACCTGCTCCAGGACAGGGGACATTCGCTGTTCTGTTGACGAAAAAACCGGATTACGTAAGTCTAATTCGTGCCCGTGTTAGAATGGCAGCGATTTTTCGCCTAGTTGCCTCTGACTGTCTAAAGTAATTCAATGATTCCAAATTAGGAAAGTAGATGAGAGAAGGAGACATGTTTGAGCGAGAGGAGGAAATTCTCAAATCTAATTCCACATAGTATATAGCTTAATTCCGTCGCGAAGATTAGATTTCCTAACAGATGCAAAGTTTATGAAAACTTGAAATCATGTAACCGATTAGATTTAACAAAGCTGCATCCTTATGTTTAATGAGGGTGCTTTCATACGCAGGAAACTCCTCCATGGCTCGCAAAACAGCAACAGATAGAAAAAAGTTTAGAAAAATTGTAGCAGGATTTAGAATTGTGATTGTTGTAACTTAAAATTACCGCCATTTTTACAAAATGTTCATTAGCCTTGATACAGCCTTCCATTTCTTTTTTTCTTTCTTCTCTCTTAAATACAATACCCCATATTATTTTGCTTTTTTAACGTTAAAGTATCGATAAATGTGAAACAAACAAGGTATTACATTCCTTAAAACTAAACTCGTTAATTAATAATAAATAAGTACCTATATTACTATGGAAATAGGTGTATTGAATATAATTTAGGGTCATTTAAAACAGGTTTCAAATCCTAATAAAGGAATAATTATAAGTTGAAGCGCATACTCGGTTGCCTACTCCACAGGAAAATTTCGAATTTGTTAAAAATGACTACAAAAATAGACCATATTACGAAGAGGTTGTAATTATGGCCTTGTACAGGGTGTTTTGAAACATCGTTTAAAGATTTTAAGGGCATGTAGTACGATCGAAAATAAGATTAAAAGTCATAATAAACATATGTTCATAAATCAACCGTTTACGAGATAACAGCGAGTGTTCCTACTAGTACATGGATATAACATATCCCAGTAAACAGGTGCTTATCAGCTATTGTTTTATGACAGTTTAATTTGACGTTTTGTGCAATTTGTAGCAATTACAATGGTTGCCTATTCTAATGCTGAAATGAGCGATATGGTGTTCATGTACGGTCGCGCTAATGGGAATTCTTTACAAGCACGTTGCTTCTATGCTGAAACGTTTCCTGATCGCCAACTGCCTTCGCATGTGATGTTTCAGACGGTGTTTCAACGACTAAGAGAAACTGGTTCGTTTAAGAAGCGGTCTTCTGATACTGGACGGCGGAGAATAGCATATACTCCACAGATAGAAGATCGAATTTTGAATATTATTGATGAAAATCCCGAAACTAGTTTTAGAAGAATTTCGACTCAAGTGGGTGTAAGCAGCAATCTTGTTTGGAGAACTCTTCATGAGCAACTTCTATACCCCTACCATATCCAACGGATACAAGCGCTTACTGCTCCGGATTGTCAAGCGAGAAGGGCTTTCTGTGAGTGGTTTTTGCGAACAGCTGCTGATCGGCCAGATTTCGCTGATAACATCCTTTTCACTGATGAAGTTGGTTTTACTAAAAATGGAATATTTAATTTCCACAACAATCACGTTTGGTGTGACGAGAATCCTCATGCTACCGTTGAAGCCAGGCACCAGCAACGTTTCTCTTTAAACATCTAGTTAGGCATGATAGGGGAACGGTTGCTAGGACCGATTGTTTTGCCACAACGCTTAACAGATCCTGCATACCTCGAGTTCTTGGAAAATACTTTACCTAAACTTTTGGAAGATTTACCTATAAATCTAAGACTGATACTCTGGTTTGTGCAAGATGGAGCTCCACCGCACTTTACACGTGCTGTTAGGGAACATCTTAACAATGAATTTCCTGGGAGATGGATAGGGCGAGCAGGTCCCATTGCTTGGCCTCCAAGGTCTCTCGATATAAACCCGTTGGACTTTAGTATCTGGGGTTATTTGAAAAGTTTAGTGTACGCAACACCGGTAAATGATCTTCCAGAGTTGCGCCAACGATAGTAACACGTTGCCAGTAATACGAGAAAACATGACCATTAACAACAGTGTGGCCCAAGGTAGCATACTAGGTCCCATTACTACTTATGTTTTACTTCAATGATATTTATAATCTCAAGCCCACCTCTCTTGTAAGTAACTTTTCAGCTGTAAATTATGCGAACGATACTACTTTTTTAATCACTGGTAGTACACTAGGTGAAGTTATCGATCTAGGCAGCACTTATCTAAATACAATTGAGAAGTGGTTAACTATCAACCAGCTTAAAATTAACCACGATAAATCAAATGTCATCTTCTTCAAATGTAACAAATTTCAAACTCTTCCAGAAGCTGTGAATATTAATAACTGCGAATATCCGTCCGCACTTGTTTAAGCTGCTGGGTCTTACAGTCGACGAAAACCTTAAAATGGAAAGGTCACGTCAATGTACTTTGTAAAAAAACTATGTAGCTATTGCTTTGCGATTCGTCGACTTAGAGATATAGTAAGTTGGCATGTGCTTCGTTGTTTGGGGTGGTGGTAGTGACTTAATCAGAGTTTTTTTGATACAGAAAAAGATTTTACGTGTGATTAATAAACTCGAGTACTCTCAGTCTTGCAGAGGATCTTCAAACAAACTAACATTTTAACTGTATATGGTATTTACATTTTTGAATTGCTAATCTTCTTATTTAAAAACAAATACTTATTCGAGGATAATGAATTACAACATGAGTATTCTACAAGGTTTAAAAATGATTATCGCTACCCCGAGCATCGACTCACACTAAGTGAGAACAATTTAGAATATAATTGCCTGAGGTTCTATAACAAATTGCCATCGCATATTAAAACTGTAAAAAAATTGTCAACATTTAGAAATCATGTATACAAATTATTACTAGAAATAGAGCCATACAATGTAGAGGAATTTCTAACCTCAAATATACATTTATAAATTTTTGTTCTTGACCTGACGTTTGTATTGTTCCATTTGTATTGAAACACTGCAATAATAAAACTATTCTATTCTATTCTATTCTAACCCTTGTTTTTTGAAAGAGTGCGCGCTTCCTTTGAAAGCAGATGTAGATCCTGTGTCGAAATGGAAGGACGTAATTTTGAACATCTTCTTTATTTATAATCTATTTTATGTTAAAACGCAATAACATCTTAATAAAAACCGCTAAAGTAAATTTATTCTGCAATTGCGATAAAATCGCTGTTATCTCGTAAACAGTTAATTTGTGGACATATGTTTATTATGACTTTTAACCTTATTTTCGATCGTACTACATGCCCTTAAAATCTTTAAACGATGTTTCAAAACATCCTGTATATAATGTGAACTTTATTTTATTTGTTAATTCAAGTTTGCCTGGTATTTTTCATTTCTATTGTATGTTGCTCCGGGAGATTTTTCATTCTTCGAGAAATTTATTCGATAACAACTTCTGTATTCCCCTCAAACTACAGAAATAACGGTATCTTAATGTCAGTTACTGGTAGCTCATTTCAATTCTATGTTGGTTTACCTGACAGTGATAACAATCGAAGATAGATAACTGTTACTTTTAGTTTAAATTATTCATTCTTCCTGTGGCCACGAAAGACAAAGTTGTTCGTGAGCTCCTATAACAATTTTTTACGCCACACACTCAGAAATATTAAAGTTCCACGAAGTGTTTGCTTAAAAACTATCAATCTATCACCTGAATAATACAAATCTTCAAGAATCTCCTATGAAATTTCCTGAGAAGAATCCTGGGTAGAATACCATTCCATGATTTGACCGTTACTGGAGCTCCTCGAATCGAACGAAAATATATTCACCCTCTCAATCCATACAATTCTAACTTGCGTAGAAGTAGATTGTGGTTAACCAGGTTGAAAGCCTTTGAACGATGAAAACGCACATATTTTTTAAGTACACTATTTATATTGTTATGAATCTTGTTTGAGAAAGAGAATAAAGTAATGAGAGTAGATTTACCTTTAACAAAACCATGTTGCATTGGGTGTATAATCTTATATTTCGGTAAAAACTTATGTATTTGACCATTTTTTTAAATATTTTTGACAGCACATGTTTGCTGGAATATGTAATTACAATTCAAATAATTATCATCCACTACAGTTTTAATGTTTCTTGTGTGTGATGAAGTTTCTCTCTATAGGTATGTACATAATAAGTACATACCTATAGAGAGGAATTATTTTTTATTTGTTTTCTGTGTATTAACCTTTATAGGTACCTTTATAACATTTTCTTTACTTTATGCAATAGAGATGATATTACTATTATTAATAATGTAAAAATTTGAACAAATACTTGAAAAGAAAACAACATCTTTAAATTAATATTTTCTAAAGTTAATATTATCCCAACCAACTCTCCTACTTTATTAAAAATTGATTTATATTTTACATCATATTTCCCATTCATTATTTTAAACTGCCTTCCTGGATTACTCGAATATATCGACCTCTTCTCAAACAGCATCTTTTTTTCTTGTTTTACATTTTTAAGGCTCTTTTAATTTCCGCCGAGTCAGATTTCTGTCTCTGCCTTTTTATACTTTTAAAATACGCTAATATAGCTTAATTTCCGCACTGCCTCTCTCTTAAAATAATCGCCTTATATACCTGAGTTACCAATAGACACTTTAATTTTTCGGCAATTCTATAGAGTAGACTTACCATAATTGTAATTGTAGCTTTAGTAGGTAGTAAATAAACACAATTTGTAGTAACTAGAGATTTCCACAGTTCAGTATGTTGCCTTTGTCCATCATCCAAATACTGAAAAATATGTGGTTTATGATACATACTAGAATTACCAAAGACTTTTATTAACATGTACAGCAAACATTTAAATATCATTATCCACAAATTCAGGAAAGCTTATAACAAAAATTATATTTTAAAAAAAAAAATCAAATAAGAGCAACATGAAATTTAGTTGACATAATAATCAACAAAACAAAGAGACGAGCGAACAATCTGCACTAAATTCTGTGAACGTCATAACAAAGCCGGGAAAAAAATATCAGATAATTTCAATTCTTTTTATATAAAAACAGGTCAGTCATTGATCTGATTTTGGATTGATGATTGACTTATTTTTATATAAAAAGAATCATGCATTCGGTGTAACCCAGCGTTGAATGACTTTTGCATCTTTTAATTAAAAAACAATTTGATGCACCTGAAGAAGGCGAATAGGCCGAAACCGATTGCGCGGAAAAGGTTTCATTTTTCATATTCGAGGGTTTGTTTCCCTGTTATCAGTACGGCTTTAGGCCGGAAGTGTCAACCAGTGATGCCCTTTATAATTTTCTGTTTCACATTTTCGAAACTGTTAACCAAAAACAAATGACAGCCACCCTTAAACATTTGATTGTGTTCTCCATTCACTTCTACTTAACAAACCTGAAAGGTATGGCTTTAGGGGCAAAGTTAACGACTGGTTCCGCTGATATTTGACCGATCGTCGCCAATTTGTACGGTTGCGAGTTGACAATGACCATATCGATTCGACAGTTGACCGAGTGGTGTGGGGTGTGCCGCAGGGCTCAGTGCTCGGACCGACGTTATTTTTAATATTTATTAATGACTTGGCACATGTAGCCCGCCAATCCCACACGGTTCTCTTTGCCAACGATACATCCCTTACGTGGCACGCTTCAAATCGTGATGACCTAGAGAGATTAATCAACGCCGACATTTCCAGGATTTGTGAATGGTTTAATGCCAATGAAATTACTCTTAACACTAGCAAAACCAGATTGTTACACCACAGACAACAAACCAACCTTAACATTCTTATTAATAACAGTCTTTTATCCCCTGCTACTGATGTTAGGCGTGGATACCAGCTTGGGGTGAACCGAACATATTCAGATGTTGTCGAAGGGCTTGTCATCAGGCTAAATCTTGGGGAGCGTACTGCGAGAGGGGTTTACTTTACACTATTTGAGTCTGGCATGAGATATTTTATTTCTTGTTGGGGCTTCACCACTACAACGAATTTATTCGACATTTTTAAATTACAAATGCGGGCTGTGCGGCTGATTAGTGGAGAGGACAACAGAGTCCAGTGTCGTCCGTTGTTTGTTTCCCAAAAAAAATTGACTTTATACTCACTAATTATTTATGAGTCGGTGAGTATGGTGTATAAATATAGAAGCAGATATAAATATCGAACCGACATTCATTCTTACAACACTCGTAACTGTAATAGCATTAATCTTCCGAAAACTGGTGCCTCCCTCTGCAAAAATTCTCTGTACTTCACGGGCTTCTCTTTTTTCAATAAATTACCTTCGTTTATATTAAATTTACCTACATTTCGACGCAAATTGAAGATGATGTTACTAAAACAACCTTTTTATTCATTTGACGAATTTAGTAATCATAAATTTTGACCTGTCTCCTCATAGTGAACGTGTTTATTATTTTATTTTTGTTTATTATATTTTTTATATGTTTATGTAATGTCAGATAACATACACTCGTTTATTGGCAATAAATCTATATCTACATCTATATCAAATGCAGTAAATAAAATAAAATACAGTAATTGGGAAGTACTTTTTCTACACCTTGACCTACACATTGATAGTAATGACTTCTCACCTAAAATCACTCATTCCAACTGTACTCCTTTCACTTTGTTACCAACTACTGAAGAAGAATTAATCAGTATTATGTCAAAGTTTCACACACACAGAAGTATATCACTGGGGATGATCAAATACCTAGTTTTCTCCTTTATGATGCTCGTTACGTGCTTGCAAAACCCTTGACGCATATCATTAATTTGGCAATTGGTACTTCTACCTTTCCTACGCGATGGAAACGTGCTAGAATTAGTCCTGTTTTCAAGAAAGATGACAAAACTCGCATTAGTAGTTATAGACCAATTTCTATCTTGTCGAATTTTGCCAAGGTATTTGAGCATGTTATTTATTCTTGTTTGTGTTACAATACACTCCAATATATTTCATCGCAACAACATGGGTTCATTAAAGGGAGATCAACAGTCACTAACCTTGCCTCTAAATGCCAATATCTAAGTGAACAACTTGATCTTCAAGGTCAGGTTGATGTCATCTACACTGATCTTAGCAGAACCTTTGATGTAATTGATCATGGAATTTTGCTCGACAAGCTGTCATTCTTTGGATTAAGTTCTTCTCTTTTGCAACTTTTATATTCTTATTTGTCTAACAGAGTTCACTACGTTTTTTACAATGGTTATAAATCATTTGATTTCATTCCCTCTCCGGAGTTCCACAGGGATCTCATTTGGGTCCCCTTTTATTTGTACTGTTCATAAACGATTTATTGATGTCTCTGTCCTGTCCAGTACTTGCTTATGCAGACAACGTAAAAATTTATGCTCCCATTATAACTCTAAATGATGTGGCTCACCTCCAACATAATTTAGACCATATTTTCAGCTGGTGCTTCTCACATAAACTAAGACTGAATGTCAGTAAATGTTTATTTGTGACCTACACGAGGAAAATTAATTACATCAACTCGATGTACTCAATACGTGATACTTATCTCAAGAAAGCGGACACGGTTAGAGATCTGGGGGTTTTATTTGATTCCCGATTAAGCTTTGCTGAACATATTGCTGAGTTGTGCGTTGCTGCTTCAAAATCTTTAGGTTTTGTCTTGCGCTCATGCAAGTTTTTCAATGATGTGTCCCTTCTTAAAACTTTATACTTTAGCTTTGTTGTGAGTAAATTAGAATACGCATCTATGGTTTGGTCTCCACATTACATCCACCTGCAACTGAGTATTGAAAAAGTCCAACGCCGTTTCTTAAAGTATCTATCCTTCAAAATGGATAGCCAGTATCCTGCTAGAGGTATTGACTACGGATCCCTGTTGGAAAGGCATAGTGTGCGATCGTTGGAACACCGTCGGGATGTTGCTGGAGCAAGATTCGTCTTGAAAATTGTTCGTGGTTGTATTGACTCTCCTGATTTACTTTCCTCTGTTGATTTCTTTGCACCTCGTTTATCCTCTCGCTCATCATCATCCACCTTTTCATTACCCTTCCCTCGAACCAACTTATTACGAATGTCACCTTTAGTTACCATGTGCCGCAATGCTGATCTTTTCTTTGATGAGATATTCTTTGATGCTATAGATAAACAAATTTAGTTCTCTTTTTTTCTTATCTTTTGTGTATTATTTTTTGGTTTACACTTTTATGTGTGTATGTACTTTAATTTGTCCTGTAAAAGGTTTTGCCGTTGGACAATAAATAATAATAATAATAATAATAATTATTATTATTATTATTATACCATTACCTTATACTTTTGACGTGTCTCATACTTCTGTAATTGATATTATAGGATATGTGAGGATTGTTTGTCTGCATTTCAATTACATTGAATTACAAGACAAAGTTCTATAAGCTGCGCTTAGAAGGGTTAATTAACGCAATTTCTTTCTTTTTTGAATTCTTAAGTCTCTAAGAGTTGTATGATTGCATCTAACCATTCTGGATTAAAACTACATTTTGTGCTTCTAATAACTCGCATTTATAATATGTGTTAGAAAAGAAAATATGACACTTTAAACGTCAAGAATCCATCATCGCCTCTTAGACAAGCGACCATTATTAATTTAATAGCGTAGGTCACGTCTGCTTTTCCGGTCACAAAGTTTAATGTCTACATTCTCCACCCTCCAATCATTTATCACTCACTCGAACCTTAAAATATTTGAAATGTGCGTAAAACCCATCCAGGCCCTTATTAATAGCGCTTGTAAACCACCGACAGAACAATGAGGAGCAGGAAAGCCGACACCTCATAGTCCTGGTAGGATGTGCTGGGTGCCTGGCGCTCGCCCTTGTATCCTGTTTTCGCGCTGATGACCTGCTGGATAGTCAAGAGGACGTGCCTGGAGTTCATTAAAATACAATGTTGCTGCTCTATAATTGGTGCCATGATAATTTTCATGTATTCGGTTGGAGGAAGCCTTCCCACGGTAAGCTCATTTCAACTATCATAAACTATTGTGTTTCTTTTTTTATTTCATCGAAAATTTGTTATAATTAGGCAAAGTATTATATGGGTATTCATTTATAGTTCGAATCAAGTTCAAAATTCTGATATATGTACTAGCTTATTAAGAACTTCTAATAGGAATTCGATTTTAAAACATGCAGAAGACACAGTCGACTATTTGAGCAAAGTAATTTCGGTTACTTAGCGCTTGGATGTTGATATAAACTTTTTCATACTTATGTGCTTAAACACAACCATTTTTTTTTATATTTGCAGTTTTGATGAGTTTGACCAAATACAATATAAATATATACAGGGTATTCCACGGAAGTGGTTAATTAAAAGTTTATGATGTTCTATTATTTACTTATATTTGAGATTTTGGCACTAGTATCTGTTCGATTGGAACTATAAATGCAAAATACCTTAACCAAAATATCACTTCCGGTTGACCGGAAATGGATGTCAATTTTGTTATTTTAAATACAATGATCAAATTTTTTATTCATTTTTGGATTCTACAACTATAAATACGTCAGTTTTCATTAGCTATCCCTATAGCTACATGTTGCCGTTTTTGAGTTATTTAAGTTTTTCTTTTTTTTTTAGTCATAATCATTGCATCATTGAGAAATTAATATCTTGGTTAATACTGCAAGTAGAGACTCCAAATTTGCTATGTTATGAATGTAGATATTACTCTAAGAAACGGTACACACACTTTATATTCTAACATACAGGGTGTTCAAAACTGAGGAACAAAGTGACCTATTTTCAAATGCTGAAAACTCAACTTTTTTTAAATAGAACACCCTGTGTTTTAATTCGGAATTAGGAAGTAAATATCATCCCCTATCACTTTATATGAGCATTCCCTATACCTATCTTTAACAGATTTTGAGATATGAGCGACTTTTTGTTAAACAGACTAAGTAGCCCTATCTTTAAATGTTTGTAGTTGGCTCTGAAATGGATTCACGTCAAATTCATGTATTATTTTTGAATAACCATACAAGAATGTCTGTTCGAATAGTCATTTCTATTAATATTGCGTTGTACGAAAGTGTAATTACAATAATATACATAAACACCTTTGGTTAGTCAAATGAATTTGACATTAATCCCATTCAGAGCCAGCTACAAACACGCAAAGATAGGGCTACTTAGTCTGTTTAACAAAAAGTAGTTCATATCTCAAAATCTATTAAAGATAGGTATAGGGAATGCTGATATAAAGTGATAGGGGATGATATTTACTTCTTAATTCCGAATTAAAATACAGGGTGTTCTATTTAAAAAAAATGAGTTTTCAGCATTTGAAAATATGTCACTTTGTTCCTCAGTTTTGAACACCCTGTATGTTAGAATATAAAATGTGCTTACCGTTTCTTAGAGTTATATCTACGTTCATAGCATAGCAAATTTGGAGTCTCTACTTGCAGTATTAACGTAGATATTAATTTCTCAATGATGCAATGATTATGACTAAAAAAAAAGAAAAACTTAAATAACTCAAAAACGGCAACATGTAGCTATAGGAATAGCTAATGAAAACTGACGTATTTATAGTTGTAGGATCCAAAAATGAATGAAAAATTATATCATTCTATTTAAAATAACAAAGTTGACATCCATTTCCGGTCAACCGGAAGTGATATTTTCGTTAAGGTATTTTGCATTTATAGTTCCAGTCGGACAGATACTGGTGCCAAAATCTCAAATATAAGTAAATAATAGAACATCATAAACTTTTAATGAACCAGTTACGTGGAATACCCTGTATACTTGCAAAGAATAGCTCCGCTGGCGTACTATAGATGTCACAGCTAGGCTGATTTTAGAAAAGTATACGACCAAAACAAATATTAAACGTGATCTGACGTAGTTAAACGTAAGTGGAATTTTCGGTTGCACAAACGCGTAAAAAACTGGTTTAACTGCGCGCGCAGCGAAGAGGTGGAGCATTCATAAATGAATTGTCATTTCGCAAAATTGTTATGAAATTAATATTAAAGGCGGCAAAACAGTTAAGTAAATAAAACGAAAACCAAAACACACACATGGGCTCAATTGATTAATATTCGTTTTATAATGAATTAAAACATATTTTTGCGTTAAAGCGAAGCTATACACACGGAATATTTGCTTTTATTTATTTCGTCAAATGCCTAACTTTTTCATAGTACCTACTTACATATTATATCTCATTTACCGCTGTTGATTTATTTGCGGTGATAAAATATTTTTGCTTTTAATGGACTAGTGGACATTTAAAATAATCTTTGTTTCTTGATATTCATAAATTTATGTTTTTTTTTTCTTCTAATTCTTGTCAATATATCTGCAGTTAAGCGCGAAAGAATATTATCTTGCTAAAAACTGCAAAAAAAATATCAGAAAACGTTAAAAAAGTGTAGCTATACAATCTATAAATTTGTTTTAATACCCCAATTCACTTTTTGAAATACCATAATGTTTGAAAAAACATAAGCTCATATTTGCTTTCAAAGTTACTGTTTGCTGTTTTCATAGGATAATTGATGGCGAATCGAACAAGAAAATGTTTTTATCATTTTGCTTAAAATGTAACTTGTAGTACTCAATTGCTCAAAAAATGTTCAACGTGACTAATAATGCAGAGTACAGAGTCTTGTAATTATGCGTCAAGCTTTTATGACTCCTTCACGAATTAGGTTAGGAATTCTAATCATATGCCTACTCATACTGACGTATCTCAAAAAAATATTTTTGGTAATGGCGGACTTCCGGTTGTATTGGAAGTAGATGCTTGTTCTTATTTTAAGTGAACTGTATATTATAAAACTTTCGAATCCTTTGTCAAATTTAAATGAATTTGTCTGTTTGTTTGTAAGGCATTTAACAAATCTAAATCACGCGACTTCTGAATTAGAAAACGTTTTTTTTTTATTTCTGAAAGCTATGAAAATGCGCTTTTCAGTTTTTGCTTAACCATGAAATAGTTTACGTCTTTTATTAAACAATTGTTACGTTTAACTTACATAAGCACATTATTAAATAGGAATCTGTAAATTTCGAAATATAAAATCACAGATAACTTGATTTTTTCAAATAATAATAATAATAATAATAATAGTAATAATATATTTTATTATAACTTGGTTGGAAAAATAATACAATACTAGTACAATACGTCATAATCAATTATCAAATACAATTTACTTACCAATCAAGAAAGTCTTGGATGTGATAGGGTTCCAGACTATACAGAAAACTAAATAATTTCTTACGAAAAATTGCCAAAGAATTGATTATTTGAGTTCATTTGGTAGAACATTGAAAAATTTTAAACACATATAATTTAGACTATTTTGGATTAAAGTTAGTCTAGTTTTAGGGTAGCAGCCATCGTTTTTGTTTCTAGTATGATAATCATGAAATAATTGATTTTGATCGAACAGATGTTTATTTTTAAAGAGAAATAATAATACAATAATAACTCAAAAATATAGATTCCATATAAAGTCAGGATTTTAGTTTTTTTTTTTTAAAAAGACCTCTACATGACTGCTTAAAATTAAGTTTTTATAAAGTACGTAATATTTTTTTTTTTTTGAATTACAAATATTAGAGAAGTATCACTGCTACACCCCCCACAACATAATTCCGTATTTTAAATGAGGATAACAGCAACCATAATATATTGCCCTAAGGGTGTGCACGTCCACAAGATCTCCCAATTGTCGTATGCCAAAACAGACACTACTAATTTTTTAGCTAGTATATCGATATATTTTTTCCATTTTAAATGATCGTCCACTACGAGTCCCAATACACGCACAGCATCCCTAACAGGGTAGGAGTTATTGTTTAATAGTAGCTGAGTAGGATAATTTGGATTTTTTGTTTTAAACAATATTAATTCTTATTTTGCACGATTAATTTGCAATTTATTACCCTGTAACCATTTTTCAATGCATTCTGGAGAGTCGGAAACAGCTCTAGTTACGGTGTCCAGGTTGTGAACGGCTAAGCAATTTTTACATAAGTGGATATAAGTTATTTTCATTACATTTTCTTTATTTTATACAGTCATCATGAGGCATGTCTCAAACGATTTTGGAGATATTCCCAATTTTTTTATAGTTTTTAACGATAGAAACGTATTTCGAAGAAATAAGTGCAGTCATGGAAAAGCAACCGTCTGATATATCGACACAAATTTTGGCATTTCTTGCCGGAAATACTTAAACAGGTAATATTTTATTAAAATGACGCATATTATTATTATTATTGAGGGAAGTTGTCGAAATTTTAGCTGTTACCATCTTAGCGAATATTTATTTTTTCTTGGAGTGTCAAACCTATTGAACTATTGTCTAATTTAAGTTGATTTTTTTCTCTAAATAGTTTGGAAGAATTAGTAATTAATATGAATAGAATTTACCAATAATTGAAAAATTAGTAAACCTAAATCATTATTTAAATTGCTTTATATATCATTTTGACCTCGAATTTTTAGACACTCTGTGTAAGATCGACTATCCTACTTTAAGTTTTAAAATCAGATTCCTATCAGCGGCTTGACGGTATGCTAATTACCTTCAGGAATTAATTAAAACTCTAGTCACGAAACGCGAAAGTAGATGCCTTCATCTGAGAACTTCATTTAAACCAATAAGTGCAGTGTCACCTAATCCTGTTGTTTGTTTTCTTTCGCCTTTTCGCAGAGTTCCTTTTTGTACATTATGAGTTTCCTGGAAAGTTTCCTCCTGACAGCAATGTCGTCCCAATTGAGCAAACTTCTAGTGGTGTACACGGAAATAATGCAGCTACAACGGATGGGTAGCATAAAGCAGACCGTTATTCTGATTATTACAGGTAAGCTGCCTTCAGTGTGTTCTATTTTTTGCGCATGCTATATTACATACGTACATTGTTATCTCGCTAGTGGTCTTGTCGTGTAATGCAGGGCTTGATATATTATTTAATACATTCGTATAGCCGACGTATATATCTAACAGGAAAATTTTTTATTAAAGTTTCACCATTCTAGCACTGTGCATCATACCCAAACTTCACAGAAGAAGTTTTAAAATTTTTTTACAAGCATTTTGTTCCTAGGACACCAATTATACTTAAATACATATTTTTATTTGTGGAAAGGAAATGGGTGTGCCAGATTGGCAAACTGGTGTTTATAATTTTTTTAATCGCCGTATAGTTGTCCATCTTTTTCACTTGGACTGTATTCTAGATGCCAATTTCGTATGTTGAAGATGTAATATATTGTTATTTGTTAACGTTTAAATACTATGTATCCTCTGAGTGTTTCATAAAGTAAAAATCGTAATTGAAATTTATTTTCAACATTGAATGATGTGAAAAATAGGTACATAAAAATTTAACCAGCAAAAAGAATATACTAAAAAAAATCAACTATATAAGTCCTATAAAGTGGTAGTAAGACACACAGTCTTACACCAAAAATTGCATGTCACTAGTAAAGTATTCTTGTAATGCGTCATGACTTAATAGCTCTTTTGAATTTACAATAACTGAAAGCTTTAAAAGCATTGAAGTTTGTTACAAATTTTCATCCCTAATATATCTAAACTATTTGCTGTCATCTTTAAACTGTATTGAAGTAAATACATTTCAGGTTATCTAACATTATACGGATGCGGGCTATTATTTTGACTTATTAATTTATCTTTGTTTTTGTCAACGTATGTCAACTGGCTTCAAAATGTATAAATCAAAAACAATTAAATATATTTAGCAAGATATAAATCATATAGATCGTTTTACACAGACAACTTACATTAGATCCTGAATTTGAAATAGTTACAATTAATGAAAAGACAAACAAAATATAAATATTTCTAATGCTTACCCAAAACCACTGCACGTCAGTTAGCCATTGCTACTCCACATCAGCGGTTAATTCGCGAAAATCAAGGCCACGCGTATGCAATCGGGCAACTGTTGTGAGTTCTAAGAAATATTTATCTAGCAAGTAATAGATAAATATTTGATAACTATATCTGCCATGTACAAAAGTTATATCAAGTATCGACAGTTAAGTATAGTGAAATAGGAAAACCGCCATCTACACGGCAATTGCTGTACTTGTAGAATATGTTTAACGTACATGCTACTATAGGGCAGAAAATTTTGCTCTTATAGTTAGAGTGGGCACCTATAGTTCGAGCACTTGAGCTAGGTGCTCATTGTATCATCCCCATTAAATCTCTTGCTTCCACTCGAGACGCTTGGTGTGCTCTATCAAAGCCAGCAGCTTACCAGTGGAAACTTGAGAACCCTCGAGGGCTCCAATAGTCTTCCCGAATGTTCTGCCTGAGTACCTTCAATTTCTCACATGTGCAGATTACATGTAAACTCGTTTCCTCCTGTAGTTCGCATCTTCTGCACTACGCTTCGCTTACTCGACCTGTGTTGTATAGATGCTTTTTCAGTGGACAGTATTCAGTTATCAGCCCAGTAATGGTTTTAGCTCCTTTCTTGCTGCGCCTGAGTAGGTTATCAGAGAAATTAACATCCCCACCCCTATCAGCGCTTTGGTATAGAGTTGACCTTCAGTCGACCTTCATTTCTTTCTACTTTCTTTATCTAACCAAGTCCAGACCTCCCTTCTTGCGAAGTCCTTAGTAATCCCACATACGGACTCTGGACCTATGAAGTGTCTTTTGGAGCCCTCCTTGGCTAGTTCATCGGCTCTCACATTGCTCATTATATCCTCATGCCCCGGCACCCAAATTAGAGACACCGTCTAATCTCCTGCCAGTGTATTGAGGGATTGTTTGCAGTCTCTAACTAGTTTCGACCTAATTATGGTTGTTTCGGGTATTCCATATTTAAATTGCAGCAGAGTGTGTAACAAGACTTTAAAACATTAAAAGAACAACAAACATATTTTCTAGTATGAGTCAATACAACCTACTAGTATAATAGTTCTAAAATAAGAAGAAAACAGAACCATGTGTGGCTGAACAGCATGTCATTTCTGCCTACGACTGACTTGAACCAGAACATGCTAAGTTGACGCATGCGCGTCTTGCTTATTTCCTTGTCATTTGAAAATTACTATATTTGCGACTGTAATTTTCGAAATTATAAGAAATTTTAAGTTTTTCCTAAGAGATATTAATATTTTTCTTGGTAAAATTGCAATGTTAGAGATTTTTTTTCTAAGAAACAAAGTTTTCCTGTAATATTCACGTAAAATACTTGTATTATGGGAATATTTCGAACATTTCGACATTTTTCTTAAGTGTCTGTTCATTTCCTGCTATTTAGTGCGGAAGATTATCAAAAAAAGTGATTTTACCAAGAAAAATTACCTAATTCTTTTAGTGTGTGGAAGAGATACATACATATATGCAGAGAGTAGAATTTTTAATCAAATATAACGGCTGTGCGAAAAAGTTCTTTGCGCTTTCCTGGATCGTGTCAGTCTTTGAGGACGACTACGATATATAGCAGATGCTATCTGCGCAATGCAATGATTTAGAATCTGCTATACGCGCTCGAAAATTATTAAAAGAAAGGGATCTTTACCAGAAAAAAATACCTAATTTTTTTAGTGCGTACGATAATAGAATATTTTTCCAACAAATCTAGATTTTAGGGGCGATGTCTTTCTAAAAACACGGGCTGTAAACGTAGTTCCATCAGTTAAACAGCAACTTCAATTAAAATTTTGACACATTAACTGATAGCGGAGATGAGAGACATAGATTGTACAATCGCCAAACCACTAACTAATTTTTATTGGCCCAAAAGAGAATTTATAATTCTTGATTGGACGGAACTGTTATGACGTTGTACTAAAATTTAAAAAAAGAAACATACTGCTGTGTACTGATTGTACAAAATGCAAAATGAATATTAAAAAAAAAAAAAATTAGCTAGCTCAACGGGAAAATCTAAAAGCGCGCAAAAGAACAATTAATCTCAGAGTTACCCTCGCGAATCAAAACTTGAATCTTACCGCGACAAGTAAATTGTGGGTGAAAGAAATCTGACTTTCTTAATTACCTCAAAAACTGAAAAGGTTTAATCAAAAATAAAAGAACAGAATTTTGAATGACGTTAAATAACAATCAAGAATTTTATTATACATATAAATTAAAATGTTAATTACAAATTTTTGCAGAAAAAAAAACCGTGAACAGAGGGTCCTGGCTTAAATCAAAAACTGCTCGTGATTCTAAATTACAATAAGACAATGCTATTTCCTATATCAAAGCAAAAGATTAACTAGTTCAGGAAGATAATTCTTTTTTCAATAAAATCCACGTGGTTTCAAATTAAAACAAATTAAAATTAAATTAATTTTTAGAAAATAATAAAAATGAAAAACTAAATGCAAGCACAATGCTTCTATTCACCCAACCCGAGGTGATTAAAAATTAAAAACGAATCGTAAAAAAATAACGCTTTAAACTAAAATATCTTCCCGAACAAAAATAATAAATGATCTTATATCTAAAATGTGCACACATCAATATAATAACAATTATTATTAAACGAGTTCCTTGATGGACAGAATAAAATTCAATATAAGCCAAACAAATCTCTATATCAAAAGAATTAACAAAATGGCAGCAAACAAAATAAAATACCTGTACTCACGCTCTCGTCTACTTAGGAACTGGTTGATGAATTCTACCGCTGCGTGCAACGCAGTCGTACAATTCACCGACAAAAATGTACTAGAATAAGCAAAAGCTAGACTAGCGAATGCTAGACATCTAAAAGAATGAAATTAAATTAAAAAAACTTAACACTAATTAAACAATTAACTCATTAACTAAAATTTATACAAAAATAAACATTAAATGTGGAAATTTCTCGGAGCAATGATTCAGCAGTTTTCAAGCAAATCAGGCAACTTAAAATACACTCGCAAAATGTGAGTGGGCTAATCTACAGCAGTACATTTTCAAACTTTTTTGCTTTAAAAATACTAATCTCATAGACATAGAACCTGTAAATTTGCAGCAATTTTAAACTTTTCCTTCGAATAAAAAGAAATTGATCTAATGACTTGTGAAATTCTTGTGCATACTATGATGAAAACGATGTAAATGTCAAAACTTTTATGATCTGAAACGAGCTGTATATAACGACTATTCTATCCTGGAACGAGAAAGACCCATTTCACACATAATATGTCTTGCTGTCAAAACCAAGAGGTAAGAACTACAAAGAGGAACAGTTTTATGCCGTTTTGTCCTTTTGATAATTGCACTTTTATTCATCTACGCATTGCTTCCCATTCGCAACACGTCTCTTACTTTGATTTCTATTTTCCCCCTTAATAATTCTTTTCCTGCCCGCCTTCTCGATTTGCCTCTTTGAGTGGACGCGTTAAAGCGATAGGTAAGAATTTCAATTTCGCCTCGCAAAGTACGTCGACTTTCTTTACGTCTCCACGGAGGAATTGAATGCTTCCAGCACGTTATATATAACCGCGAGTTATTGCACCGACATAATACCTTCTCATTATTTTACCGAACCGGAGAATGAGGCATTAATATTCTAGGTTTAAAAACATTTAAGCTGGGAATGATATTTTCCTCCACACACGTCCACGCCGTTATTGAACCTACCCGGTTTTCCAGCCTTCCTAACCTGCCTTAATAATCTTTCGTTTTTAAGTACCGCCATAAATAAAATTTAGGGGAATTATGTCGGACGCCCTTTGCGACCGCGACGGCCACTGCCCTCTGAACATTTTTCATAGAAACTGCCATTGAATTATACGCATTTCACAATCCTTCCTCATTTTTTTTTTTTTTTTAACATTAGTCCGTTCCGATAAATTTATTATTTAGCGCCCGATTACTTGCCCGTTAAATGCTCTATTACTTTGACCGTAAATCGTTTCGCAATTGATTTTCCTCTAACCGATTTTAAAATCAGCCATGCGCGAAGCAATAAATATTAAAGATCAAAGACTAGACGTTTACCACTAAAGTAGAGGAGAATATTTTCGTTCTAGTGAAATTTTTCGGACGACTTGGTGATTTTATTTGGACAACTCAACTGTTTTAGGGGAGGCAAGGAAACGTCTTTCGCGCCAACGTAATAGCATTATATCATATTGTTACGTTGCGTTTCTTAACTAGGATATTTATTCGTAATATTTTAATTATTTTTCTCTGTAGATGTACTGTAACGGAACAGGTTTTCTTAACTGGAAACTTTTGGGGATGGCCAGCCCAAATTCAAATAAGACAAAGCCAAATTCCGTCTCCACGAACAACCCTCCTGCTCTTTTGACCGGCGAGCACATGCTGAGAACAAACTTTTTGTTCGGTAGCGAATGGTTTTAGTAATTTTAACCAAAGATGTTCCCCAACGGTGTTTTCCTCCGTCAGTCGAAGCAGGGCCGTTAGTTAGCCTAAAGATTGTCGACTTACCCTCCTCGTCGCCTTTCTCTTTACAAAGTGACTTCCTCTCCAGGACTTTACTAAGGGTACCAAATTGATATTTTTTTATGGCGAAATAACAGAACGACTTTTATTATTTTACAATTATATATTGAAAATTTTGAGGCATTGGAATTGAACTAACAAGCTACACAATTAAATGAAATAACAAGTGAACAAAAAAAAAACCAAAACACAATTATCTTAATGAATATTTTAACATACTATATTATCGTTTAACATAAGCAGAAGTAATTTTTACTACAAAAAATATTTATTGAGGGAGGGAGAGAGAGCGAACGAGTTACGATTTTTATGTATTTGCAATGGTTAGTTTTAAGCAGAAATTTTGAACATCTTACCGGCCGATGTGGATAATTAATTCTTCTCGTAATCCAAATTATAGGGCACAAAAACTTACACAACACTCACAAAAATTTAAGCAAAGAAAAGGGGGAATTTGTACGAATTTTAGCACTAAAACAAAACACCTCTCGAGGAAAGCTTTTGCTTCCTGTTCTCGAATTTTTAGGCGTATTTTGATTGCAAATTTTAAGAAGAGAAGTTCAATTTTAAATTTAGAAACGCCCGATCGAAGGAGACGCGTGCTTTACTTTAGCTGTAACGAAAATCCGAAATCAACGAAATTAATTAATGAAACAGCAATGTAAGGGTTTTATAAACTGATTGTGACGTCATTTCGCACCGATAACTAGTTACGCTTCTCCTTAAAGGAGGGCGCAAGTATGAGCGAAGGCGTTATTTTTCTGATCTTCAAACGCCCTTCTTGAGAGTAACGTGGGATCTGCTGGTCAGCATTTGTAACAAACAATAAACAAAGAAGCAGATAATATTCAAAGTAATACAATATATATATCATATCATCTTAATTACGCGAGTCTTTAAACGAAAATAGACTATTATTTCCTGTGAAGTAGACGCTGCTTCAGCAAATGCCACGGTGCCTATCATCAACGTATTAATAAAATGAATTTAAATACTTTGTATTATACAGGATGGAATTTCGTATTCTTACAATACTAATCGCGTCATCTGTTGGTCAATTCTCGAATCGCAGCGTTTCTTTTCGGTGGGTTACTGCCCGTCCAACGGGGTAGTACTCTCTCTTTCTATCAAGGGGTTCGGCTAGAAATCTCCAGAAGAATCGATTGTCGATAAATGTTGCTAACGTTCTATGTGCAACTTACGGGATTTCAAGAAGCTTTGGTTTGGAGTTTGGTACTTTGCGCATCTGCTGTACGCAGGATTTTACGTTTTCAACGCAATTTCTACGTCATATGTCTTTCTTCAAGGAATTTTTTGTCGGGAATCGCAACGCACGCAAAAATTTTACATACCCCGTCGGGATATGTAAAATTTTTCGAAATTTATATATGTATACGTATCTCGAATTCTACAACGAAGATTGATCTTTCACGTGACTGTTGGCGTACCCACGTGCTACACACATTTTCCCCGTGTGTACATACTTTTTTTTTAAATTCAGAACAATAAATTATTGGAAACATCCCTCACTTAGGGAGATTGAATTTGAATTTATTGAATTTGCGAATAAATTGCTAACACCCGTTGCATCTTGGGCCTGGACGTAATCCACCCACAGTTACCAATCATCGACACGCTCTAGCAAATGTCTCTACGTTGGAAAATTGCTACGTTAGAATTCTGGTATCGTCTTACTCCCATCCCAACGACAACTCAAGTAGGCGTTACCAAAAATACTCCAAACTGTGGTACTGGTAATGCTGTAGTTTCTATGTCCAATGACAATTTACTTAAACCACCTAAAAAACCCCAAATAACTTAAAAACTAGTGGAGATAGGTATAGGGACTTGTAATACTGGTTTAAAGAAAATAAAAACTCCTATCTATCAGCGTAAAGATATATTGGGTGTTCCATTTATAATAACAAAGTTACGCACAAATAAAATTCACAAACTTTGACTTAGGTACTTGAACATCCTGTAGACTATTGGACAACGTTGAATGTCGCGTTCAATCATCCAAAGGATCTGCTATTTAAGGTTTTTATTTCACTTCTCTAAATTATTTTGTTTCCGAGATACTCACTTTTTTTACAGCATTGCATTTTTAAACAATTTGAAATATCTCATAAACTATAAAAATTAGGCATAGGGAACCTTAAATAAAATTGTTCTAGTTTTTAGTGTACAGTTCAAAAATGCCAATAAATCCAGGGCGTTCCATTAGAAAAAACTTTGGTGTACTGCCAAGTTTTGGAAACACCTGTATATATTGCATATTATTTTTAAATTGTAGATCTAATCCACCTACATGTATCCTAATATATAATATTTCAAAAATTGTTACCATTTGGCCACCAGAGACCACGGCGTTACCGCTGTTACACCTGACCTGTTGTCCTAATTAGACATTTAAAATGGCAAAGTTAAAAATATTTAGCAATCGAAAATTTAAAAAAAAAATTAAAAGAAAAGGTTAGTACGAAATATGAAAATGCTAGAAAAAGTGAAAAATCGTTTATTCTCAGCCTGCAGACGTATTGCTTTTCTCTTCGTTTTATAATATATAATATTTTTTTTTCTTTTTATTATTATCATATTAACCACCCTTTTCAATTTTCTCAACTTTTGATTACTTAAATATCATTAATTATGCATAGAAAAAAATGTAGATAAATGAGGTATAAGGAAGGAAATGCTAACAATGGGTCTTAGAGGCCAATTTTGTTTATATATCTTGAGCAAACCATATATACCTACGCGGAGCTTCAATGTGTTTTTTTTTTAGGTTTCTAGCCACCTTCTTGTTAATATATTGATTCTCAACCTCTACATGTCTGTTAATTCTCCTTTGATAGGCAGAAGTGGGATATTTATATAAATATTCAATCATTCATTCATTGACTTA